>JAOTJB010000008.1:19183528-19198669 GCA_027123815.1 Erythroxylum minutifolium | reverse complement strand
CACTGATGTATAAACTGATGTTTTGGAGTAATGAAAAGAGAAATTTGGTTTTAAAAATCTTGCAATTTACAGTTACTAGTTTTATTTATTTAAATGTATGTGATGCCATGTGGAGTTTGTAGAAATTGCACATAGCGCTCCGTTATCTTAGAATATGTATCGGAATGACCTACGGGCGTCTCGGTGCGTACTCTAGGATAATGGGGTGTTACATATGTTGTTAGGTACCTGACAAACGTGATTGGTGTATCCACCACCACAAATGTCATAACTTATCAATTATACCAATTGAGCTGCCAAACTTATACTATTAATCTTCTTGCTCAAAGCTCCCAACATCACCTTTAATGTTGTCATCATATCAATATTATGAATGGGTTTATCCTTGATTCCCCTATTGGTAATTATTTATAGTTATATTCTTATTCAACTTTTGTAATTCCTCATGAGTTTTAAAATTGGTAATCCCACTTGAAGATCCATCAATCAACTAATTTGATGAATAAATCAACCTGCTATAAAAATGCTGGCATTTACAAATCCAAATTAAGTACATAATGTAGACACTTTCTCAATAACCCCTTCCATCTCTCACAAGCATCATACAATGTCACACTCTCTAATTATTTAAAGGAAAATATGTTAATATTGAGATTTTTGTTATGGTATAGGTAAATACTAAATTAAAAACTTTTTGACAAGGCTATTCTAAGTGGTAATAGAGATAGATGGCAAGGATTTTAACCATAATTTGGCTCCGTTTCTTAATTGAAAATGAAAGAGTCAACTGAATATCATTCTCTAAAGCTCTGTAAGTCTTAAATGTATCACATATCTCTAAAAGGTTGGCAATATGCATGTTCGGATAGTTATTCAAGAAGCTATAAAATTATTAGCCTCCATTGTTAGCTTAGTTATACTAGATTTTGTCTCTTGTAAGTATCAACCTAGCATAATCTGCTACAATATGTTATCCCCCCATCCTACCATTATGTTTGATTTCTTTATCTTAAATTTCAAAGTAAATTCCTTTCAATTTTTTGATCGAAATTAAGTAGTAATTCGAGGATACTCCCGATAATAAAATATAGTACCTAAAGTTTGAAATTTATCAAACAAATATAAGATCAAGAAAAAATCTATAATAAATAATTAAAAAAGAAGAAAATTTGACTAGATTAATAAAAATAAAATGTTTCCAATATTCTAGTCCTTACAAAATGCATCGAAAACTTGATGTATGTGATCAAACTAATAATAAAGATGAACTGGGCTAATGAACCTTTCATTCTTACAGTAAAGTCTAGTAATATGAGTATTATTCCTATAGGGATCACAAGTAGTATTAATAATTATCTTTTTATTGTTTCCGTTATACCTTACTCTTTCATCCACCTTTCTGATCCTAGTTCCTAGATGTCCTTCTCCATGATCTCATTTCTTTGCTTCATATTCTAGTCTTTCCCTTTACTTAAGACTTCTAGTCATCTCCACTTTACTTCCTTTCCTATTAGTGAGCCTCTCCCTCTATATGTCTTTTCCTACGTTATGTTTACCCATTTTTAGTAACAATATTTTAAATTACCATTATAGGGCTGTGAGTTTAAATACTTTTGATCATTTTTGGACAATGCCACCTCAATATGCTCCTCTAAATCTCTCTTCTTCTAAGTTTTCTCCCCTTGCTTCTCGTTTCCTATGACTTCCCCTCCAGCAACTTCATAAGGTACCAGACCTAGTGTCCCTCCCCCTTGTAGTACCTATTGCCTATTCGGTTTACTTAATCATCATCCCTTTCTCCTCATCCTATCAACTTCCTTTACAGCTACCCTTAAAATGTCCCTTATCTTTGAGAGGAAATCTAGAAAAAGCTGAAAACAAGTGGTGGGTGAATCTGCTTTAGTCAGATTCACCTATTGTCCTCTATTGAAAATTAAAAACTCTTCCATTACGGCACCCCACATTGAAGTTTTGAAGAAAGTTTCATGAAATGGGATACTATATTGGTTGGATTCTTACTAGGAAAAAGAATTTCATTCCCACTTTTGCAAAGCTAGGCACTTAACCAATGGAAACCTCTTAGTTTGAAGAAAATAATTTTGATAAAGTGTAACTTATTTTTGTTTAAGTTCATCACAATAGGATTTGGCTCAGAAGGTTTTGGAGGAGGGCCCCTCGCACCTTAATGGAAAGCATATACACCTTCAAATGTGGCAACCAAATATGAGATTTGAGTTTATTAAGTAGAGTTGAGTGCATATTTGGATAAATATAAGTGATTTTCCTCTTAAATATTGGACTACATGTGACTTAAACCACTTGGCTAATTACATTGGTTCTTTAGTCTATATCGATGAGAAAATTACAAATCTCAAGTTTATTGGTTGTGCTTGTATTTTTGTAGTGATTGAGCTAGGGAAGGAACTTCTAGATGTTATCTCTTTGCTTAGACTAGGCCTTAATGACACTTTGTATGATTGGAGACTCTCACTAGCAAAACAGGGTAAAACCTAATGACTTATAAGAAAGTTTTACAAGAAAGGTGATGAAGCTCTTAGGAATTAAGGATGATATGAAAGAGGGGACTACCAATCATGAGGGGGGATCCAACTCAATGAAATTTGAGAAAGAACCTAAATCTTATAAAGAAGATAAAATTTCTATAGCTAATGTTACAAACATTAATGAGACATTTGCCTCTAATTTTGTTAATTGTAAACTTACCATGGAAGTTAAAGAGATGAATGAAGAATATAATTGTGAGTCTAGGAAGACTATAGAATCAAACTTGTTATGCCTCCCTTCCTCTCCACCAAAGGAAGAATTACAATAGTAATCTAGAGGAAAAAAGCTCAAGGACAAAGAGTAAGGCCAAAGGCTCTTCTAGCCTTACCTATTGACTATCCTTATTTGGAATGTAATGGGGACTAACTACCCTAAAAGGCAACTTGTTCTTTAAAATTACTTAAAATCAATAAGCCCTTTATTTGGGTTATTAGAGGCTAAACTGAAGAAGGAGAAGTGCAGCAGCTCAACCTCATCCCTAAGCATTAGTGTGCAATTATTACTAACTGTTAATGTCATTATTATGGAAGGAATTTGAATGCCTTTGATCCAGGCTCCATAGTAGCTCAAACAATTGCAATGTTAGACTAGGTATTGCATATTTTTGTTAGGTTCTTATATGATAATTTCAAGGTTACTATTTCTGTTGCCTACGAATCTAATTTCTCATTTCAAAGGAATGCATTATAAAATGACTTTAGATATTTTAAGGTGTCTATTAATAAGCTTTGGCTCATTATTGGTGACTTTATCAATATCTTAAATAGCTAAGAGGCTAAAGAAAATATCAACTTAACGAATCTGAATGATAACTTTTTTGAATGTGTTAAAGCATTAGAAGTAATTGACTTAAAAGCTAATGAATTCTATTAAACCTAGAGTAATAAGCAAATACATAATTGAAACAATAAGAAAAAAATGGAGCTTTAATTAGTTAAGCTTGGATGATGAAGTTCCCTAAGACTATATTAACTTTTTCTAATTTTGACTTCTCGGACCATTTTCTAATACTAGTGAAAGGTATAACTCTAGTCAAAATAAGGAAAACCCTCTTTGAGATTTTATATTTATCTTACAAAGGATGGGCATTTAAGGGGGATCTAATTAAAGGATCCTTATCTAGTTGTTAGGGGACCATAGCTCACAATTGTATGAGAAAGTTGGAGACTGTCAAGTAGGAGCATAAATTCGTTTAACACAGTCCTTTATCTCTAAAGCTTTTAGCTCACTAAAAGCCATCTAAGAGGACATTTATCTAAAAACTGGTGATCCTAAACTAGTCAATCAATAAATTAATTCACTATTACAATATGAAAAATAATTAATTTCTTCTTTCCCTTAGAAAGAAAAAAAACCTAGAGTACACTATCTTAAGGAAAGAGCCAAAAATACCTTGTTCTTTCATATAGCGATCCTAACAAGAGGAGTGCTATAAAATAACATTAATCACCAAGGAAAATAAGGAAGTAATGTAACATCTTGTTTCCATACTAAGGGTTATGACAAAGGATCCTAAATCAAGATATATGAGAAATAGCAAAGAGAGATTAGAAAATGCATTTCATGTTCATGCATAATATAAGCATACACATATGTGACTGTTGAATTTTATGGCACACAGTTCAATGATTGTACATGCACTCATTTGAAAATTTCTGGGTATAAATGATTGTTTTCAAGTGATTATGACGTGAATTGTAGATTATATGCCTTGAAAATTATTTTGGAAAGTATAAATAGTGATTTAGAATTTTTTGGTGAAATTTGAGAATTTTTTGAGATTTTAGGTATTTATGGACTAGGAACAATGCCAAGTGGCAAGACCATTGATAAATGGCAGTAGAATTAAGTGCTAAATGGCAATAGAAATTTTTGATAAATGACATTAAGATTTAATGACAAGTGTCATAGAAAATTGAGAGACGATTGGGTTAAAAATTGGGAGTCAAATAGACTAGTTATTAAATGTTATGGAGTATCAAAATAAGAAAATGTAAATTTGGTTATTTAAGTAGCAAGTGTCATAACACTCACCACTCACCAAGTATTAACTTTACTCTCCATGTTTTTAACTCTCACAATTATACACACTTAAAACATAAACATCCTTTAATTGTTATTTTGCTTCATTCTCTCATCTTCTTCCTTCTTCTCTCCATTCACAAAATGCCCTCACCACCACTCTCTAAGTTGAAATCCTGCACCTTGCTACTCTAACAAAGACCTTTGTTATTTCTTCTTCTTGATAAAGACCCAATCTCTTCCATCTTTCTCTTGGAAGAAAATGATCATGTAAAGCTTGAAAGGAGTAGGGCTTTTACATGATTTTTGAAGATATTAAGGCTTAAATAAGTAAGTGGCATATTGTTCTTCATGATATGTTGAGTAAAACATGTATGATG
The DNA here is from genome assembly GCA_027123815.1 of Erythroxylum minutifolium. NCBI lineage: Eukaryota > Viridiplantae > Streptophyta > Magnoliopsida > Malpighiales > Erythroxylaceae > Erythroxylum > Erythroxylum minutifolium. The sequence continues at coordinate 19,193,702 of JAOTJB010000008.1, read as the reverse complement.
ATAGTTAGAAGTTAAATGAGCATAAAATGAGGATGTTTACATATTAAAAAGTGAATGAGAAATTTGGGTATGTTAATGTCTTGCTTTTACGTGTATGATGATTAATGATTTATAAATTGATTTAGAGATAATTTAGAGATGAGTTTATAACTGAAAAATCATTAAAATGGTGTACAAGAAAGTACAAAAAAATTTGAGTGGTAAATGGAAGTTTCATGTTCTATTTTCAGTATATATTAACATGGATTTAATTGAATGTTATAGAGATGAACTAGAATGAGTTTAAAACCAAAGGAAAGGCTAGTGTATTGTCTTAAAATGAGAAGAAGTAAGATGATAAATTAGAGACAAAGTAAAGTTGGAAATGGAGTTAAGTGTGTGAAGAAAATTTTGACACGTAAATGGATGCTTACTTGTTCTATTTTTCTGGTATAATAATTTGTATCTCTTTGGTTATTTTAGAGATGAGCAAAAATGAGTTTAGAGCTAAAGAAACAGAGTACTATGGTGTCTTGAAATGGGAAGAGTTAGTGTGATAAATTAGAGATGAAATGAAGGTGATAAAGAGAGTTGAACGTGTGCAGAAATTTATGATGACTGTGTATAAGTTTGACTGTTATGTTTTTGGTTTAATGACCAAACATAGATTATGATTTGGTTGTAAATGATATTAAGCTGGAATGGAAGTGAGAAGGAAAGGGAAATAATGAAGAAACAAGTTAGAAATGATAGATATGTATAAGATGGGTTAGATGCAACTTGTAAGAGTTAGAAATCTGGAAATTGCTAGTAAATGTCCGTTGCGCAGACGTTCTCTGGAATTCCAACGTTCTAGCCCCTTTCATGTCTATTCGGAGGGACATAAGTCCTCTGGGCGAACATTCTCGGGACACCTACATAAATATGCAATTTTGACACTTTAGAAGGCAAAATCTCTCTTTAGGGTCTTCACAGAAGTTATAAAAATTGAAGTCCTCTTCAAAACCATACTTGTATGACCTTAATCTGACATCCATAGTGAAAGTTATACCTATTGTCCCAAATTATGTACACATATAAATTGTGGACTTATCAATGCTTTCTTATGATACATTTAGGCTTGAATAGAGCTTGAAATGTTCTTAGTTTGATGTGGAAATAAGAGATAAAAATGAGTGATATGTTTAGGGTGATGATTGAGGATATAAAGATAAAAATGGATTGTCATATATCAAGTGTTCAAATATGGAATTTTGGGATGTTATGAGAATGAAGGTGAACCTATGATGACTAATGAGATTCCATTAAGATGAATGATGAGCATTACGTAAAGATGAACGATAAATGGGATATTTTGTGATCTTAGGAAGCTAAAATAACCTTAGTGAATGATTGAATGATGTTTATTGGGTAAGAATGAATAAGAACTTGAATATTATGTGAACTTAGAATGCTAGAAAAGAAATGATGAATGATTGAATTATGTTATTTGAATGACCAAGTTCTTTAAGTTGTGAACTTGGAATAAGCTTGACACACACAAATGATGTTGTTAAAAATCAAGTAATATGATTAAGGATAAATACCCATAATATTCAACATGAGCATGCATTATACATTACACATATACATATGTGTATAACTGAATGTTTACGTGATTATGCAATTAGTAATGTGTGTACAATGTGTATTGCATGAAGTTGATACACAGGATTGAATGTCGACACCAAGACATTTCCGGAACATGGAAGCTAATGCTAATCTGGAGTGTACTGTGAGTCGATCTAGATGGTCTCACTTTCATTGTTTGTTCTGTTTTAAAATTTGTATTAAATTATATGATGTGAATGTGTTGATTTTCGGACAATAAATTTCTGAGGCGTTTGATGTATGTAAAAATCATTGGACGTGCTCCTTGAATGTGAATTTGACTGAATAAGTGATTCTCAACTTAAATGTTAAATACTGGACCAAGGTCCGATGATAAATGTGAATGAGAATGTGAACGTGAATGTGAAAGTGTAAAATGGAGCACAATTGATTGACCAAATACATGTGATGTATTTCATTACATGAATGCATGACAACATAAAGATTGTTGTGACCAGAGTAGCCACCAAAAAAGAGCTTAAAACTAAAAAAATGAAAAAGAGATTAAAACTCAGAATATTGTAAGAGCCTCTGGCTCATTATGTAAAATAAGTCATTTTTTTCCAACCTATAAGGGATAGTTATTAATGAGTCTGGTATCCACAATAGATACGGAACAGTTACAGGCACTCGGTCACAATAATAACAATTAAAAGTAAGTCTCACGAGCATTGCAAATGCATCTGATATGTATAATTTAAATGATTGAAATAAATAGTTTAATGATTTCTGATGTGAAATATGAATTAAGTGAACATGAAGTGTATGTGATTCAACATGTTGATTAGTGAAATGATGTGAATTACATGATTACATGAATTGATGTGTTATATGATTGAGTGAGCCATCGAGGATGGTTCACTCACTGAGTTCGCAAAACTCAACCCAATATTTTCAACATTTTTCAGGCTCAGGGGGATCTCCAGTTAGGTAAATTAGAGTCTAACCACTACATTCAAATAAAAGATAGAGGTCGAGATCAGTTGGCGTCTGCATACGTTTTCCATTATTTTTGCTGCAAGTGTTCATTTATTATATAAATGAATTCAGTTGTAATAAGTTATATCTAAGCACGCTTTGTCTTTGTGATGGGCCCAAATGATTATTGGAATTTGGATCATATGTTTATTGTTTGTAGTATTTAAAACTAAAAATGTTTTCGATTAAAATGTGCCATTATTGATTATTGGTTTTCTAAAAAATGCATGTGATGTTTGAGAAAAATTTACAATGTGTTTTGATTGACTACTCTACTGCATCGCTTTCACAGGGTGTGTGTCTGAATTTTCTCGGGATGTACGGATATGTGCTTGGTGGAAGTGGGGTAATACACCACAATCGTAAATCGTGGCCTACATATAAATAAATGCGAAGTCACTTTCAGATTTGAGTTTTTGAGGGACATTTTAGACATTTCAAACCCCAAAAAGACACTAAGATTAACATAATGGGAATAGACTACAAGATAATGATCAAAACCTAGAAAGAACTCTACATTCTACCTATATTTGGAATCCTAAAAAGAGAGAGAGAAAAGAAGAAGAGGAAAATGAGGAGGGATTTTGACGTTGAAGCTTCCTAGAATAAGTGTTCTCTTGACGCCACTACTTTCCCGAATCATCCAAGTTGCGTTTCATTTTCTCCCTCATTTACTTTTTTATTCATTTAATGTGCAAGATTGAGATGGGTTATATGATTAGGGATTTTGAGTTGTTAATGATGTTCTAACTTTACCTTTGGTATTTTGCTTATATTTAATGTTAGTCTAGTTGAATTATGTTTACTTAATTTGGATGTTGTGATTGATTAATGTTTTTGCATGTTTCGGCAATAAACCAAGAGGGTGAACTGGATAAAAATGAGTAGATTGGATTAACAAGGGTTAAGTGATCTAATTGACCACTTAATCAATCTAATCAGTGATTTCAAAGAGAGATCCCGTCTCACCCGATTGTTTATTAAAGAGCTTTAGAACTAATTAAAATTATAGGTAATTTGTGAATTGAGAGATTGTAAGTCCATAATTTGATTAGGGTTTACAATTTATGGAATGATTATAACTCGAGAGAGTGTATTCAACCTTATGATCGTCTGGAACCAACACCTCATAAAAACATAAAAGGCTAGATTAGTATTAATAATGGGTTAAAAAAACCCCTCTCCATAACTTGATTAATTCTTTTTACATATTTTTGTAATTACATTATTCGATTGTTGCTTATTTGTATAATTTAGTTTACTTTTCAATTTTTTATGTGAATTTGAGTCTTAAACAAAGCACAACCTGAATTAAGTGGTGCCTAAGCACAATCTCTATAGGATAATATCTGCCTTTTACTATAAGTAACGACCCGTATACTTGCATTTTTTAGCGTAAAACAAGTAGTTTGTTTTTGCAATCAATATTTAGTTCCTCCATCGATTCTTCCTTAACTACCTTTGTTTCTTCTTCTTCTTTCTCTTCTTGGACAAAGATTCCTAGTTCTTTTTCTTCTTCAATTATCATTTTCTACCCTTCTACTTCCTTTTCTTAGATGGAGAATTCCTCTTCTTAAACATCTGCTACCTCTGCAAAATCTTCGTTCTCCTATGAAATAGTAATAATTACCTCCTTATCTTCTTAGAATGCCATTTCATTCATGTAGTCAACCTTTTCTTTTCTTAACTCTAATACATTAATAAGATCAAATAATGTTCTTTATTATGTTCAAGATATCAATGTGAAGAAAATATTTTTCAAATTCAGTCAGCTTGCTTTAAATTCAGCAAGGCATCCATTATTTTATCTATAATGCTTTATTCTCCTTCTTCTTATGGAATCTCTTTCTCACTCATAAAGATTATTTCCATTCCATATTCTTTAAAATATGTCTCAGTAGGAATAGACAAATTCCTTGCATCTTGTCTGATATTATCTTTTAGAGTTAGCTAAACGTTCTCATATGGTACACCTTGAGGTTGATTGTACATGCTCAGTTGATCATACATATAGGTTGATCCTCGAAATTCATGATTGTTATGATTACTCCCACAAATTTTACAATTTGGTATAGATATTAGTTGAGCCTTAAAAAATATGTCAAGAAACTTCTCTCTACCATAGAGTGATGTTGTATATTGCGAAAACATATCATAGCTCCTATAAGAGTACTATCTACTCCATCCTCCCATTATGAGTCTTGGTGATGATGTTACACCTTAACCCTTAAAATATACCACAAACACACTATTAATGTAGAGAAGTTCAAAAGATAATTAAATGAATAAGCCAGAAATACAAGAATATACAATTAAAATAAAATAAACTAAAATAAATATAAAATAATGACTAGAGTAGTATCATCTACGTATTCCTAATATCAATTCCATAGTAATGGCGCAAAAAACTTGATTGACCTAAACTTAGGGCCAATATATGAATTAATAGTAATTGCACGACAGTTATAACTAGTATCGACAAGTACATGTCAAATCCCACGAAGAAAATGAATACTAGTAATTACTATTATCCTATTACCTAGTTTATGAATGTAGTGATGGTTTTTAATTAAAATTAGTACTAGGAAACAATATTAAGTAGAGATCAAAGAAATCACTTAAAAAATAATCAGTATTAAGGATTAGTGTTTAGATGATGAATCCCCTTAAAACCATTACATAATTAATCTTTCGTCATGAAAGTGTTTTATTGACTATTAGACCTTGGAAATTCCTATCATATGTGAATAAATCACTTGAGACAAATAGAAAATAATCTTAGGGTTATTAACTGAATTACTTAGATTAAAGATTCTAAGATTGCTCTACCAAGTTGTGAATTCAGTTATTAGGTTTGACCCTAATCTAGAGGATTTATATTGACCTATCTTTGGGTTTGCAATCAACTCCTTTTAATTACAATAGATATATTCATACATTGAGTTTCTCAATCTCTATGTTATGAAATCAAATTATAAACTAATGTTTTGGATCTGTTAGAATATGTATTAAACACATAGTTGAATCACAATAGATTAATCAAAATAATTGCATTACATCAACAACAGTCCAGTCACTCCAACCTAGTCCATTCACGTTCTTTTCTTTTTTCTCTTGTTTATTTACTTCCATTACAATGTATGAATTGGGATTAAGGATGCTGAATATGTTGATGATGTTCCAATTTCATTTTAGAATTTATTCCTAAATCATTTTATGAATTGATTGCTTTCGATGTCAATGAAATGTTTGGTGTTGTAATATTTATAGTTGTGCATACTTTGATAACAAATCAAGAGATTGAATTGATATTAATATGATTAGGTTAGGTAATGAGAGTTAACAACCTAATAAGTCTCGTAAATATCAAATTGATAATCATACAAAGAGAGATCTTGTGTGAGGACCAGATTATCTAATCGATTGCTTAAGAACTAGTTGAAAATGTTATGTTGTTTTTGTTATTCGAGAGATTGCAAATTTATAATTTCATAATCAACTAGGGATTATTAATTGAGGCTAAATGATTAGTGTCTTGAGAGAGAGTAATCAACCCTTCAAAAATCTAGGATCGATATCGATTGAATTAAAAGTAGCTAAAGTAGTAAAATGATGATAGAATGAATCTTATACTCTCATAATTGATATATCATATTTTATTATGACATCTTACTTGTTAAATAGTTTAGTGCTCTATTTGATTTAATTGTGTTGATTTCAAATTTTATTTTCATTCAACTTATATTCGATTGTTTAATTTTTTGGTTATTTTTATTTTCATTTAATTCACAATTTTACAACCTTAGAAAAAGTTAGGGTTCTTTTATTTTAGGTAGTTCCTCATGGGATGGACACCTCAATTACTCTGAGTTACGATCCGTATACTTGCAAAATGATGAGAGTTTTACGTTAGATAAAACTTACTCAAAAATTTTTGGACGCTGTTTTAGGAGAAGTAGTTTAGGACTTTTAGAATTCCTTTATTTTCAGGAATTATTTCTCTTTCTTGTGATTGTGGTACCTAATCATAACAAATTAAAAAAAAGAGAGAGAGAGAAGGAAGTTTGGGTGCAAAGTAGAAGACAAATCAATTTGGACCTCATAAGACAACAATGAAGAATCTGGAAAGATAAATGGTTAGAAGAGATAGAAAAAATGATAATCGAGGAAATACATCATGGAGAGAAAAGGAACTTTATGGACTTTGTGAGACCATGCTTAATGCCTATCATCAAGGAATTTCACAACCACTAGTGCAATCAAAATTAAGAAATGGTGAAAAATAGTTTTCTTCAGACGTCAGAACCAAGTAGATGATAGTTAACCTTTTTGAATCCAAAAGGAATGATAGCGGTTGGTTCAATGACCCATTGTAGGACCGATAACCTCACCAAAGAATTGAACAGCCTGATAGTCACCTTTTTGTTTCCATTCAAAGTAATTTAGCAACAATGCAATCTATGTGGATAAATTTCTTTCTAGTGGAAATCAACGACATAGAGTAGTTTAGCTTCAATGAAGCATAATTTGATCGAGGAAGTAATCATCCTTATTGAACAAGTACAATTCGGGGTGGAAGAACCACCTAAATTTCTTTTAGTTTAATAAAGCAAGGACTCAAATGGTAAATCAACACCTACTAGGATTTCAGTAAGATGATTTTATTTGATGGGATTAAAAATTGGACAAGATCATGGATAAGCTCATAAGCATGGATAAGGTCCAGAAGAGACTGGAAGGGAAGTTTGAGCAAGTAATGGAAGATCATGCCTCTCCTATTCATAACCTAAAGGTTCAAATGGGACTGCTTTCCGATGAATTATGTAAGAGAAGTGTGGGAAACGTTTTGCGAAACATGGAAGTAAATCTAAGCAAGAAATTTAAGGCTATAACACTTGGGAGTGGTAAAGAGCTAGAATAACTAGTGGAAAGACAATCTGAGACCCACATTGAAGAAGACCAAGGGTAAAAGAAAAAGGATGAGGAAAAGAATGAGGCCCTATACTCATCCTCCACCTTACTCACCAAAAATATCATTCGTATAATGATTTTAGAGGAATGAATTAGATGTACCACTCACAAAGTTCATGGAAAAATAACAAAATGGAAAATTTACGTGTCTTTTGTGGAAGTGTTAAAACGTAGGCCTAAGTATATGAAGTTCCTTAAAGATATATTATTTAACAAGCGAACTTGGGAAGATGCCCAAACGGTATCTATTACGGAAATTTGTAGCTCTTTAATTACTAACATATGCCCTCAAAGTTGAAATATCCAAGGAGTTTTACAATACCCTGTGTAGTTGGTAATTTAGAGATTTTAAAATTTTTATGCGACTTAGGTGCAAGTATAAATCTAATACCTTTCTCTATTTTTAAGATACTGGGGCTAAAAGATATGAAGCCAACATCTATTTGTATTCATTTGGCAGACTAATCGACAAAGAAATTGTTAGGCTTGGTGGAGGATGTGCATATAAAAGTGGACAAGTTTATAGTTCCTATAGATTTCATCATACTAGACTTTGAAGAGTATCAAAATTGTCTACTAATTCTTGGTATAACATTTTTTAACATCGAAAAAGCTTTAGTAGATGTCCATAAAGATAACCTCATCCTTCAGATTAGAGATGAATAAGTGAAATGCAATATGAATAAGGTATTAAAGATCAAAGGAGGGTAACTCATTCAAGAGAATTGATGAATTCGAATCCTTAAAGGAGCAAGAGGAAGAATAATAGTTAAAGATGGAGATTATGTTTGAAGAATATAAGGAAGTCTCTGATATATGCTTAATTGGTGATACTTTTAATCTATTACACTTATTGATTAATGCCTTAAATTGCTTAGGATACTCACTTTAGTGCATATTTGATTTTAGGTACATTTTGGAAGTGAAGGAACTAAAGTGACCTAAAAGAATACTTATTGACCCATCTTATCAATGTTCATACTTTATTGTCTTCATGGAGCAAGAAAAAGAAAACGATTAAAAGAAAAAGAGACAAAATAGAGCATAAAAATGGAGGTATGTGTAACATTTTGATTTAAAAAGACCATAGGTGTAACATGAATTACACTTCCAAAATAATTAAGCTAGCTGTCTATTTATTATATGATTTTAACCTACTTTTTAATATAAGTGAAGCATGTGAGGGCTGAAACATGTAAGCAGGTAAGTGAGAAAAAGGCAGGTGGAATGAAATAACGAGAAAGAGCCACCTATCCCATGACATTTAAAACCTAACTTTTGGAATATATGTGAGGGCTGAAGCAAAAAATAAATGTGAGGCTTGGAGAAAAAGAGTGAGTGGCAGATAAACAAACTAAAGAAACAAAGGTAGGAGAAATTGGAAAAGATCCGAGTGACAGTGGAAAACATTTAATCATCTTATTCTCTTCGGTTTAGGCACTTATCCTATCCTTTGAACTAGCTTTCATTATAAAGAGAATAACCTTGGTGTGTGATGAGAAAGTGGGGGCTAAAAGAAGACAGAACTGATAGCTCTTACTCTTCTTCATCTTTAGTCAGTTGTCAACTATAAAATGAGCATTTTTGGAGATTAATGGAGTTTGTGTGCAAAAAAAAAAAACCGGGCCTAATTCTTCTTCAATTTTTGTTAGTTTCAACAATGATGGAGATAGTTTTGGCTGATTATTGGAGCTCAGTAGAGAAGATGGAGGGTTAACCCACTTAACACCGAGGAGTATATTTAAGCATATGTCATTATGTATCATTTTCTTTCCTTCTTTTCTGTACTGGTTATATTATTTTGAGATTAATGATTGGATATTGTGTAAGAATGTTTTTAAAGCTCTATTGAATCATTTTCATGAAAACCCACTCTATAATTTGAATACGAAATGTAATCATCATGTTTGAAGTTATATCTGGAAACTAACGATATTAAATCATTAGGTATAACGAAAAATAAGTTAAATAATCTAAGCTTGTGTGATTATTGCTTAGATTGGTTCATTTTTCTCACTCATAATATAGCTGCCTAGATAAATTTAGAGAGCATGTTCTAGGTTTCCTGATAGTTACGGTTAATTAAAGAACTCTTCTTAATTAACTATAACTTAAGGGAAAAATGAGATGAACAGAGCTTGTTGTTAATTCACAATCAATAGTCTAAAGAGAGTTGTGAGGACGATAATTCAATGACATATTTGAAATTTTTCTTAAGCCAAGATTGAACCAAAGAACTAGATTTCAACCTATTAATAAATTTTATCACTTTGTTTTTGTTTAGATTGAGTTGCTTTTACATATTCAATTTTACGTTGTTTTCTAATTTGTATTGAACCAAACCCTCCTATTTTACATATAAGTAGAATTTAGGAAAGTAATAGGATTTAATATCTGTGGAATCGACCTAGACTTTCCATTACCATAATTGTAGGCCTATTTTATTTTATGTATTGTTACGACGCGATACCAGACTCTATTTGTAACATCCCGTTCCCACATAGCGGGTCGGATCAGGAAAACGGGTCTACGAGGAGACCAATTAGAGAAGTTAGGACAGACATATCGCATGCTCATGCAATTGTGAAAATGTGAT
>JAOTJB010000008.1:19158944-19172687 GCA_027123815.1 Erythroxylum minutifolium | reverse complement strand
TTGGCTTACCCTGATATTTATTTTCTGACGAGATTTGATTTATACATGTTATGATTTTATGTTTTTGTGTACTGGAATCTATGTTCACTAGATGAGTGATTAACAAGCTAGGCCTATATGGTTCTTAACCAGTATACGTCGAGTTATAGGCTATTCCTAGGTGATTTTACATGATGTATGTTCACTTTGTAGGTTATTTATACCCTCTGGGTGTGTAATGAGTTTTATTCGCGATATATGTTTTTCCTGCTCACTGAGTACATAGTGTACTCACCCCTTCCGCTTTCCAACCATGTAGGTTAATTTAGTGAGCTTGAAGCTCTGTGAGGATTATGCTGTCTTTTGACGCTTTTAGGACATTAGTGGCGTGCGTAGTCTCTATTTTGTACTTTTGTTGTATAGTGGCTCATGAACTGTTTTCTTTGGGTTGGTTATGTGAATATGCTTTATAATTTATAAATTTGACTCTAGACTATTTTACCATTCTAAAAGATCTTATGTATGAACTTTGATACTCTTATTGGGATTGCTTTGAGTGGACTTTAAAGTCCTAAAGTTGTGGTAAACTTTTTGGTGTGAATATAGAAGTGTTTAAAACTGTTTGCAGGTTTTGGGATTTTTAAAATAAAGCTGTTGTGCTGCCCAAATTTAAAATAAATAAATATATATATAAAGAGGAGAAAATATTCAGTTGGCTTTGTATAGTCAGATTAAGGACACCGTTAGTGTCCTTAGCTTGAGTATGTGATGGTTGTCATGGGCCCGATGTGGTACCGTGTCTTGACAATTAAATTGGTATTAGAGTCAGTACCCGAACTGGTATGTCAGTGAGGACGTTGAGCCCTAAAGGGGGTGGATTGTGAGATTCGCATATCGGTTGGAGAGGGAAATGAAGTACGCCTTATATGGGTATGGATACCTCTCCCTCACAAACGTGTTTTCCCCAGGGTGGGAAGAGCAAAACTGTGAGGGCTTAGCTAGGCCAAGACCCAAAAGCAGATAATATCTCTGGGTAGGTAGTCTGGGTTATTACATTTCATCCTTTTCTTCATCCTCTTTCTTCATTTCTTAGTCTTTTACAGAGTGGGTTTTCAGTTGATCTATCCGTTGGTTCTCCTAACTCTTTCTTGATCCTAAGTGTGTTACCTCATATTGCTCTTTTGAATTTAATTTCATGTTGTGTAGACAGTTTTCCAGACTTTGCTTACAAAATTCCATGGAAAGTTAGCCTCCATTCGAACCTCTAGGTTGTGAATAGAAGAGGCATAATCTTCCGTTACTTGCTCTAACTTCTCTTTCAATCTATTCTGGACCTGTTCCATGTTCATGAGCTTATCCATGATCTGATCCAATTTAGAATCCCATGAACTGGACTCATCTGGCTGAAATCCTGATAGGTCTTATTGTCTTAAGCGAGTCCTTACATTGTTGGACCAATAAAAATCTGTATGGTTATGCCACCTTGAATTGTATAAGTTCTAATAAGAATAATGACGTCCCCAACTAAATTATTCCTCATTGAAGTCCACAAGGGTCCTTTGATTCCTATAATATACTTCCTCCATCATTTAACCTTTTGGACTCCTCATAGTTGCCTAGTGATGTCCAAATTGATGAGTCGTCTACCTTGTGCCCAAACTTTCATCATTTTTTCTTTTAATATCTAATCCTTAGACTACAAGAATTGGACTAATCTTTCACCTCCTCGATAATGGCACCAAAAACTTGATTGTGTTTGTTGAGCTTTATAATTATAGCCCTCAAATATCGCAAGTGCATGGGTCATGAATTGTAGTAATTGAAGGCGATCCCATGAGAAGGGTGAAGTAATCTAATTCTATGGTGTTTAAGGCTCAGAGAAATAATAAGGTGAAATTAAAAATGAAACAAGAAAATAAACACAGGAATTTAATTGCAGGAATTCAACTTAAGAAATGAACACAAAACAAGAATTGAAATTGAGCTACACAAAAGGTCACTATGGAAATTAGTCAAGAGAAATTACTAAGTTATGAGAGAGGGGATTCTACCTATCATTATGCTAATCTATCCAATTATGTGTTATCGGGTTATTAGTTCTAGATTGTCGTAGGGGGAATTACTCTCTATCGAGTTATAATCCTGCACTCTAAATCATTAACCCTAATTAGATAACGAAATTTTCAGTCTTTTAATTAAAAACACGTATAATTAAAATTAGATCAGAAACTCTCTACTAAATTATTGGGTCACACATGAGATCTCTCTTTACACGAAAACTGATATGATTAATTATGTGGTTTATTGGATTGCCTAACTCTCTTTAACCTAATCCAATCACTTTTATATGGCTCACCCTCTCAGTTTATTACTGAAATATTCAAAAATTGAAGTTAATCACAACACCCAATCAATAAAACATAAAATTAACTATATTAATATTAAATTAAAGTAAAATCCCGAAGGAAGAGATAGAACATCATCAAAAATCCAAAACCCATCATCATATAATCTATTTCAATCTTATACATTAAATGAACAAAAATGAAATAGAGAGGAATAGAACTTGGATCGGACAATCTAAGAAGGAAGCTACATTAGGAGATCATTTAATCTAGGAAATAAAAATGTCAGGACCCGCTTTTTCTTCCTCTTCTTCTTCTCTCACTATCTTCTTTTCTCTCAAAATGTAGAAGCTCCCTTAGGGTTACATACTTAAGTCTTATATGGTATTTCCAATTAGGGGAACCCTAGGGTCTTTTTTGAGTTCGAAAGGTCTAAAAAAATCCCTCAAAATCTCAAGTCAGAACTGCTGTCTACATATCTGTCACGCAAGCTATGATCGTGGACCTTAGTGGCATGATCGTGATCGGGAGTTTTTTCTTTTATCACGATCGTGACTCAAAATGACACGATTATAGCTCCCTGCACCAGCTTCTGTCACGATCATGGCATATTCCCCACGATCATGGCTCCTTGCTCTTGCTTCTTTCACAATCATGGCCCTGGGTTATTTCCCGAGTCTTCTCCAAATCTCCTCCAATTGCCCTAAAATACTAACAAACACATCAAGGCACTTCATAAACATAAAATTGAAGCTTAACATCATGTTCTAACCCACAAATTACTTAAAACATAAATATTTACTAACTATCACAATTTTAACCAATACACATACTAAACAATTAAATTAACAACTAAACACACGCTAAACTACCCACAAACACATGATGCAATCTACACCTATCATTTATTAACCTTTATTTTTGAATTAACCACATTACACACTATTAAACTTAACCAAATGTCCTACTTAAGCGACAAAGCTAGTAGAGCATTTGTTAATTGTTGATGATTGTGGATGTATGAAAGTTTAAGTGTGGGTGTCTGCACATATATGGGTTGGTTATATTTTTTAGAATGTCATGTTTGAATTCCATTATTGGTTCTTTCAATTTTTATATGAAAAGAAAAGGAGAAGAAAAAAAGAAAAAGGAAAAAGAAAAAGAAAAAGAAAAGAAAATTGTTTAAATAAAGTATCTAGGGCGAAAGGCAGTTGTTTTGCAAAGTTATTTATGATTAATGTCTCCTCCTAAAGTTGTAGTGAATGGTTAAGTTGAATATGATGCATATGAGGTAAATGTGGCTTTGAAAGATCACTCTGTATAGTTTTATTATATTTTCATCAATTGTAAGAGTGATTATTTCTACTTACTTATGCTTCATATGGGTTGTGGTGTGAGAGCTTGAATTTCAGCTAGGGAATATAGTTTTTGCATTCATCATAGTTGATGTATACAATTATGAGTGAATGTTGGTTTTTGTGCTTAATGTTATATTGAGTGTTTTCCTTATGGCACTAGCTTTGATGACTTTTATGCTACTTTACCTAAATACATCTCACCTTACCCTTGCCCACATTACATCCTTGAAAAGTCCTTAATTCATGATTATGCAAATGAACCTTAGTGGTGGAGAAATGAAATGATTTGCAAAGTTGTGGAATGCCATGATCATGAATCGTATTTAAGTGTACCCGTGAATCTATCTTATTTAAACACATTTTCCAAGTCTACCTTTAAATTGCTCAGTTTTTAAAGGTGATGAATGTTGATTAATCATGAGTAGAAGCTTTGAATGTTGAATTCTTGCTATGGTTTTCGAAAGTTGTTTCATCTTTACTTATGACTACATATTCTTAGGAAATATGGGAAATAAAAGCTAAGTGTGGGGGAAATTAATACGTGTTTAATTGATTATACATTTTTTCCAAAACACTTAGTGATTAATGTTATAAAATGCTTAAGACATTCACTTTAGTTTATATTTGGAAGCGAAGGAGCTAAAGTGATTCTAAAGCACTATATTTGAGCCATTTTCTAAAGATTCACACTCACTTGTCTTTATGGAGCAAGAATAAGATGGATTAGAGCAAGAGAAGGTAAGAAAATACATAAAATGAAGAGCATGAAGAGAGTAGAACATGGCTCACGACCATGCATGGAAGTGTTATAGGCATGAGAGACACCCATGACACACCTCTCAAACTCGTGGAAGGTGTCTCACACCTGTGAGACATTTCTCACCCCTGTGAGAAATGGCCACCTATCCCATTTTAACCCTACTTTTTGGTATTAAAAAATATAATGTGAAGACAAACATATGTTTTTCGTTAGGGAAAAATATAGAGAGCAGTGGACAGATACAATTCTTCACCATTTTCTCTTCGGTTTTTATTAAGAATGGAGGCTATGGAAGCTGATTCTTAGATATTGATAGAGAAGAGGGAAGGTTAACATCTCGACATTAGTTCGAAGGTGAAATTGACGTCTAGGATGCAAGGTTAAGTTTATCTTATCTTTGCTTAATGTTGGATCTCTGTCTAGGAATTGTTTACGTTATCCTTTGTTTAACTGATTTAGGTATTCATGTGTAGATAATCATATTCACGTTATCGTTAAATTATTTATATTGTGAACCCAATAATAGAATCATTAATACAATTTGTAATTGTTGAATTTGGATTCGTATGTAGCAACTAATGGTTTTTAAACATTAGGGAAAACATAGCCTATGTTAAATGACTCAAGCTTGTGTGGTAGTTGCTTAGATTGGTCCGTTTTCCATTTTGTAATGCCTTTGCCTAATTAAATCTAGAGATCGTGTCCTAGGTTATTCGGTGGTTAGGTTTAATTAACGAGCGTCTCTTAATTAAACATGATTTAAGGGAAAACTGAAATTAGCAGAGCATATTGTTAGTCCACAATGAATAGTTGTAGGAGAGGTGTGAAAGCATTATAACAATGAAAGATGTTTAATCATGTGTAGGTCAATATTGATCTAAGAATCGAGTTTCACATACATTCATCAATTTTATAATTTTTGATTGTTTGCTATAATTTATTTTGCTAGTTTAATTTTACTTTGTTTTCTCAATTGCATTAAACCCAAAACCCCCATTTTATGTCCTTTGCATCAATTATTTTCTTTACAAGAATTAACCAAACATTCCCTCTAGATACGATCCCAACTCACCACATCTATAGGTTTTTTTAGTGTACAGAGTTAGGTAAATTTTGCAGTGCACTCGACACATGCTATCATTGTTAATAACAAGATAGATATAAACAAAAGATAGGAATTGCCAAAGTTCAATAATCAATAATATAATTGCATGATAAAGGTGTTAGAGTAGTGCTCTAAAGGCAATCACCTTTAACACTTTTGTATAAACTTTATTTTGATTAATAAAGTGAAAGGCAATTTTCATTAATTTGATGTTCATTTATTTATGAATTGATGTTGTTCTAAAATCGAATTAATGAAGTCTATGATACAAAATGTAACATGATGGAAATCATGATGAGATCACAATAATAAGATTCCTATCATGTGCAATTGTGTCAGTATCTAAATTATCCCTAGTCATAGGATTAATGAGACAGGACATTGTTAATCCAGATAGACTAGCACATGTTATACTTCTTAATTTGATCAAGCTATGGATCTTATAAACTGTAAGCATGAGATGTTTAGAGTTAACATGTGGATGCTTATTAAGAGTAGTAAGTACATCGGATGACTAGCTATGAGATTATCATATAAATAATTTATCAAATGTTAGTGACTAATCTCATCATGGCAATAGTGAAAATTTCCTTAGATTTGAGGTACTCAAGTATATCTTGGATACTGATCCTATGCTTTGACACCGATCTTGTTGCCTTAAGATGAGGTTGCTTATAGGGTGGTGATTGGGTATAACTATTGGTATTAGATGGTAATTAGCTAACTAATAAAGGATTCACCACTCCTGATAGAAGAAGACGATACCTATAACCTCTTGTCAGGGTCATTACTTGGGAGTCTCTGGCTAGAGCAGTTGTGTGTCATGAAGAGAGTCTTCAATGACATATAGAGTATTGAGATCCCCAGGACAAGATCTAACATCACTTGGATTAGAAGTGACATAGTCAATCTAGTGGGAGTTGACACATAGCCCATACTCTGAACTAAGTGACGTATAGGATTATGAAGGGATGAATTGCATGGTAATTGTCTCCAAAAAAGTTCATAAGTAGGATAATTAACTATCGAAGAGCTCATATGTTAATTTACTTATGTTTTAGTAAATTGGCATCATGAAACCCTTTATGATTTGCTTAGATTAAGAGTTAATTCAAGTAGCATGAAACCATTCAAGATATGCTAAAATTAAGAGTTAATTCAAATGCTTAAAATAATCGAGAACTTAAGGGTCACATGCATAAAAGATCAGATAAAATACAAAGTTTGCATGGCTGTCATTTTAACCAAGCCACGATCGTGACCCACTTTATGATAGGAAGTAAACAAGTGAGTTTTTCACTTATATACACACAAAATTAAGCTAAAACACACTCAATTGAGAGGCTAAAGGTCCATAAGAGTTCTGGAGGTTGAGAGGAGTGATCTTGAGGTTTATTTATGCAATTGTTGGATGAGTTTAATTGCATGTAACTTGTTTATGATCTAACTATCAATTGAGAATCTACTTGAATTCATCTTGTTTGGTACTCTAACCACCCTTACACACTAATTTTTCTTCTCTTTGCATGTTCTTCACTGGTTGTTGAAGGTGTTTGGTGTTTGATACAAAATACAAGTAGAAGATTTGAGAAAGGAGGAGCATTTGCAAGGTACATATATTGTAATTTCATGTTTTTCATTCTTTTTATACATGCACATGGATTCTAAATTTTTCGGGGATGTCGTGGTGTTAGAATTTTGATTCTAATGCTTCTGTTGCATACCATGCATGAGATGTATGGACCCATGGCTCTTTAACATCGAATACTTAAGTTTGGAAGGTTGTCCACACTTACTATCATCGTGGCCCAAGATTTTGCTCTCTTTCACGATCATGGTAGACCCACTAGGTTTCTGTCACGATCGTGGCATATGGGCCAGAATGTAGACCTAGGTCAAGTTCTGGACTTCCTCTGATTCTCCTCTGTTCTTTGATATTTGATCTGAAACATTAACAAACACATCAAGGCATATCAAATACACCAAATTTAAGCTCAATGACATACCTTAGCCTACAAAACACTCAAAACAAAAATGTCTAACTAAATAATGACAATCCTAATCTAAAAATGCACTAATTATTCAATTTAACAACTAAACACATGCTACACTACCCACTACAACATATGCAACCTACACTATCAATATGTTTATCCGTGTTTAGGCCGAGATTGATCCTAGAACTGGACTTTACTTATAATCGACACTTTAATCATTTTCGATTGTTTGATATATTTTTTTTGCTAGTTTACGTCTACTGTATTTTCTAAATTATGTAAAACCCAAAAGCCCCTTTTTATTTTTCTTACATCAATTAATTTTGTAGCAAAAATTAACCAAACATTTCCTATGGATATGATCCCAACTCACCACAACTACAAATTTTAGTGTACAAAGTTAGGTAAATTTTTCAATGCATTTAACAAATGTTATCAAATTTTGGCACTGTTGCTAGGTAATGTGGTGCCTTAATTGTTGTTTTTGATTTTAGTTGGTGTTTTGTGCATATATTTGTTTATAATTGTTTCTTTTTGTTATTTATTAATTTTTAAATGTTTGTTAGTGTTGGTGTATGGTAGTGACCAGATCTCCTTCTAGAGAACTTGAGCAACCTAATCCAAAGATTGAGAAGACACTGCGTATATTGCAAAAGGAAGTAAGAACCACTTTGGTAGGAGAGTCAAAATTTGAATCCAAGGAAACGATGGTAAATCTGTGAACACTAAGGGAGTTGGCTGCACCAGACCTAACTCAAAGACCATTATGCATTACATTTCTAAATTTTGTTGAACATGTTACTTTTGAGTTAAAGTCTTGATTAATACATTTATTACCTAATTTTCATGGTCTTACAGGTGAGGATGCATACAAGCATCTAAACGAGCTTGATGTGCTTTGTTTGAGCATGAAACTTCTCGAGGTTATGGATAAGCATATCATGTTGAGTGCCTTTCTGTTCTCACTCAAAGATGCAACAAAAGATTGGTTGTTTAATTTACCAACTGGGAGCATAAATACTTAGCTAGAGATGAAGAGGCTGTTCTTGAAGAAATATTTTGCAACATCAAAGACAACAAGTATTCAAAAGGAGATTTGTGGCATCAATTAGCATAATAGAGAGTCTTTTACGAGTACTGGGAGCTTTTCAAGAAATTGTGTGCAAGTTGTCCACATCATAACATACCAGAGCAACTTCTCATCCAATATTTCAATGAAGGATTACTACCGATAGAGAGGAGTTTGGTTCATGTGTCGAGTGGTAGGGCATTTTGTGAGAAGACTCATATTGAATCCAGGATTCTACTTGAGTGGGTGACTACTAACACATAACAATTCGACACTCGCAATGATGATTGATGAGCAAATGAGGTAAGTACTTCATTTATCAAACATCTTTTAGGATGAACTATTATCTTTTATGAGATAGATTGCAGATGGACAGGCACAATTTAAAGCATGTAGAATATGTTCAAACATGAGCCATTCAACTAATAAGTGCCTAACATTATAAGAGGGAAGTATAGAGTATATTAATGCTGCGAGAGAGAACTTTCTACATTAATACAACCCGTACTCATAGATGTATAGCCCAAGCTGGAAGGATCATCCCAACTTAAGTTACAAAGGGAACAGGCAGCAGAATTACTTAAAGAATCAGTCATTTTCTGAGTGCAACAATTTTAACCAAAGCCACAAAGAGCACAAAAAGCCTCCTCTTCTAGTTTAGGTACATCTCTTGAAGAATTTATCAAGACCTCATCTTCTAACAATCTTTAACTTAGTCAAAGTGTGCAACAACTTAGTCAGGGTATGCAATAGCTTCAACAAAGTATGATGCAGTTTAATCAGAATATGCAATAGCTTAAGTAGGGGACAAAATAGAGCATACATAACATAGAAAACCAAATGGGTCAGATGGCAGTGAAGCTTAATCATTTAAAATCACAAAGTAGAGGAAAACTACCATCCCAACCTGAGGTGAACTTGAAGAATGTCAGTGTCATAACCTTAAGGAGCAGAAAGGAGATTGAGAGTCCCAAGAAAACTCCACCGAAGATTTCTATTGAGGAAGAGATCAAGAAGGCATTGAAAATCTGTCATCGAGTATGAAGATAAAATTTGAAAGCCCTAATATCATTAAGACTAACCCTCCACACTTTCTGAGCAGATTCACAAGACCTAACAAAGAGGATAAGGATAAAGAGATATTGAATACTTTTCATAAAGTGGAAGTCAACATACCTTTGCTCGATGGAATCAAGCAATTACCAAAGTACGTCAAATTCCTCAAGGAACTACATATACATAAGAGGAAACTGAGGGGTGATGAAAAAATGATGATGGGTGAGAATGTGTCTGTGTTTTTTAGAAAGAAGATGCCTCCAAAATGCCTAGACATGGGTATGTCTACCATTCCTTGTAAAATTAGTAATACTATGATCAATAGAGCTTTATTGGATTTGGGAGCTTCAATCAATGTGATGCCTCGTTCAATTTATGCTTCTTTGAATTTGGGTCCTTTAAAAGAAACAAGTGTTATCATATAATTGGCTAACTGCACAAGTGTTTATCTTAATGATGTGGTTGATGATGTTTTGGTGCAAGTTATACCTACTAAGGATATTGAGGTAGACAAATCTAAAGTTGACGTTATTTCTTCTTTACCTTACCCCTCTACTATGTGGGAAGTGTATTCTTTTCTTGGGCATGTAGGTTTTTATTGAAGATTCATTAAGGACTTTACAAAGATAGCCGCAACATTATGCAAGCTCCTGTAATAAAATGTCTCCTTTGAGTTCAACGAAAAGTGTAAGGAAGCATTCAACAAACTTAAGGAGCTTCTGACATCCCTACCAACAATTCAACCACCAGATTAGAACCTCCCTTTTGAGATCATGTGTGATGTAAGCAATTATGCATTGGGGGCAGTTCTAGGACAAAGAGTGGGAAAGACGTTGCATGTCATCTACTGTGCTTCTAAAACTCTAAACCCATATTAATTGAATTATTCAACTACTGAAAAAGAACTGTTATCTATAGTTTTTTTCTTTAGAAAAATTTCAATCGTATTTTCTTAGGGCTAAAGTAATTGTTTATTCTAACCATGTAGCTTTACAATAAGCAAAAATCAAGGCTGATCATATATATTCTCCTCTTTCAAGAATTTGACTTGGAGATCAAGTATAAGAAGGAAGCAAAAAATGTGGTGACTGACCATCTCAGCCATTTGATAAAGGAAGGAGATGATATCTCTCTGTAAGAGACATTTTCGGATGAACAATTATTTGTTACTGATGTACACCACCATAGTTTACAAACAATTTAAATTTTTTAGCTACTGACAAATTACCTGTTGGTTTGTTAACGACTCAAAGAGATAAGCTGCAAAATGAAGCGAAGTGTTACATTTAGGATGACCTGTATCTTTGAAGGTATTGTGCAGATCAAGTCACCTAGAGGTGTGTACCTGAAAGTCTAACACCCTTGATCTTAGCCCTTTATCATTCGTATGCGTGTGGAGGAAAATTTGGAGTAAAAAAGGAAGGTTCATAAAAGTTCTAGAAAGTGGTTTCTACTGGTTTTCATTGTTCAAAGATGTATATACCTTCTACAAATCATGTGATAGATGCCAACGTTCAGGTAACCTGTCCTGTAAGGATCAATTGCCACAAACCCCTATGCTTTTCTTTGAAATTTTTGACATTTGAAGTAATGGATTTATGTGACCTTTCCCTTTGTCTTTTGGCTTTACTTATATGTTTCTTACAATTGATTATGTTTCTGAATGGGTGGAAGCCAAAGCCACAAGAACTAACGATGCAAAGGTTTTTGCAGATTTATTAAGGCTAACATTCTTTCTAGGTTCAGGGTGTCAAGGGCGATCATTAGTGACTGAGGAACCCATTTTTGCAACAGGGTGATGAAAGCAATGTCCAGAAAATATCACATCACACACAAGGTTTCCACCTCCTACCACCCCCAAACTAACGGGCAAGCTGAATTCTCAAATTGAGAAATCAAGTTGATCTTAGAGCAAATAGTGTAGCCCAATAAGAAGGATTGGAGTGTAAGATTAGACGACACGTTAGGATGTCTCCTTATAGATTGGTGTTTGGGAAGCCATTTCATATTCTGGTGGAGTTACAATATAAGGCATATTAGGCTATTAAAAGATGCAACATGATTTGGATGATGTGGGTATGCATAGGAAGTTGTAGCTTTAAAAGTTAGGGGAGATGAAGAATGACTCCTAATAGAACACAGTGGTATATAAGGAGAAGACGAAGGCTTTTCATGAAAAGATGATTATAAGGAAAAGTTTCTCGGTGGGCCAAAAAGTGCTACTATATCACTCCAAACTCAAACTATTTCCAAGTAAGTTATGTTTCCATTAGGTTGGTCCATTTGTTATCACTCATGTCTTTCCTTTTGGTTCAGTAGTGATATGGAGTCTGAAAACTGACAAGACATTCAGAGTGAATGGTCATTGCTTAAAGCCATATTATGAAGGCTTTCAAACAGAGGATTTGGAGGTGTTGATGCTGAAGGATGTAACTGGTGTCACTTGATGCACGTGATAGGGAGTCGAGCCAATGATAATAAACAAAGGCCCTACTTAGGAGGCAACTTAATGGAAGTTAATTTTTATTGTTTACATTTTTGCATTTACTATTTTCATAAACTACTCCATTTCTTGCATTTGATGTTGTATTGAGGACAATGTAAGTTTTAAGTAGGGGGTGGGTTTTAGTTTTTATGCATGTTTTGAGCTTAATTGTAGTTTATATGGCTTCTTAGATGGTTTTCAAAATCAAACAAACAAAATAAAAAATTTTCTTGTTTTCTATTGCTTTTAAGATTATTTAATTATAATTAGAGCGTGAATTGACTAGAAAGATTCATGACAATTCTTGTGGTTGGTTAATTTGTATTATCCTTAAAAGAGCGATGACTGGTGATAGACAAAAGCTAGTGAGATTTTAAGCCGTATTAGACTTACACATCCATATCAGTCTCACTATCTTTTATTACATATGACCTTCATAACATTTCTTCCTGACTTTGCTTTGATTTTCTATTCAAGAACAAATTTTTATCACATGCATTTTCATCAAAATGATTAGGTATTCTTTGTTATTTACGAGCTACAATAACCAAAGTAGCCTACCTATATATATGGATTTTCTTTTGTTAATCCTCTTTGAGCTTTATTAGCCTTTCCCTTTGTATAAACCACATTACATGCTTTTAAAACCTAACTAAATGTCCTACCCAAGCTTTAAAACTAATGGAAAATTTGTTAATTCTTGATGACTATGATTATACAAAAGCCTAAGTGTGGGGGATGCATACATATGAGTTGGTTATATTTGTTAAAATGCTATGTTATGAATTCCCATGTTGATGTAGCTTCTATCACTATTTTATTTGAAAAAAAAGAGAAAAAGAAAAGAAAAAAGTGAGTTTGAATGAAAATATTATGGAGGAAATATAATTTCTTTGAAAATTTGTTAATTAATGGTTTGTCCTCCTTAAGTTATATTGACTGGGTGGTTTGAATATACTGCATATGAGGCAGATGTTATTTTGGATGGAGCACTCTTTGTGTTATGTTCATGTGGTTTATGGTATGAAAGCTGAATTAAGTTGTGAAATATAATTGTTGCATTCATCATAGCTGATGATACCCAGTTTTGAATGAATGTTAAACTTGCGTGCTCGATATCTCATTGAGTGTTACTTTTTATTCACTAGCTTGATGACTTGTATGCTACATTACTCAAAATAACCTTACCCTTTCCCATATTACAACCCTAGAAAAGTCCTTTGATTCATGATTATGTACGTGACTTTTAGTAGTAGAGAAATGAAATGATGTGCAAAGTTTTGGATTATTGTGATTATGAATAGTGTTTGAATATACCAGTGGAAATATCTTATTTAAATACTTTTATCCAAGTCTATCTCTAGATTACTCAGTTTCTAAGTGTGATGAATGTTAATTGATCACGAGTAGAAGCTTTGAATGTTAAGTTATTGCTATAGGTTTTGAAAGTCATTCATCTATACTTATGATTATCTATTTTAGGAAATATGAAAAATGAGTAAGAATTTTGGTTTGTGATTTTGATTTTGACGATTTACGCGAGGACGGTCAAAAGTTAAGGAGTCATTTGGTTCTACTTATGTTTTTCT
>JAOTJB010000008.1:19130639-19141304 GCA_027123815.1 Erythroxylum minutifolium | reverse complement strand
AATATTACTTAATTATGTTTTAATTACTTTTATGACAAAGTTGTGATATATATATTAGAAAATGTTGTTTAATAATAATCCTGAATGTAATAGATGGTGGTCAATTGGAGGTTTTTAAAACAAAACCTTTGTATATTTTTAATATTTCTATAAAAATTAGAAAAGTAATCTTTTTTAAAATAAAAATAATGCATCTATATATATGTATTTGTGTATGTGTGTTGTATTATTCAAATGAAGCAAGAAAAGTACCAGTTTAGACGACAAATAATTTTTGGAAAAACGAAAAAATTGAAAAAAATCTGAAAGTTCCAATAATAATAATAATCACAAAAATAATGGATGTTGATTGCATGAGTATGGAATCCTAAAAAGTAACTATGGTTTTATTTAATATTAGTTAATTTTATAAAGTAATTTTAATGATCTTATTGTTATTAAATTACATTTTCAAACAAGGTTATGATTATTATATTTATGTAATTACATTTCAAGATTATTTATACCAAACACATTACCGTAGTTATACGGTCAAGTCAAGTGCATTCAAACTTTCGATTCTTGTTCTTATCTTTACTGCCCTAGAGTGTAAGTAGAAGTATCGTTACTGTTGTTAATTTGTCCGTTAAATACTACAAAGAAAAGATTAAGTCCTCCTCCTCTCCCTTATCCTTCCCTTTTTTGACTTAGTATTTAATTAATTAAATGTTAAAAGTTTTGCCTAACCTCTCCCTTATCGCTAGCGCCACCAACAGTTGTATTTAGCCGTTATTTTGATATGCTGTTGTTGTCGCTGCGATTTCAGCTGCGATTAATATGTTGCCGTTACTACGCTATTTTATTCAAAAAAATGAAACATAAAAAATACTCAGAATCTAAAATAAACTGTCAAATATTAACGGCTTTATTAAGGTTTTGTAATACAATTGTCACCAAAAAAAAAAATCTTTGTAGGTTTCAAGTAATATAGACAATATCTCAGAACGGTAAGCGGTTATTCCTATGATATTTTTTCAAAAAATTATGGGAACTTATCTATATTAGTTGCTCATGATGCTTCCATTTAATAAAATTATGCATTTGAAATGTTTTCTTCATCCTATTCTATTATTACGTTTAATCTTAAATATTAATTTAAATTCATCGAAGTTGATATTTAATTGGTTAATATTGTGAATGTACATGCGGCTGCTGCATGTCAAAAGTTAGCGACATGTTCTCTTTTATGTTTATTGACACAATTATAAATATATATATATATACACACACACACACACACACACACATTAGAATTATCTATATGACTGTTATTTTGATTATCTTCACAATCATCATAAAGCAACATACTAACAAATAACTTATACTAAATTTAATCATAATTATCTTATAACTACAAAAATTATGATTCTTTATTTCTTTAATATAAATTTGTTTATATTCCTTAACTGGATTTGAATTATATATAGCACTGTTTTTTTAATTAATTAATGTTGGAAATGTAGCAATAAAAATGGGTTTTTAATTGGATGTAGGTCCAAGTTGTACCAGCTATATTGTATGATTTCATTTATATTTGGCACTTCTGTGTATTTGGCCCGTTTTCTGGTGA
The DNA here is from genome assembly GCA_027123815.1 of Erythroxylum minutifolium. NCBI lineage: Eukaryota > Viridiplantae > Streptophyta > Magnoliopsida > Malpighiales > Erythroxylaceae > Erythroxylum > Erythroxylum minutifolium. Next base: position 19,139,695 of record JAOTJB010000008.1, on the reverse strand, counting down.
TGAAAAAAAAAACTTGGATGTATAGTGTACATCAGCACATTTCTTCATCCTAGCAAATATCAACAGTATCAAATGCATATAAACAAAAACTAGTGTATATCAAAAGTTTCAAGTGCGTAAGATAATAAGTCTACGTTCAGATTAACTTGTTCGTAATGGTTGCGTAAGTCATGAGTTTGATGTAAGTGCTAGAGGAGTTTTTGTAAAGTTAAAAATAATGCAATATCGCATGTATAGTACACGGATTAGCCTTCATCATAACTAAGTGTATATATAAAAAGTAGCAGACGTTACATATGTCGTTTCTGTAAGTAGGTAGAAGTTGTAAATGAAGAGATTGATGGAAAAAGAAAGATGTACACGTCTTCGTCTTTTTCAAGCTAAAATAATTGTAATTCTAGCAGAATGTACAAGTTATGAGTGCTGCGAATGGTCATGGACGTCGTGCATGGAACCATTTCCCAAAGAGAATCGAATCGGCACTCTCTCCTTGCCTTTCTTTTTGCTTTTTCACAGTCTTGCTACAGCCTTCTTTACCACTCCCCAAGAAAACTGGTGTTAGTCTCGGTTGGTATTATTTTTAATTTATTATTATATGCTATTATTATAGTTGATTGTTTTAATTCCAAGTATAATATATACTCTCAAATATTCTTTTATAAAGATGAAGATTTAGGTTGAAATGGAAATTGACGCTATTAACAAAAAAAAGAAAAGGGAAAAGAAACCAAGAGGATGACAATGAGTTAGAAAGAAAAGAAACTGACAGTGAAAAAGCCACAACAGTGAAGAAGAAAAAGTGGTCAAATTTTCAATTTTGAACCTCGAAGACTTCTATCTTTCCATCATCAACTTCGACTATCTTTATCGAAACTCCACCATTACTTCTCCTTCTTTTGAACCCCATACATTATATCCTTCCCATAGAAGACAAACCTTCGTTTCATTAATAATCAAGTTCGTTCCTTGAACTAACAGCCTAGCCATGCACCCCCTTTAGTTTGAGCTACGTTCAGTCTTCATGCCTCTTATTAACAACAATGATACGCACGAGGAACCATATATACTAGAATACTGTTCAGTATCGTTATTCTTCTAATTAAATGTATGACTGACGATAAAATAAAATAGTCCTATGATATGTTTACATGTTGAATTTTTAGGCTGTAGTTGATTAAATTTTGGATTTTTCTAATAATCATGCGTCAAAACCAATCAAACTTCAGAAAATTTGCAGTTTTTCTTTTGAGTTGGATGCTTTTACATGTATATGGTATCTCCATCTTGACATAAGAAATTTCTATTTCTCCAACTCAACATTTTGATATTGGAAAACTTTCATATAGTAGTAAGTTTTCTTCAAGTAGACCTCAGCAACATTGAAGAACACATGACGCATGTAGTTAACCATTTCAATTTTTTGACATGATATAAGCAAGTATTTTATTACAATCAATTTTAGGTTCATTTCACACTCAATATAATCGTACCAACTCCATCTATCAAAATAAAATTAATAGAAAATGTATAACTAGTTCAAAAAATCATTAATTTTATGAATGCTATTTTCAATTAAAGAAATGAATTATGAAATCCTAAAATTTGGAGTACAATGGCAAGAATGTAAAAAGCGATTGGTTTCTAGGACATCCTGTGCCATATTGAAAATGTAACGTCGTCCGGGAAGCCCTTTTGACTATTTTAATTTCCCTTAAAACCCTTTTGACTAAATATCCTTCAATTAAGTTCCCAAAGTACGAATATCGGGAATATTCAAAATTGAAAAGTAACCTCCATTTTTTGGCCTTATAGTGACTGCTGGGGGTGGGTTCTCAAGTGTGTTAGTGAGAAGAGAAATGAACCATCAACATATCCTACAATAAGAACAAAAGAGTGGGGACGTTAACGTTCTCTTCTCTAAGTTTTCTTTTATGCACGGATCGAATATTTGATTTGTCTGGTAAGTAGTAGTGAAATTGTTCCTCCTTATCTGATAGCTACATATCATGGACCCTTGTCAAGGATACAAGAATGAGGGAACTAATTGCCATAGTCAAAAGGATTTCCTTTTGATTCATTGTTCAGAGGGACCAAAAAAAGAGCTTGGTTGGGTTATGTTGTGCTTACAGGTTACAGTAAATGCTTTATGTAGGGACGTGGCACAAGCTGCTGATAATTTGGAGCTTCTTTCTGGGCATCTTCCGTTACTCCATGACTTCTCCAACTTGGCGTTAATTAAGTTGATAGTCGAACTACGATTTGTCAGGCTACAAGCTTAAGTGAACATGAATTAGATTTTGATTCCTAATTGAAATACAAGTTGTTCAATAGATTTCTCAACTCTTCTGCAAAATTATGTCAATTCAATCAATATTGCCCTCCATCTAGTAATAAAGCTATAAATATGTATAATCTAAAACAATTTGTAATTAGAATCACTGCATAATCAACACATGTACATTTGGTAGTAAGTGATTAAAAGTTCAGTCATTGCCAAATTTATTAATTTCGTCAAATGCATTTAAGAAGGGCGTTCACGGAATTCTAGAATACGGAATTTGATTGGTAATGGTTTCATGAACTCGCCACCTCCAAAGAAACCCTAGAAAAAGAGCATGTAAGTGGAGAGCTTTAACAATAATTCATATTTCTCTTTTCTTTGGAATCTGATTTCAGACTTCCTTTATCTCTTTTTTCTAAATATGGTTTCTTGTGATTCATCGTTCTATGAGTTAAAGTGAAGAACATGAAAAAGAAAGCCTCCCTCTACTGGCTACCTCAATCTACTCCATTTTCGAGGCCTTGGCATGTATATAAGCCACCACAACCCAAGCAACTAAAATCATCAGTTCCTTCAAAAATCTGCTCCTCTTCAAGTACTGCTCCTTTGCAATTCACTAGTACTGAATACATCTCTTCTTTCTCAACTTTGAGCCATCTAAGTTCCTCCATATCAAGGTAAGCCCTTGAAGCCATCACCCTTTTTTTTAAATAAAATTCCTAGGCCCTTCAAGGCTGCAACTCTTGTATATGTGCGCCAAATTTTCACTTTCAAAATTAAAGATTACCAAGAGAGCTGTATGGAAGGGTTTATGTAGATTAAATATTCAAGTTCTATGCTTGAACTTTATATGTATGAAGTCTAAACTTTAAATTTATAAACTGAATATTTTCTGGAAAGATAGGTCTCCTATATATTCTCTTCCACGCCTAACTTAATTTGCATGGAAACTTAATAGGTTCGGGAAGATGAGCAGACCCGGTGACTGGAACTGTAGGTCGTGCCAACATCTCAACTTCCAGAGAAGGGATTCATGCCAGCGATGTCGGGAACCGAGGCCTAGCGAGAGAGGAGATTTTTATGGAAGTTTTGGAGGGAGGGCTGGTGGCTCATCGTCCTTTGTTTTTAATACTGGCCCTGATGTTAGGCCTGGCGATTGGTATTGCACTGTTGGCAACTGTGGAGCTCACAATTTCGCTAGCCGTTCAAGCTGCTACAAGTGTGGTGCTTCCAAGGATGAGTTATCTTCCGGTGGATTAGACTCTGAAATGTCGCGGATGAGAGGTTTCGGGTTCGGTGGCGGCAGCACCAGCCGATCTGGCTGGAAAACCGGCGATTGGATTTGCACCAGGTTAATCATCTTTAACTCATACTGACAGTATCTTGTTCTAGTTTTGCTATATGTTTGTTATTTTAACTATTGCGGGTTTATATATGAACTTATAGGTCTGGCTGCAATGAGCATAACTTTGCCAGCAGAACCGAATGCTACAGATGCAATGCGCCGAGGGACTCCGCCAGCAGATCTTCATATTAGTTCGTAACAAATTATGCGTTTTAAGGTACCGATTAAGGACTCATATCACTTGTTTTATATTTTAAATTTTCTTTTTTGTATAGACTTATATTGGACTCTCAGCTAACTAGCGGAAGTGGATGATTCTCTTACTACCCAGTCATCAGATACGTACCGCATTTCGAGGAGAGAATCAAGAAAGGCAATTCCAAGCTCCTAGATACCCCAGACTACGTTTGTTTTTCTTTTGAATTAATATTAATTGTCCGGTCCGCACCTCTACTATTGTGTTTGTTTTCCTCTTGGATATTTGTTTGAAGACTATATAGCTGGGGAAGAGAGCTACATCATCACTTAGCATTTTCAGAGCCTTCTTGTATAACTCTATGCAAAGTGTAGTTCATGAATTATATGGATTTAGTGTTGTCACTTCTCTATGTGCTTGAGATACATCAGTCTCTCCTTGTTCATTTCGTCCATTTTTGTCTGAATTGTTTTAGATAATCATAGGATTTAATTTAACGAAAAGTGAGAGTGGAAGTATGTTTTTCATTAATATGATAACTGAAATAGTATTTCACATTGCGTAGGGTGTCAATATACGTTATTTACGTGCACATAAACTAATCAAATAGTGTTACTTATACGATAATCTGAAACTTATGATAAATAAACTATAATCAGTTTATTTCTTAATATGACTATGATTTTAGTTAGTTAAAATCACATTTCGCTAATTTGAGTGGAATATGAGACGTTTCCTATTCGAGGATATTGGGATGGGATTTCAAACGTTACTCCATTACATTTCTCTTTAGCTAGATCATGGATGCAACCTTTAAAAGTGTCTGCTTTAGAAACAAATAGCCGTCCAAATTATTTGCTGAACTTAAAAATTGTAAATAATAATTACCGAGGACCATATCTTTTCACCAAACTAATGTAACTAAGTTTACTGGGCATATGTTCATCTCTGAAACTAGTATCGCTTCAAACACGAACTAGGGACGATAAAATGTGTTCCGAATAATTATCACATCTTCAAAGGCGACCCATTGCGAATGGGAGAGACTTCCGGTGACCATAGGTGTCATCATATAATTGCAAAGCCAGTGATCTCGTTTCCAGCGATAAGCCCCAAGAGTTGAAAAAAAAGCTGCCGGAAAATAAAACTGCAGGATCACTAATGATAATACGTACGTACACCATTAGCGACAGCTTTAGCAAACTTTTTATTTCGGCTGAGGGCCAAATATAATCTTATGGCTTATATGAAAGTTAAAAACGAGACTTTGACGTTTTTCCGAAAAAACTCCCCTGACATTTCCAATTTCGTCTGAATCAGCTCTCCAATGTTCGGACAAAAATGTCCCTCGCCATTTAGTTTCCTATTCTCTCTCTTTCACTTTTACCTTTTCACCCTCTAGAATTTTTATTCAATTTTCAATTATGTTTTTAAATATTAAATTCAATTTTAAAATTTAAACTTAATATTTGATTTTTCCATTATTTAGGTAACTTTTCACCTCTCTAGGAATCTTCAGAATTTAAATATCTTTATTTTTTTAATTTTTGAAAGTCATTATAATATCAAAAAGTTTTGAAAAAAATACCCGATTGGATTTGCCTTTAAATTCTTTTTCAAAAATTCGCTTCATCCAAGAGTCAATTAATCCAGAAAATTTAAATAATTATTGTAAAACGATATTTAAAATAAATTAATATTAAATTTTAAAAGCCGTAACATAATGTTGAAATAAAAATAAAAATGTTAAACATTTCACAAAATTTATTTATTTAAAATTTCTGAAATTGTCAGATTAAATATGAAACTTATACATGTAGTAGTTAATTCTTTTTTCATTCTAACTTGACCATTGGAAAATTCCTTAGATCAACAGTACAAATTATCAATAAATGTTAAACACTCAAACAAATACACTTTTTGAATGTAGTATCTCTATTATGCTTCCAAAATCTTAAAAGAAGCAAACTAAAAAATCTATAAATGTTTATTCAAAGTTTTTAAAGCAATCAAGCTTAATTATGTGATTCTAAACGTAATCATTCAATTCACTGAAACAAGTTGTTTTGAATAGATTAAATTTTTATACTTCTTATGGTTAATGTTTAATACGATAAAAATATAGTTACTAATTTTTCTTTTCCATAAATTAATAAAAATATATATATTCTATTATCTTATTATGATGATGAAATAACCATTCTGTCTTGTCTTTTTTTTTTCTTCTAAGAGAGAAGCTCTCTTTAATATAAAAGATATGTATATAAGATGTTGCATGAGATAAATTTTTGTATTAAGAAGAAGGTTAATTATAAAAGAATCTCTCAATACGTGACTATATAATATGCTAAATTCATATTTATTAGATGTTGAAGTAAGTAATAGGTACATGATACAATGATATATATAAATAGTGACTTATATATTATTTATCATAAAATTTAATTATTCACTCTACATTTTTTCTCCATGAATAAAGAGTTCTAGATATATAAAAATACATTATTTTTCTTTATTTTCTTTGACATTTTGCATTTCACATTTACTTATCTCACTAAAAGGACATTAAAAACTTAAAATTTTCAATTTTTTTCTTTTCATTCATTGAGCACAAAACTTTTCAAATATATGCATATATGTATATAAATGATAGAAAGAATCAGATATTAGGCCAAAACTTAAGATACATTTTTAGGGAAATTCTTTTCTTTTTCTAGAATGCATGTGCCTTGCATTTACATTACCTTTTAGCTCACTAAACGTTGGTTTATATCTTATAGCCAATTAGTTCGTTATAAGATAGTGATATAATTATTTAAAGACAACCTTTATCTTATACATTTTCAAACGCAAGCGATAAAGTCTATTCGTAAATAAAATTACAATGAGATCATAATTATATAAATTCATATTTAAAAAAAATAAAAGAATTCATTAAAGCTATAAAAGACATCAAAGGGTCTTCACAATGTTGTATCAAGCAAAAGGAAATACATCACTTTTTCAATTATCCTTAGGAAAAACTAGGAAGTTAAAGATTCCATTGTCTTACAGAAGAAGAGCTCAGATGTTCTGCAATTTGATGGGCTACCAAAATTTCCCTTATCCAATAATGTAGCTTATGAATTAAAACATGCTTATCTGCATTAGCCTAAACATTCTCTGATTCCTTTCCCTGCAAATTACATAGACTGCACAGTTGAGACTAAGACAAACTCTATCTTTCTCCTGAGAACTAAACTTATCTTTAGCCAATTCCAATATATTGTTCCAATCTAACTTATGACAGTAGAGATTTCAGGTATGTTGAATGCTAGACCAAATAGAAGTGGTGAAGCTACATTTTAAGTAGAGATGGTCAATGTTTTCTTGCTCAATACATCTTAGCTCACATAACTTATCCTGTCTTAACTTTTCATTCTTCTCCTAGCTGTAAGCTAAGTAATGAAGGAGGTTTTGGTTTTAAGGAAACTTTCTATACAATATTGTACCAAGGATTGAGAGGGATAGGATGCTTGAGAGCTTTGATGCATGAAGAGTTTTGAGTAGTATCCATTGCATTCATTGATTATTTCTAAATTGTTCTTAGTCAATATTCTATTAAGACTAGATATTAATAGAATATAAAGATTAGCATACATTATAATTCTTTCTTTTGAACAAAATAGTCGATCTTATATATTAAAGTATGGAGATACTAAAATAAATGTGTGGGAATTGGCCTGAGATGATAATTTAATTTAGAACATTACTTATATGTTTATAGAAATTCTCATTTTGATGATTATATAATTGATCATTTCACTTGAGATCTCTAAAATATCTTATATTTCTGTTGTTATACTTTGATACTACTTACAACATATCCTAGTTAAGGGTAACTTAATTATTAGTCATTGGATATAATACGAACTATAAGGTGGTAGTTGAGTGATAATTATAAATTTTGTCACCTTAAAATGATTAGGAAGAATGTTCCGTTGTTCTCAATTAGTAATGATTTAAGAAATCATTAGCCAAAGTGGAATGTTACTTTAAAAATAGTTTTCAAATGTCATTAATATAATCAATTACTAATGGTGAAGAATTAATGTGATTGGACTCAACTAGAGTAGACATTAGTTCATACTTAAAATCTAATTAAAATATTATGCTATGAAATGATTAAATTATATAAAAAAACATACACAGAAATGTTAGTCAAAACTATTTTAACATTCTTAATATTTAGGTGGTCATGATGTGCTGCTAGATGCTAATCTTAATTTGTAAACATAATTTATTTAATTAGAGGATTAAAGATAAAATAGATGAGTTTAATTTATCTTATCTTGAATATAATTTAGGGTTATTTTTTTTATTCATTGCCAACATAATTAAGAACCTATTGAGTAACATTCAAAGAATTGTTAATGAGAGAAAAATACAGTTTAATTAAGTTGGATAATTAAACTTAATTGTAAAGTTTGAGAAACTTTGAGATTAAATACGAGATATTTAATAAATAAGGATCAATATGAAAAATTAGATATTAGTTAGGCCTAACTAGTATTTAATTAGAATTATAATTAATTCTAATTTAATACTAAAAATTATAATTTTATTTCAATTAAATTACTAAAAGGTCCAAATCCTATTATAAATAGACTTGGGCTCTAAAAGAGGTAACCAGTACAAAAATTCAATACAATCCGTAACGTTTTATTCATAAAATGTCGCGTATTTTTAACACTTTTCGTGACGTTTTCATAAAATGTCACGGATTTGTAAGACTTTTTGCGATGTTTTATCAATGAAACGTCACAAAATAGAAACCGTGACATTTTGTTGAATAAAACGTTATAGAAAGTGTTCTGAAAACGTTCTCCTCTTATGTGCAAAATGACGTCGTTTTGTTTAAACCCAAACGATGTCATTTTGGTTTTCTTAAAACCGACTGCCTTCCCCTCCCCGAGTCCAGATCTTCTGTCCAAGACAACCCCGTCCTACTCTGTCCAATAATAAAACGACGTCGTTTTTGCTTTAAAATTTTAAACTGCTACTTCCTTCACACGCCATGCACGCTCGTGCATTTATTTTTTTCCTTTTCTTTTTATTTTTATTATTTAATTATTACTTTAATACAAAATTAAATTTATTTTTATTTTTATTTTAATTATAAATTAAATTAAACTAAATTGTAGTTATAATTATTTTATTATTAATTTGTAAAGAATAAAATTAAAAAAATGATT
>JAOTJB010000008.1:19056132-19075031 GCA_027123815.1 Erythroxylum minutifolium | reverse complement strand
AAACTTTATTTCATTTAAACCCTATTTAATCCCTGTATTCATTAGAAATATCATAAAGACGTGTAACTAGTTGAGTTAACCTTGAATCTTATAAATATGCTTCCAAATCCAGTTTAATTAATTATTCCTATATCTCATTATTATACTTATTAACTAAGTAGATAATTATAATATAATTTTAACATACACCATTATTATAGTAAAAACTAATGTACTAGTAATTTAGTAACTTGCTTTTATTATAGGAACAAAATTCTTTAACTCCTTAAACTTTGCTTATTGAACAATTAACTCTATCAACATTAATTTCCACTAAACTAATCCTTAAATTTTAAATAATTACTTCAAAAATCCTTTGAACTCGATAATGAGACACACACATAAAAACTAATTTGCAAAACCAATTGAAACATTGTTATGAAGGGTAAAAGTGTAAATTTTCTAACAAACACCATCGTTTATGCAGTTAAACACCATAACCTTTTCCCTTAACTTCCTCTGGGTATGTGTGGACCAGTCAGAAAGGTATATATAGGAACTTGTATTCGGATTATCATCAATCCCTTTCTGTTAATAGAGAAGAGTTTTAGGATCGTATCACTTGAGTTGGTATTAAGGCGTAAGGTTATGGATTATATTAGAGGTAAGAGAGCAATGGATATACAAGTCATATATACAAAGACATGAATACTACTCATTTGTTATTTTACCATATATGTAAAATAGTTCATGACTTTATTAGCCAACAACATTCTTGTTATGCTCAGTGCATTAGTTCAGTTAAAAAGGGTTGACTATTTTTATGATCTCACAAACTTTTTTCTTAACTTAATTAAAGAGTATAATTCCTCAATTGAACTAGTAAACATGCATAAAACAACGACTAAGTTAATAATTACTTTTCATCTTCTTGGTAAGTTGAGTTTATAGGTTCTTGTTTGTTCTGCTAAGCTATTCCTTAAAAATCATAATTTCCTCCGATAAACTGAAAGGTGTTGGAGTTTACACTCATCAAATGTTGGAGATGTGGCTTGGTTGCATTAAACACTATAGGATAAAGATGATGCAATAATGGAAAAACTTTTTTATTAGAAAATAATAGTGGGATTCGATCATGCACGCAATAGAATAAATACGATAATTTTTTAAAATTCAAGATCACTTGAAATTCTATAATATGAATAACACTTAAAATATAATAAAGAATAAATTATAATCATATCTTATTGTAAAACTTGGTCGTTTTCTTGTCGTTTTCCTTTAATCGTCTTTGAAAATGGTTCATTCTAACTATATTTGTAGCTGCATACATGTTCGCTTTCTAATGGTATCCATATAACATATTGAGAGAACCTTAAAAATGTTGTAAAAAGGTTTGGGAAAGAATTGTTAGATCCCTTAGAGCTCTAAGCCTATTTATATTAGGTATTGGAACTTTTACCAATCTAATTAAAGATGTCAGTTGAAGATAGGAACCACCTATTATTCAACTTTATATACTTTAAAACTCTGTGGAACCAATTGCTTCACAAATTGGAAGCTTATCGCAATTCTTATGATTGGACTGCTAGGCTGAACTGGCTCATCAAGATTTCCAAGCATCAGAAGAAGGATGGCATATTGTTTAAAACAGCTTTCACAATTTCAATTTACAACCTTTGGAAGGAGAGAAATAAAAGGCCCTACACAAGGGAGGAAACAAGAAAATACCAACTAGCAAAGAACATTACAAATGAAATTAGAGCTTTGGTAATACCTAAGGAAACAACACATGACTTATCAGTTAAAATGAACTGTAGATGGAACTTATAACTTAATTGCTTGAATTGCCAGTAATGTAACTTTTTGTGCATTGACCATTATAATGTAATCTTTTCGGATTTCCTTAAAGGAGATCTCATTGTAATTTTGTAAAAATTTTTACTATATTCAATGAAAATTTCTTTCAATTTAAAAAATAATTCTAATTTTAATTAAACTTTAATTAGAATTAGAAATAATTAAATACCTATTGGGGCACAAATAAGATTCATTATCTCACATTGGTGCTTATTTATTAAATATCTCATATTTAATCATAAAGTTTCTCAAATTTTTTTAATCAAGTCTAACTTGATATATTAAAACACATTTTCTCTCTTCAATTCATTTTTTATGTGTGATATATTAGGTTCATAAATATATTAGCAATGGATATAAATTATATCCATGTATTATATTCAAAATTAAATACAATAAACTTCTTTAATTTTTAATTAAATAATTTATATCTATAGATCAAAATTCAAATATGGCAACGCATCACAAACACTCAAATATTTGGGAATCTCAAAATATTTTTTACTAAACTCTTTATACATAATGTTTTTGTATAATTCATTCCTTTCATTATATAATATTTTTAATAAATATAGAGTGTGAAAATAATGTCTACTCTATTTGAGTCCAATCATGTTAATTCTCTACCATTAATAATTTACTATATTAATGATATTTGAAAAATTTTCAAAGTGTCATTCCACCTTGATTAAGGATTCTTCAAATCAATATTAATTAAGAACAATGGAACATTCTCCTTAATCATTTTAGGGTGATAAATTTATACTGATCACTTAATTGCCTCCGTATAGTTCTTTCTATATCCATTAACTACTGGTTGAGTTACCTTTAACTAGAATAAGTCATAAGTAGTATCAAATTATAACAATCCCTATACAAGATACTTTGGAGATCTCAAATTATAAATGCAAAATAGACTATATTTCTAATCCCATATTTAATACATTTTGATTATTTATTTAAGATTTTGTATTGTTTATGGTACTTATTTTGTGTCAATTATGTTTTTAGGTTTATTTACCTTTATAGATAAAAAGGAGAAGAAATAGTGTAAAATTGAAACAGAAAATAGAAGATTGAAGCTACTTTAGTAGTTGCTTGTGTAAGTCTACATGGCTATATTGCTGCCCATATAACTCTCTAAGATCTTGTTTCTTCACAATTTTCGAATAATAAATTGAGATTGAGGGACACGATCATACACATAGTCTTGTGAACGACCGTGTTAACTCAAAAATCCTTAAATTTAAGCTATAAATGGATAAACAAAAATAAAATGAGGGAAAGGGAAAATGGGTTCCTAGAAGGCTTAAAGGCCTCAGGAAAGGACATCTTGATAGCTTATAGTGATAGAGAGAATGAAGAAAAAGCAAGGAAACATATTTAGGGTGGATTTTCATCAATCTAAAGTGGATTTTATAAAGATTAAAAGGGATTTCATCATAATTCTTTTAGTTTGGGATTTTCCTTTAGTTTTGATGTTATAATTATGAGCTAGACTTTTATTGGTACTTAGATTAGATGAAACCAAGGATAGACCTTGTAGTGATTTTATTTTACCTTAATTCATACTTTAGTTTCATTGAGATTCAATTATGTGGTCTTAGTTATTCTCTAATTAATATTGCCAGTGTATTATTTCATAAATGATTCTATGCAATTGAGATTAAGAAATCTTTTTGTATGAACAGATCTACCATAATTGAAAGGAGTTGTATGCAAATATAGATATAGGTCGATATAAACCCTCTAGATTAGGGTCAAATGTAATAGTAAAATTCACTAATCAACAAAGGGTTAGGCGTTAATACTTTTGTGAAAGATATTAACATAAATCAAGTCCATAGTCTAATAAACTATAAATTAAGTTAAGTAAGGAAATCATGATTGCATGAGAAATCTTATAGGGATTCAAAGTCCAAATACCACTATTTTCCTTGATTGTTTCTTAGTTTAATCTTCGTTATAGTTAGTTAATTGTGTTGTTTTATTTTAGTTTATTATTTTAATTTTGCATTTTATTTATCTTAAACACCATAATTTGTTAAACTTACTAATAGAAAGATGATAAATACTAGTAATTCTAGTCATTATGGGATCAATCCGTGCTTGTCGGTACTAGTTACAACTACATCGTGCACTTGCAGTTCAAAACATAAAATTTCACATCAAGTTTTTGGCAGTGTTTCTGGGGACTAGAATATTAGGAAAAATCTTATTTTTATTAATCTATTGTTTTTTATCATTTTAGGTAGTTTTTATTTCTTTTCTTTTCTATTTATTTTTTCCTTATAACTTTCTTTCTTGATCTTATCTTTTTCGTCTTACTTTTTAAGAATTGAGTAGTCATTATTATAGCCACCAAACACAATGGAAGGGTTGAGAGGACACTATTCTCAGGGGGACTATCTTATGCCATCACTTATGGTAGTATTAGAAGTATGTATAGATAGCAATAGATCGGGCTAAGCCCCAGCTCGCCCAAATGTTTTTAAATTAAAATGCAAAATGATGTCATTTTTAGCAAAATTAGCTAAAACTGAAGCCCAGCTCGAGTCATGATTTTTTGAAAATTTAGAGCCCGAGCTAAGTCAAGATGAGCTAAACCTATTAACTTCGAGCCAGGCCAGGCCCAGGTCTAGTTGCCATCCCTAATTGGAATCTTGTAATGAGAGATATAGTGACATGTATTTAGAAGCTCAACCAATATCTACGGTGTGTTATGACATTTGTAAGGGTGATCACCCTTATCATGAATGTCAAGCAATGAACTATCTATTAGAGTATTCAAATTATATGGAGAACTGGCCTTAGGATACCCTATGTAGTAATACTTATAATCCAAAATGGAGCAGTTATTACGAATATAGATGGAACGATTATGCTTTACCTATGGTTTTATAACAATGACAACAAGAGAAAAAGGAATGTCTTAGAGATGTTCTCATGAAAGGCATTGGTTTATAAGAGGATGCCCTCTATAGACTCTAAGAGCTAGTTGTTTAATTTGAATACACCAAAGTAAACTTAAGGGATCATGTGAATGCATTAATTTTTCATAGTGGAGAGGATCCAGAGATTAAATATATGGAGGAAGCTGCAGTGTAAGAAGAGAAGGAAGAAGATTCAGGAGAGAAGATAGAGGTTAAAGAAAAGGAGGAAGCTGCTATTCAAAACAATAAGGCGAAAGAGAAGGAAGAGGAGAAAGAGGAAGATGAAGAAGCCAAATAATGAGGCTATGAAGGAATTTTCGACAGTCATCTTAAGTATGAAAGGCTCCTTCTTCCCACAAAACAAACTGTCAGAGTCAATCAAAGATCTAAGAGGTTTTGTTGTTACTTGTTATATTGACAATTTGTTATTAAAAGTACATTAATAGAGTTCATTGGTTTTATTAATTTGATACTTTATGTTCTTATTATCTTGTAACATATGGCCTATTTGTAGGCTATTGAATTTTTATATGGTAAACGAATGGAAGAAAGTTGTTAATTATAGATCCAAGTTGAAAAAGGAAATGCTGGAAAGTCCAGTTATAATATTCATAAAGAAGTGTTGCTTAAGAGGCAACCTAATAATTAGTTTTTTTGTTTTGAACGAGTAGTTTATAGGATTCTCATTAGTAGTTTAATTATTTTCATAGTTTTAATTTGATGGTACTAAAGTTTTTTAAGTTATGAAGAAAACATTAACCCTTTCTTTAAAGTGGAAAATATTCCACTAGTAATGGATAGATGCTGATAACATTGGACAAAAATGGAAATCTTTTTCTATTAGGGGTGTACCAGTTATCCTTATCCCTTTATTTTTTTTAATTTTTTCATTATTCTTGCATGTTTAATATACAACTTAAATTTAGGGGAGGGACATAGTAGTCAAGCTTGTTAATCTTGTTATAATTAGCTTAAAAATGAACATTTTGGGAAAAATTTTTTAAAGAGGTTGTTGATTAAGATGATTCATTATGAGTTCAGTTGTGATTGTGATTTGATTTATTTAGGTACATAGTTATGAGTTTTGATGATTAAGTTGATTTCAATTTAGTTCATTAAATTTGAGAATGGATACTTGGTTTACATTATGATACTTTATATATAATTTGTACATGTTTTGAATTAAATGTGAATTCTTTTTTAGCATTTTTATTAACCCCATATATAAAAAAAGAAAAATATTAGTATGTGAATAATTAAGCATAAATAATTTCACTCCGTTGGCTTTATACCACAAAAGGTTAAAGCTAAAGATTGGTGCTTATAGCCATATGAGATAGTCACCTAGTTGAGTAACTAGGGGTATTCATGACAAGGTTTTTACTCTCGCATCAAAAGGCTTAGTAACTTTTCAAACAAGCTTCTAAATGCTCTTAAAATGTTTAAATTTAGTGTTTTGTTTTTAATAAGGCGTATGAAAGTGTCTAAAAGTTTTTTCTTATGTATGTTTACTTTATGCATGAAGTAGAATGGTTTGAATTAAGTTGAAATTTGAATAATTATGGATTGAATTATATTTATCTATAATTTGATACAAGTAATAAAATGCTTAACATTTGTATGAACTTTGCAATTGAATGAATAATGGAAATTTTTTAAAGATATCCTTTTTGTTTAATGGAAATTGTTTCTTATCAATATAAGAGCAATAAAATTGATTTGCTTGCGGACAAGAAAATGCTTAAGTGTGGGGCGAGTTTGGTAAATGCTAAATAGACTATATTTCTAATCCCATATTTAATGCATTTTGCTTATTTATTTGAGATCTTTTTATTGTTTATGGTACTTATTTTTTTATTATGTTTTTAGGTCTTATTTGTGTCTATGGATAAAAAGGAGAAGAATTAGGGTAAAATTAGGAAGAAAAAAAAAGATTGAAGTTATTTTGGTGTTTGCCTATGTAAGTTTACACAACTATATGGGTGACCATACAAGTCGACACGATTGTATGGCTACTCGTGTAGCTCTCTAGGATTGTGTTTCTTCATTATTTTTGAATATTGAAGCAAGATTGAGGGACACGGTCATACACACTATCATGTGAGTGATTGTATCCACTTTAGAAACCCAAAATTAGAGCTATAGATGGATAAAATGAAGAGAAAATAAGGGGAAGTAGAAAAGGGTTCGTAAGAGGCTCAAGAGACTCGGGAAAGGACATATTGACAACCTAAAACAATAGAGAGAATTAAGAATAAGCACAGAAATATATTTGAGGTATATTTTTACTAATATAAAGTGGTTTTCATAAAGATTAAAAGAAATTTTATCGAGGTTATTTTAGTTTTATGTTTTTACTTTAGTTTTGATGTTGTAATTATGAGCTAAACTGTTTTTGGTATTTAGATTAGTCCTGTGATAGATCTTGTAGATATTTTATTTTAAGTTAATTCATTCTTTAGTTTCATTGAGATTTAATTATGTATTCTTAATTATTCTTAAGCTAATATAGCTAGTATATTATTCATGTATGATTTCACGCAATCGAGATTAAGAAATTCTTTTGTATAAATAAATCTACCATAATTTAAAGAAGTTGCTTGTAAACCTAGAGATAGGTTAACATAAATCCTCTAAATTAAATTCAAACCTAATAATAAAATTTACGAATAATTAATGCTATCTTAGGGGTTTTAACTAGCAATAGATTTCAATTAATCATTCAAGCATTAGGTGTTAATATTATTAAGAAATATGTTAATATAAGATAGGAATTTCCATGATTCAATAAACTATAGGTTAAATTGAGTAGTGAAATTATGATTGCATGAGAAATCTTGGGGGATTCGAAGTCCAAGTACCACTGTTTTCCCAAATTGTTTCTTAATTTAATCTTCATTCTAGATAGATAATTGTATTGATATATTTTATTTTATTTTTTAATTTTGCATTTGATTTATCTTAAACACTATGGTTTGTTAGGCTAGATAATAGAAAGATGGGAAATACTAGTAATTCTAGTCCTCGTGGGATCGATTTGTACTTGTTAGTGCTAACTATAGCTACACTGTGTAATTGTAGTTTAAAATATAAAATTACACATCATCAAGTTGAATGATCACTTATATGGAATCAGTTTAATGAACTTTTTCTTTAACAAGCATCCACATTTTTATTTAAGTATCTTCATACTTCAGTTTATGAGATCGACTGCTTCCTTTATAAGGAAGAAACAGTTTTATGCTTTATTAATGTCCAATATTATTAGAATAATGATTAGGAATGATTTATGAATAATACATAAATCTTAAAATTATGATTTCATCATAATTTCATTTGTAATATATGTTTATCCCATGAACTTTATCATATACATTTGAATATGTACAAGATAAAGAATGTCTTTAAATAATTATGCTACTAAACTATAATCAATTAATTGGCTGTAGGAAATAAATAAACATTATTATAAGTTTTTAGAAATGCATTTCAATTAAAAGATCTACAAATAAGTCCTATAATATAGATTCCTAACCTAAATAGAGAAAGTGGTTGAATTGAATTTTATGCATTTGTATTCTACATTTGGTTAAGAGTCCTAAACCAACTAAAGAAAGTGGTTGAATTGAGTTTTATTTTCTACATTTGGTTACTAGTTAATTACTTTAACTATCTTATATATTAAGGAAAAAATGTAGCAACATATGTGGTAACCAAATAAGAGACCTTGTTTGATGGGTTTTTAACAAGGGAATCAATAATCATCATAGATAGAAACTTATGATATGTCATATTTATTATCAATTTTTGAAAAGCCTTCCAAAATTAAAATTATTGTTAATGGATACTTATGTAACTATGTTATATCTAAATTGTGAAATGGAATATCTAAAAACTTTTATGTTATTTATAGCACATTTATTTAATTATCGAGCTCAAAAGGTTATGCAATAATCTCTTTAAATTTTAGAGTCAATTCAATTGAAGGTGAGGAAATCAAATATTTCAAATAATAAATTTTAAGTTGTTAAAAGAGTCTTTTCTTCTTTATGACCTAATAATAGTTCTTTTTCAAAAAAAAATTGACTTAAAGTTTTCCACCAAGTAAAATTAACTTGATCTTGGTATGATTAAGGCAAATAATGTTCGTTAATGAGAAAAACAAAAAAAGAGAGAAGATGAATTTAACTTTATATTTAGTAAAAACTTTATGAAAGTATTAATTAGATTTTTTAAAAGTAGTTTAATTTAATTCAATGGCAAAATTAGGTTTATTTATCTATTTTAAATAATTTAATGTGTTTGAATCTAATAACTTGTAATTATCTATTTAGAAGATACGTTTTTCATTGATAAAACTTGATAAAGACACTTAATCATTTAGGCATCAAGTTAAGTTTGGTTTAGCTGTAAACCGAAGCAACACTTTTGACAGTTAGGGAAAGCCCTTGTGAACTAGTTTAGTTATGCAATCAAATAAACTATTGGGCCCATGAAAGTATGCCGTCCAGTCCACCCAAAAACACTTCACTTTGTTTCGTCTTCACTTCTTCAACTCTCTTTGCTTCCCTCGTTTCTTGGATAGGCCATTGATCTCGACCAAGCCAGAAGAGGAAACCATTACATACTTTGTGAGCTTCTTTTTTATCTTCTTTTTTCATTTTTCCCCTAAATGGAGCTAAGTCTCTCTATGTGGTGTTCTCATTATTAATTTTTTCTCTCCGGCAGTCGAATTTCTTGTTTATCATATTAAGATTCTGCTCATTGAACCCAAATTAAATGCTTGCCCTTTTCTAGTATAACCTGAAGCTTATGAATCAGTGAAAAACTGATCTTGTTTATATATGAATATAATGTTAGAATCGGGTTTCTGTTCATTTCTCTTCCTAACTGAAGTCCGTGACGTATATATTGCCTCACAAATTTTACAGAATCCGTTTCTATTTAATATATTTTCATGGGGAGGTGCTTGTTGCAGTTTTGCGGGTGGTATGTTTATAGCACTTGGTCTTATATTTGTTTGAATAGTTATTCTGTATCCTAATGATTTGTTAATTAACGTAGTGCTCTTGAGATTAAAGGCTCCTTTGTTGCTCGTGCAGGTTCAACTCCACAATTTGTACGCTAATATGTCACCGTGAAGGTCCTTTGGTGTTTGGACTTATGAATGAGGATATCCCAAAAAATTTTCAATTCAGCTATCAAGAAACAAGATAACTGACACACACACACTCTCTCTCTCTCACTCACTCACACACACACACACACACTCACATCATAGTTCTGAAGGTTATATTGATAGTTTAGGCGGTTTTCTCTGGTAATTATGGCCTTTAGGGTTGCACAGAAGCTTGTCCTTGGTGCAAAGTATCACAAATTGTGGAAAAAGGGAGCTTCACTTTTGAATTTGATGCTTTATCACAGTTCGGGAGGAATTGATGAAGAAGTTTGGCCTATTGAATGGTACAATAAAGCATTTCTAAAGATAGCAAAGTGGGCAGATGAGTTGCGAGATGTTGACATGATTGATGGAAGGCTTAAGAACATCAATGATGGTGCAATCATTATAGATGATCATCTTGCACACAAGATGCACTCCTTGAAATCCCTAGCAAGGATCTTTATCGGGTCACCAATAGTCCAGCGGAAGATACGGGAAAATATTGCAGGTTTTTCAGTTGATGTTAAGACATCAATTGCTGCTTCTTTTAGTGAGAATTATGAGAGAGACTCAATGATTGTGGATTCTCTCACCACGGTGGGTAACTTCCTTGACATTTCTGCCCAGCAAAGGAAGTTGGTGCGACTCACAATATGCCCACAGGTCACACAACACCATATATGGACAGGTGCGCTTAAGGAGGTAATAAATGATTTAAAGATAGAAATGGATGTCTTGAATCATGACTTTAATCGAATGGAGATGAACATGGGGCAGCAGATAGTTTCTAGTTGTTCAAAGTTCTTAGCTGACAGAGACACATCATATGATCATGACTCCGTTTCATGGATGCAGCTTGAATTTGCTAAAAGTGTTGGCGCTTCTAGTCTGGGTAAATGGGAAGATGTACTTGAGATGTTTAATGATCTTATAGGCTATTTGAAAGATGAGAAGGCATTGTTTTATCATGTAGAAAAGCTTAAGGTTATGAAAGAAGGTTTATCTCAGATCAAGGATGTGTTGATTGATAAAGGTATTGGATATAAGGAGACTCGGCATCACCAGGGCCTTGTGCAGAAGAAACTTTCCTCTTCATTGGGCCACTCTTCTCGATGTTTGTTTACGCTTTTATTGTTTTACCTTTATGGTCATGTTAGAAACATTGAAGTTGATCTACATGGTGGGATATATGGTGATACTGTAGATAATAAGCATCATTTGTGCATGGGAAGGATTTTAACTTCTGATCAGGAGAACATGGTTGTTCATGGGACAAAGCAGTTGGATAAGGTTCTTGGACTGTTTAAGTTTGTCTGGCAAACGGCAGGGATGAAAGGAATCTTGGAGCTGCAAGGCCATCTATTCTGTGTTGGGGCCAAGGATAGGAAGCTCACGTATAGAGGGAACCATTTTTTTGTACATGGGATTAGTCTTTGACAGAAAATGCTCGCTAACCAAATCAGTTCTTAACACTAACAGATTCTTCCAAGGTATTGCTCAGCGGGTTACACTGAAAAGAGGGGAACTTTATGCTAATGCCAAGATTTCCACAATAATGAAGTAAGAAGGTTGATTCTCAACACAAGAATTTGTCCCAATGCGTATCAAACACTTGTCTGGGTTTGCGCTGCTGTTATCCAAGTGATGACAGAACTGCTAAAGCAGAACTCATTAAAATATTTGAGGCTCAAGGCAGCATCGATAACGGCTCGTCCTAATTCATAGACTGGCCACAACCGTCTCAAGAAAAAAGTTGATCACTCTTGTATAAATTGTACCAGATCATCCAGACTTCCAAATCCATGGCTTATACTGTTGACACGTCACAACCTTGTGAGTTTGTAAGACAAGCCATGAAATCGCTCTTAGGGACGTCAGAAATTTAAGATATAGAAAATATATATTATATGTGACATGTATCAATATTACATTCAAGTTTTCAACATCATCAAATTCAACAAAATAAGCAAATAAATTCAAATTAAACATTACACAATCCAAATATCCTAAAAAGAAACCTAAACTGCATGCATGCTTGAATTTATATTGCCTAGGTCATTAAGGAGTGAAGGAGGCAGTAGGTGTTGCTGAAGATAGGTCCACATTGTGTCTAGCATGGTACAAACCCCACTGATTTCTCCTTAATGTCTTTCAATGGATGTTGCTAACTACTGCATCGTTACCCTCCATGGCCTGGCAATTGTTCCTAATATTTTCTTCTTCCTCTTCAGTCTTTTCTCATCGTCAGCTTGCCCCTTCTCTTACCCCAGGTTGTTTGCATACCTTCTATCAACTTTTCTTGGATTAATCCACTTACTATTATCTTGGATGGACCTAAAAAATCTCATCCAGTCATCATCAATGTAGTTAGATTTTCTAGTTGTCACAACCAAAACACTAGAGAGGTCTACTCCTTGCTTCTTCAATAGCTAGCTAATCAATATCATAAACACAAATAATGATCATATGACCGATGCCCAACTACACTGTTAATAGAGTGTGGCATTAAAGATGATATTCTTCAAGCCTCAGTACATAAACGATCAGTTGGCATTATAAGGCTATGTTATTAGATAAAGAATAAATAGCGCTTTGTTTTAATTCCAGTCATCATGATTTGATGGCATACTATTATGAAAACTCACCCTTCCACCCTCCAATAGTAATCTCCCCAAAGATAAAACAAAAATTTCCACCTTAGACTATTAAAAACATTATGAAATTTGAAGGTTCTCTCCATGTTAGCACCCATGATATTTTGAGTCACCAAATTATTAATGCATCTCTTATTATATCATTCTTAAAATTTTTGGCTAGTAAACCTAGTAACTTCGTTCGGAGAAGGTGGTGTCAAAGAAGAAGAAGACGACTCCTCTTTTTATTAACCACCATTCTTTAATCTACGAGCCATATTTTAGAAAAAAAAAATGAATATGCCAACACTTCGCCATAATTCATACTATTATTTCTGCAAGTACACACATCATCACCAACTTCTATAATACCTAAAAAAAAAATTACACAATCGACAATATGAAGCACTCTATTTCACAATTACCATAAATCCAACAACCAAAAGTCGATACTTTTCAATGTTTCACAATAGTCAATAATCTCAATTCAAAAGTTCACACAACTTAAACTATTACCATAAAATCAGAGAATATTACTTACTTGGAGAATGATGGAAGTAAATATACATGCCTAATATCTCCAAAACTCAAGCAGTATAAAATTCCTAATTTTTGAAGTGAAAAAACTTGTTGATTGGTGAATGATTTGATGTTTAAGGAATTGAGTTTTATGCTTTTAGGACCAATTTGGTATTTAGATTTTCAGATCTTGTGTTAAAAAGAAAATTTCAATGAAATTTTGAGGTTAGGGATTGAGAGGTGAAAGATAAGATAGGGTTAAGGTTTTGGCAAAGGAATATCTAAGTTGAGTTTATATAGGGTTGAATTGGGGTCCAAAATGTGACTAGCATTGGACATAACTTTGACACCCGTATCAATTTGCTTTTATTTCCTGACACTCTCTTATGCTATTATGAAACTAGCACCTATCCCATTCATTCTTCAAATTGATTTTTCCACCTTCTTTTTTTTAACTCTCCTCTCCCTTGACCTTTGGCTCATTGAAAATGATATGAATGCATCAATGAACACGCAATAATGGAAAAATTCAACCTAACATGTAAAACACAACAATTAAGGGGAAAATAAGTTAGCAAAAATAAGAAACAATTTTAAAATTTTCACCCCCCACACTTTAACTTTAACATCCCATTTCTATATAAAGGATTAGAATCTTATATTTCTGTAAATGAGGCATAACAAAAACAAATTAGAAAATGCATTTCATACTCATGCATAATATTAGCATACACACACGTGAATTTGATTGTTTTGCACACATTGCAATGAAAGTTCATGCACTCATTTGACATTTTTTAGGCATAAATGATTGTTATTAAAGTGATTATCCTGTGAATAGTGAATGAAATGTCTTTAAAAGGATTTGGTATATTTTATTGATGAAATAGAATTTTTGGTGAAATATGGGAAATTTATGAAATCCTGAGTAATTTTTGGACTAGAAAAAATTGTCAAGTGACAAGACAATTGATAAATGGTAGTAGAATTAAGTGTCAAATAGCAATAGAAATTATTGATAAGTGACATTAAGATTTAATGACAAGTATCATAGATAATTGGGAGACAATTAATTATATTAGAAATTGGAGACAAATGGATTGGTTAAGAAAGAGGATCCATTAGAAACCATAAGATGGTGACATGCGGCAAGTGACAAGAGTCACTTGCCATACTACACACCCATCCACGATATTTTTTTCATTTGAAAGACTATCTTTTGTCTTTCATTTTCATTTGATTCTTTCTTCTTCTCTCTTCAATTTCGATCTTCATCTTCTCCATTTCTTCTTCTTCATTTCCATGATGCCTTCAACTCTCACCATTGTGAACTTTGTCATCATTTTTCACTTATTTCTTCAAGATCATATTGTCTTCTTCTTGAAGAAGAACCTAACCTACTCCACCTTCTATGATGATGATCCTGTGGTTCAAGGAAAGTTAGAGTTTCATGGTGGTTGAAGAAGTTAAAGTTAAAAAACAAGTAAGTATAAAGCATATTATTCTTCATGATATGTAGAATGAGATATGTATGATGATAGTTAGGGGTTACATGATCATAAAATGGTGCTTTATATATGTTGGAATGTGGTTGATGAAATGAGCATACAAATGTCTTGTTTTTACATATATTATGATCGATAATTCTTAAGATGTAGTATTTATGATTTAGAGATAGAAAGATCATCAAAATGATGTAGAAATTGTGCTGAAAAATTGATAGATAAATGGAGTTTTCATGTTTTGTTTTCAATATACATTAACGCGGATTACTTTGGGTGTTATTGAGATGAGTTAAAATGAGTTTAAAGCTAAAGGAAAGGCTAGTATATTGTTTTTAAATGAGAAGAAGTAGGATGATAGTTTTAAGACAAAGTAAAGTTGAAAATGAAGTTAAATATGAACTGGAATATGTTAGATGGAGTGTTTTCACTGAACAGGCATCTGTATTTTGGCCATATCTTGATCTATAGATATTCAAATGGGATGATTTTTAATTTAGATTAAACCAAAGTCATATGAATACAATTTTCATGAAGGAAAATTTGATTTTTGTCTCTAAAGGTTTTGAAATTTGGCCTAAAGTTGAGTACTGGGTGTTGTTACAATTTGAGAACAGTCTTTAGTATTTTGGGTATAACTCATAGAATATTGAACCAAACTTGATTAAATATATGTTGTCAGAAACTTAAGAAATATAGGAACATTTTTGTAAAAGAAGATATTGCCTAAATACCTCATTTTCTAGGTCAAAATGGTCATACAAAATTGAACTGAAAGTAGAATTGGAAAAGCTAGAAATTTGGAAAAATGCAGCTAGGATTTTCGGACATAAGCATCCCACAATCATGGGAATAGGTCCACGATCTTGGGAATGCCTAAGAGGGCAGAAAATTTCTGCCAACAAATCCCATGATCATGGGAAGTTGTCCACGATCGTGGGAATGGTTAATATGTCAAATATGCTTCTTTTTTGTGTGGTTTGGGACAACGAATAGTTAGGTACTTTCATATGATGCATCTACGCTTGAATGAAGCTTGAATTGAACCTAGAATGATGCCTGAATATGTGATTAAATGAGTGACATGTTTAGGGTGATGATTGAGGATATAATGTAAGAATGAATTGTTATACATTAGGTGTTCAAATCTGGAATTTTGAGATGTTATGAGAATGAAAGTGATCCTAAGAAGGCTAATGTGATTCAATTAAGATGAATGATGTGTATTAAGTAAAGATGAATGATAAATTGGATGTTTAGTGATCTTATAATGCTTGAATGACCTTGATGAATGATTGAATGATGAACTTAGAATGATCTTGAATAATTGAGGTGTTAGCCTAAATTCAAATTAGACATATATGAGTTATAAAGTGTGAATGATCATAAGATGTGAATTAAACTAAACATACCCGAAATAGTCAAATTGAGCATACATTATACATTACACATAATATCAACATCATGCAGTACACACACTGAACATATATTACTAATTACACAATCACATAAACATACACATATGTGTACAATCATGCAATACACACACTACACACACATATACTTATGTGTACAATTCAATCACATTCAATTGTACACATATGTATATGTGTACAATTGAATGTTTATGTGTGTGTGCAATTAGTAATGTGTGTGTAGTGTGTGTATTGCATGATGTTAATACATAAGATACAACGTCAGCATCCAGACGTTTCCAAATTTTGGAAGCTAATGCTAATCTAGAGTGTACTGTGAGTTGACCAAGATGGTCTTACTTTAAATTATTATTCTATATAAATTTTTGTAATGAATTATTATGTGATGTGAATGTGTTGATTCCGAACATTGAATGTCCAAGGCGTTTGATGCATAAGAATGACATTGGAAGTGCTCATTGTATGTGAATTTGATAAAATAAGTGATTCTCAACATTATTGTTGAATGCCAGACATCAATCCAATGAAAAATGTGAATGTGAATGTGAAATTGAATACAAGCGATTGATTGAATATATGTGAATGTGATACATTTCATTACATGAATGCATGAACAAATAAAGGCTATTGTGACCAAAGTAGCCATCGAAAAATAGCTTAAAGCTCATAGTGTGGTAAGAGCCTTTGACTCACTATGTATAATGAGCCATGTATCTCCAATAGATAAGAAACAGTTATTAATAAGCCTGATATCTACAATAGATACGGTACAGTTACAAGCACTCAGTCACAACAATAACAATTAGAAGTGAGTCTCATGAGCATTGCTTATATAATTGATATGTATATTTTAAATGATTGAAATGAAACTGTTTGACTGCTCTGAATGTGAAATGTGAAATAAGTGATCAAAGTGTTATGTGATGCTATATGATTATTGGTAAAATAATGTGCATTATATGATGACATGAAGTGTATGTGAATTTGAAGTATGAACTGTTGTGTTATGTGATATGAGTGAGGCATCGAGGATGGTCCACTCACTGAGTTCACAAAACTCACCAAAATTGTAACGTTGTTTTTCAAGCTTAGAGGAGATACCCAGTTAGACAAACTGGAATATAGTCGTTGAAATCGAATAAGAGATAGAGGTCAGGATCAGTTTGCTTCTACATATGTTTTCCATTATTTTTGTATTAAAGAATGTACTCTGCAAATATTGTACATGTGTATCTGAATAATTCTATTTTGTAATTACTTTCTAAATTGGAAAGGTTTGTAAATGAGATTGATCAATGAGTGTAATAACAATTATAATTAGTAATGTTATCAATAAAATGAGCCTTAAATGATTATTGGTTTTTATGAAATGCATGTGAGCGTGAAAAAAAAATTCAATGAGTATGATTGTTTGACTGTTTTAGCATGTCACCCTCGTAGAGTATGTTCTCGAATATCGACGATGTGTTCGGGAATATGCCCTATGATAGTAGGATGCTACATTAACATATCATTGTCGTTAATGTAAAATAAATAAGATAACAAATTTAATAATAAGAGGCAATTAATGTAGAGAGATATCTTATAATTCTATTAAAATTAAAAATGAAAAAAGTAAAAGTAAAAGAAAATAAAAATAAAAGTAAAGCTTGAATCATTAGGTTGCCTCTAAATAAGCACTTCTTTCAAAGTTTTTTGGCTAAACTTTCTACTTAAACTCTTTACTCATCCAGGATCCTAATAAGATGAGTTTGATTACATTCTTACATAGAATTGAGAGAACAAGAGATATTAAAAAGATAATTGTTATAGTCTACTAAGTGTGCATAACACTAATAAGGAGGTAATTTCTTCAATTATAAGTCAAATGCTTCTTTGGTAGCAGGTAAGGGTGTAGGCGTACTTTAATATCTCGTTTTCTTATACTAAGGATTAGAACCGTAGATTTCTGTAATTGAGAAATAACATTAAGAAATTAGGAAATGCATTTCATGCTCATGCATACATTAGCATACATAAATGTGATTTTGATTTTTGTACACATTACAAATACAGTACATGCACTCATATGACATATTCCGGGGTATAAATGACATTTTTAAAGTGATTATAAAGTGAATAGTAAATATTATGTCTTGATTTTTGATTTGGTGAATTATATTATTGATTTAGAATTTTTGGTGAAAATTGGGAAATTTCTGAAACTTTGAGTATTTTTGGACTACGAAAAATGCTAAGTGGCAAGACAAATTGATAAATGGTAGTAGAAATTAATAACATATGGTAGTAGAAATTATTGATAAGTGACATTAGGATTAATTAACAATTGTCATAGAAAATTGAGTGACATTTGGACTAGAAATTGGAAGACAAATGGACTAGTTATAAAAAGGACCAAGTGGAACCACAGGGAGGTGACAAATGGCAAGTGACAATTGTCACTACCACTCACCACACTCACTCATGACACTAACCTAATTGAAGAACCATCTTTCATTTTCTTTTTAACTTAACGCTCTATCTTAATTTTCATTCTTCTCTTCTTCATGATTTTTCTTACCATTGATCTTGCCCATCTCTTTCACTTTGTTTCTTCAAGATCCTAGTTATCTCTTCTTCTTAATGAAACCTAACCTAACCTACCCTAGAAATATGATGATTGTATATGCAAAGGGAGTTATGGTTTACGAGATTTTGAAGAATCTCAGAGTTTAATCAAGTAAGTTATGATGATTGTATATGCAAAGGGAGTTATGGTTTACGAGATTTTGAAGAATCTCAGAGTTTAATCAAGTAAGTTATGATGATTGTATATGCAAAGGGAGTTATGGTTTACGAGATTTTGAAGAATCTCAGAGTTTAATCAAGTAAGTTAT
>JAOTJB010000008.1:18971673-18981689 GCA_027123815.1 Erythroxylum minutifolium | reverse complement strand
TTGCATTTGTTTGTTAGATCTCTGGGAAGATATTTTCCATTTACTGTTAAAAAAATGCCTAACATATTGCTTGATTCGATCAAAGGGTTTGATCTTACTTTTGCCTGACATGCGATCTATCACACATGACCAAAAATCTGTTGCTTGTCTTTTTCGTTTCCTTTTTCACATTCTAAAATTTATTTGTATATGACGTCTGTTTCTGTAATGCAAACTGAGAATTTTCTGAGACCAAATGCGCCAGGATCTATGGTTTGCAGGCAATGGGAGACAGATTGGGTCATTATGACAGAAGATATAACTTGTTTTGACGTAGTTTATGACTGATATCTTGTAGCTTGTTTTTAACCTAGCTAAATTTTTTTCATGGAGTTTACTACGCATCTAACTGCAATGGCTTTAGATATACTTTTCTGAAGACTTGTTGTGTCACTTTTGTCATATGTTTGGTTCTCTTTTGTAGCCATTCATTTTCAGCGTTGTGTTAGGAAAATGATGAATACATTTATTTTTTGGTGGTAATGCAGCCCAAACCGCTCAAGAATTTAAATGGCCAAACATGTCAGATTTGTGGTGACAATGTTGGAGTTACAACTACTGGTGACATCTTTGTTGCTTGCAATGAATGTGCCTTCCCAGTGTGCCGTCCTTGTTATGAGTATGAACGAAAAGATGGAACCCAGTCTTGTCCACAGTGCAAGACTAGATATAAGAGACACAAAGGTTGGCTTGATTGCTAATAGTTTCTTTTTAATCTTTAGCAATGGTTTTTATTGATGATTTTTATTAATGATTCTTTCTTTTTCAGGTAGTCCTCGCGTGGATGGAGATGAAGATGAAGATGATGTTGATGATCTAGAGAATGAGTTTGACTATGCTCAGCGCAATAACAAGACTAGACGCCAGTGGCACAGTGATGATGTGGATCTTTCTTCATCCTCTAGGCAAGAGTCTCAACAACCAATTCCCCTTCTGACAAATGGGCAGCCGGTATGCAAATTGAGTACTATTTAGTCCTTCTATATGCAAATTGTTGTTATTGTGGATGTGTATTTGTAAAATATCCTGACATTGACCAAAGCATCCTTTTATTCGTAAAAGAGTGTATTATGTCAGATTGACTTGATTACATTTCATTTCGTCAAAGCTTTCTGTTCTATAAGGCACCTAAATAGCAGGTGTTTGAGAGTCTCAAGTATCTTTTGGATTGGCATTGTTGCCATTCATTTTATTGAAAGCTTTGCTGAATTAGAACTTCTGGGTTAACTTTTCTGTCTTCATATTTATTGCTTAAAACAAATATCAAGGAAGAATGCTCTTTCTTCTTCTTCTTCTTCTTTTTTCTTTTTGCGCCAGTTAGATAAGTTATTTTCTTCTTGATATGAATGACTTGCATTTGGACTATAAAATCTTCTGCTGGTTTACATAGCTATATTTGTCAGGTATCTGGTGAAATCCCGTGTGCTACACCTGATACACAATCTGTAAGAACTACTTCTGGTCCATTGGGCCCTGCCGAGAGGAATGTTCAGTCATCTCCTTACATAGATCCAAGACAGCCAGGTATGCGGACTTGCGTAATTAGGTTGATGTAAAATTTCATATCAAATTTCTATATCATGCATATGACTTCCAATTGCGTTAAATTAACCATTTTGTGTTACAGTTCCTGTCAGAATTGTGGACCCTTCAAAAGACTTGAACTCCTATGGCCTTGGTAATGTTGACTGGAAGGAAAGAGTTGAAGGATGGAAACTCAAACAGGAGAAAAATATGATGCAGATGACCAATAGATACAGTGAAGGAAAGGGAGATATTGAAGGCACAGGTTCTAATGGAGAAGAACTCCAAATGTGAGCTTCCGTGCATAAAAGATTTAGTTTAGTTGCTTTAGGTTTGAACGCTCTACTAAGATAAATCCAATTCATAAAGATGTTTTAAAAAGCTTGTTGAGCTATTTGTGGTGAAAAGGAAAGATTTTCTTTTCCAGGATGATAGAAACAGACCTTATTATCACCATAAAGTTGCTTCTGATTTCTTGTCTTATGTTGTCATCATAATTTATGGAGAAGCTAACACTTGTGATGCTCCCAAATACTTTGTGATCCTTTGAAGCGTGTTGCTTGCAGTCTACTGATTATGAAGCATGAAATAGTTTCATGTTTTACTAAGATATAAAATTAAGCATTTGATGCCACATTCTTCATTTTGTTTAGGGCTGATGATGCCAGACAACCTTTGAGTCGTGTGGTACCCATCCCCTCATCTCACCTGACTCCTTATCGCATTGTGATCATACTTCGACTCATTATCTTGGGCTTCTTCTTACAATATCGTGCAACTCACCCAGTCAAAGATGCATACCCCTTGTGGCTTATATCAGTTATCTGTGAGATTTGGTTTGCTTTGTCTTGGCTTTTGGATCAGTTCCCTAAGTGGTATCCTGTTAATCGTGAGACCTATCTTGACAGGCTTGCCCTCAGGTTGGTAGCTTAGCTTTGAATAAGGGTTTGACAGAAGGTATTGTCATTATGCATGGGGCAGATAATGTTATTGCCTTAATAATTGTAACTTATGCGTTGCAGATATGATCGTGATGGAGAACCATCACAACTGGCTCCTGTTGATGTCTTTGTCAGTACTGTGGATCCCTTGAAAGAACCTCCCCTTATAACAGCAAATACTGTCTTATCCATACTAGCTGTTGACTATCCTGTCGACAAAGTGTCTTGCTATGTTTCAGATGATGGTTCAGCAATGCTGACATTTGAAGCCCTTTCAGAAACTGCAGAGTTTGCAAGAAAGTGGGTGCCATTTTGCAAGAAGCACAACATTGAGCCCAGAGCACCTGAATTTTATTTTGCCCAAAAGATTGACTATTTGAAGGACAAGATACAGCCTTCTTTTGTCAAAGAACGGAGAGCAATGAAAGTAAGCTACAATTCCTTATTCCTGTGATGTTAAGTATTGTCCCATCTTTTTAACTTTTGTTGAGAGAATTATTTTTTTCTCTTTTGTTAAAGAGAGAATATGAAGAATTCAAGGTGCGTATCAATGCCCTTGTTGCCAAGGCTCAGAAGATGCCAGAAGAAGGCTGGACAATGCAAGATGGCACCCCTTGGCCTGGAAATAATCCTAGGGATCATCCGGGAATGATACAAGTGTTTTTAGGCCATAGTGGGGGACTTGACACTGATGGAAATGAACTCCCCCGACTTGTTTATGTTTCTCGTGAGAAGAGACCTGGCTTCCAACATCACAAGAAAGCTGGAGCAATGAATGCATTGGTTAGTCTATACCTCCTATAATCTGATACTTCTCATTTTATCAATGATCCGGCACTATAGGGGGTGTTTTTTTTTTTCCATTTTGCAGACAGGAATGCATGTCATAGATTCTTTCAACATTCCTAACTGGTGGATAAATAAATCTGCCATATAATTGTATGAAAACTAACTCTCTTTTTGTTAATAGATTCGAGTTTCAGCTGTGTTGACCAATGGTGCATATCTGTTGAATGTTGATTGTGATCACTACTTCAACAATAGCAAAGCTCTTAAAGAAGCCATGTGTTTCCTAATGGATCCTGTACTTGGAAAGAAGACATGCTATGTGCAATTCCCACAACGTTTTGATGGCATTGATTTGCATGATCGATATGCCAATCGCAATATTGTTTTCTTTGATGTAAGTTGCTTTTGATGCATTGCTGATAATCTAATTTTATTTTGCTGACAACACTTTGTAATCAACCTTGTATTGTCATTGTGTTTCAGATCAACATGAAAGGGCAGGATGGTATTCAAGGTCCAGTCTATGTGGGAACTGGTTGTTGTTTCAACAGGCAAGCACTTTATGGTTATGATCCTGTGTTGACTGAGGAAGATTTGGAGCCAAATATCATTGTAAAGAGTTGTTGTGGATCAAGAAAGAAGGGGAAAGGTGGTAATAAGAAGTATGTTGACAAGAAGAGGGCAGCAAAGCGAACTGAATCCACCATCCCCATTTTCAATATGGAAGACATTGAGGAGGGTGTTGAAGGTTTTTTTCTATAATATCTCTAGTTCTTCAACCATTGTGTTTTTGTGACTTCACATTTAGTGACTTTTTATTAATAAATTTCCCCTTAAACAAGTTCATGAAGGAACTATATAGTGTTGGAACTTAACATAGCGTTAAACTTTTCCTTATTTTTTCAGGATATGATGATGAGAGATCACTTCTTATGTCTCAGAAGAGTTTGGAGAAGCGCTTTGGTCAATCTCCAGTGTTTATTGCGGCAACATTTATGGAACAAGGAGGAATTCCGCCTTCAACTAATCCTGCCACTCTTCTGAAGGAGGCTATCCATGTTATTAGTTGTGGATATGAAGATAAAACTGAATGGGGCAAGGAGGTTAGTTAGCAGGAAGTTTTGTGGTGCTACTTTAATTTCATTTTTTTGTATGTGTATATCGGCTGATCCTTCTTGGACTGCTGGCAGATTGGATGGATATATGGCTCTGTTACTGAAGATATTTTAACTGGGTTCAAGATGCATGCTCGTGGTTGGATATCCATCTATTGTATGCCTCCACGTCCAGCATTTAAGGGTTCTGCTCCAATCAATCTTTCTGATCGGTTGAATCAGGTCCTTAGGTGGGCCTTGGGTTCAATTGAAATTTTACTAAGCAGGCATTGTCCCATTTGGTATGGCTACAATGGGCGACTGAAACTTTTGGAAAGGATAGCATACATAAATACCATAGTCTATCCGCTCACTTCTATCCCACTGCTTGCTTATTGCACACTTCCTGCTTTTTGCCTTCTTACAAATAAATTTATTATTCCTGAGGTAGGTAAAAATTTTATTCAATTGTTGACCATTTACAAGAAAATTATATTGACACTAACTTTGCTGTGCTATGAATTCTTAAAAATTTTCAGATAAGCAACTTCGCTAGTATGTGGTTCATTCTCCTTTTCATATCCATTTTCACCACTGGAATACTTGAGCTTAGATGGAGTGGCGTCAGTATTGAAGACTGGTGGAGGAATGAACAATTCTGGGTGATTGGTGGTACCTCGGCTCATCTGTTTGCTGTCTTCCAGGGGCTTCTGAAAGTGCTTGCAGGAATTGATACCAACTTTACTGTCACTTCAAAGGCATCGGATGATGATGGAGACTTTGCGGAGCTGTACGTGTTTAAATGGACATCTCTTCTTATCCCTCCAACCACAGTCATTATTGTCAACTTGGTGGGTATAGTAGCCGGGGTTTCATATGCTATAAACAGCGGATACCAGTCATGGGGTCCTCTTTTTGGCAAGCTGTTCTTTGCTTTATGGGTGGTCGCCCATTTGTATCCTTTCTTGAAAGGTTTATTGGGTCGCCAAAATCGCACGCCAACTATTGTCATTGTGTGGTCCATTCTGCTTGCTTCAATTTTCTCCTTGCTGTGGGTGCGGATCGACCCCTTCACAACTGATGCCACTAAAGCTTCTGCAAATGGTCAATGTGGCATCAATTGCTAGACCCAGCTGTGGATCCCTTTGTTCTCTCCCCAGGTTACTTGCTCCTGTATATAACAAGTCAAATGATTTATCGTATTCATTTATGTACCCAGAAAGGGAGTTTGGGAGGTGATACCTGTGAATCTACATATTTTGACACTTCGCTAGGTGTTCTTATTGTTTCCCAGTGTCTCGTAATTGCGCATTTTTTGGACTAGTTGCTGGCGGTAAAGCTCATACCATTTACTGTCGAGCTGTTTGTGTGTTTTGCTAAAGAAGTGAAAATTCTTCTTTTGTTGAAAAATTAAGAAGTGAAAAATTCTTGTTATAAGCCTACTAATTATGTTAGTATATGAAAATAACGACAATGAGATTAGTTAGGTGAAGTTAATCTTTCTTGGGGAGAAGACTAGTGAGTGAAGGCATTTTTTAGCTCTTGAAGTGCCCAGATAGGAAATGCCGTGAAAGACTAATCTCTTATTTCAACACGAGAATGCAAACTAGATATGCTTAAATCTATTTCAACTCAATTTAGGGATATGAACTGCCTTATCTTGCTATGGCCCTGCGGAACTACGAATTTAGAAATATAACAAAAATACCAATGTTTATGGTTATATTTTGAACTTGGAATTGGGGTTGGATTAACAAAAAGGAGATGAAATTAAATTATGATAATCAATTTATGATTTAGAAAAGAAGTTACTTCTAAATTCTAATAGAATTAATTAAAGAACATATTCACCAAAATTGTTTGGTTCGAAGTATTAATCTTCGACTCCCCACTTTAGCCCTGTAAAAATTTCTTCTTCAGTTCTAGCTTCATTTCTCTTTGCTATAACATAGTGAAGCGAGGTGTATGTACACAACAAATTGAGTGTAATTATGTGTAGGATTATCTCTTTTCTCAGGAAAAAAAAAGGTGCCTTGTCCATACGATCTCAAGTTAGCTATCCTTTCTTCGCAAAAGCGAGGTACAACCTATGCTGAAATCAAAGAGTGGTATTTAAGAATTCATTAAAAAAAAAAAAGAAATTCTGATTCAAGGCTGCTTTATGTAAGTAAATAGAATTCAATTTAAGTTTGATCCACAAATTTATGTAAAATTTAAAATTATAATTAACATAAAAGAAAATTGTTGCAGAGTTAGAAAAATTTTAATTTCAACTATAGAAAAAATAAAGGATAAGATTAAGTTTAACAGGATTGGGCTTGGTGATTAAGTTATTTGGGAAACCCTAAAGTGTTGCTCCTCGAAGACAAAAGAGAGTATTTTGGGTGGAGAAAGGTCCAAGCCGCATGGAGGTGGTAACACAAGGAGTGACCAATTTGAGCATTGCCCATAAAAAGAATAGAATCCAAGTCTCTAATACCAAAAAACCCCTTTTCTTCTACGTCAATCTCGCCAAGGTTTCTGTTTTCGCTTTTTTGTTTTAATTGGATTTGCTTTCCCACTTGCATTTTTCGTTCGTTTTCACTTGCTCATCATTGTTCTACTTTGTTGCAGAGATACATGCAGCAACACAACGAGGTAGAACTCTCTGCGCTCGGGATGGGTATTTTACTTTTTCCTCCGCTGCCTCCTACATTTTTCCTTTTCTATAGCTGTGTGTTTATAAAATTTTTGATTCACCCGTACAAACGTAATCTTACACGTATTATTCGAATATTAGAAAAACGTTTTAGAGAGCGAAGAAGTTAAGGGAGAAGGACAACTAAAAAAGAGAGAATTTTACATCACTTGTGATGGAAAACATATCCTTATAATCTTTAGAGCTCGCTTTAATATATACGCGAGTTATTCAATATGCTCGAGTATAAGACATCATCTTGTGATTTTTATTTAAACGCGGCGTATGATATTAGTTAATTTTCAGAATTTTTCATTAGTCTGGCTCTTGCTTCTTCGTCTTCGTCAATCTTTGCAACAATTCCCTTCCTCTTAATATCTTTGTCTATTAGGTTGACTTCTAAGAACCGCTTTTAAAAATCAAAGAGCTTGACGAAGACAAAAAAGCATGAGGTAGGCTAAAGGAAAATTATGGAAATTAACTAATATTGTACGCAACGTTCAAATAAAAATTACAGGGTGATGTCCTGTACTCAAACATATTGGATAACTCGCATATGTATTAAAGCGAGCACTAATGTCATAGGGATATGTTTTCTGATACGAGTGAAATGAAATTCTCTCTCTCTTAGTTATCCTGTAACTTTTTATCTCTCTAAAATGTTTTCTCTGTTATTTGAAGAATACTTGTGATATTACGTTTGTGTGGGTGAATCAAAAATTTTATCAACAACTTGGTATTAGAGAGGAAGAATCTGGACAGACAATGACGGAAGGGACAAGGGGAGCAGAGTTCCGACGGTTGGAAGAAAATTTGAAAAACTTAATGGAAGTGTATGGTCGGAGTGAGAAACTGTTCTTGGAAGCACAGAGTCGGCAGGAATGAATGCTTTTGGAATTTCAGGATAGGAGTGAGCGATTGTTGTCAGAGGTTCAAAACAGAACGGAAAAACTAGAAAAAGAAATGTTGGAGCTTCAAACCGTGCTTCTACTAGGATTGCCAAAAAAGGGAGAGGTCAGGGGCGTAGCAAAACACACGCCCCAGAATAGTCAGACATGACATGAAGGGCAAGGAAATGTTACATCGACGAGGTTGAGTAGAATTGAGCTTCTTTCGTTCGACGAAAAAAATGTTAAGTTGCGGTTGTATCGTTGTGAATAATTTTTTCAGTTAGACTAGACTCTAGAGAAAATGAAGGTGAATGTAGCCATTTTTCATGTGGATGAACGAGCACAGGAATGGTATCATTTATTCATTAGAAATCGTAATAAGACAGAGACGGTGGAGTGGGTAGAATTCACGAAAGCTCTGGTACCAAGTTGATAAAATTTTTGATTCACCTACATAAACGTAATTTTACAAGTATTTTTCGAATAACAGAAAAACGTTTTAGAGAGAAAAGAAGTTGCAGAAGAAGAACAACCAAGAGAGAGAAAATTTCATTTCACTCGTAACAGAAAACATATTCTTATAATCGTTAGAGTTCGCTTTAATACATATGCGAGTTATTCAATATATTCGAGTACAAGACATTACCTTGTGGTTTTTATTTAAACGCTCCGTATAATATTAGTTAATTTTTAGAACTTTTCATTATCCTAGCTCATGCTTCTTCGTTTTCGTTAATCTCTGCAACAATGTGTCGCATTAACTTCCTTGTCCAATCTTTGGCAATTTCCACAGTAGTTACCATTTCTGAGATCTTGAAGAATAATGGTCTTGCTATTGAGAAGAGTAGGATGATTGTATTCTTCTTTCCTTTCTGCTTTCCATTTGCTTCAAAGTCTGACCACTTGAAAATTATCATTTATATGCGCAGAGATCATGACTTCAACAGTTGACATGAGGGAGGAAACAGGAGGACGTCTTGTTCCTAAAGCAAAGGTATTTCTTAGCTCCACCTTTTAAGAATTTGGCATATATGAGATACACTCTTTGTGTAAGCTCAATCTACATCTACAATGGCTATGTTCTGTAACTTGGAAAAGGTGTACCTTATGCATCTGAACCTCTACAATCAGCAGCTATTGACAGGGGCACACTCTGCTTGCTTCCATTCGATTTATTCTATCATAAACTAAAGTTCTTGAGAGAGTAACATGTCCATTAATTTGGCAATAGGAGGAGGTATTTTCATCAAGTGTCCTGGGGTCTGGGACTTATGGTTGTCCAAACTAAATTGCTTTACCTCAGAATAGGCACTCTTTTGGTGTAAATGCATAATCTGTGCTCCAGAAATTGCCAATTTTGAGATCCAAAGGTCAACATGGATTTCCTTCCTGGTAGATCGAAATATTGCTGGGGAAGACACATAAATTCGATGACTTAATGACCGCCGTTACAGAGGAAGCCAATTACAACGAAGAGCCTAGTTGAACATAAAACTACTTTTCAGGCCCCTTGAGGTCCTTCGTTGCGGACACTTTTTGGGATTTTCTTCCTTTTTTTTTTCTTTTTGTAAAATCAGGCTCTTGTCTTAACGATGAAAAATTTAGTCCCAGAATTTACATTACTTGCTTACCTAGCCTTGCCACTAAGCTGACTTATCTTGTCCCAATTTGGTTAATCATATGCTTCTAAAAACTATGAAAGCCAATGCTAGTACTGCAGTAACTGAGACGTTGGTCTTAGTTATTTCTGATACTGTTTTGCAGACTTTTGATGAAATTGATTGGAGTACTCTTTCAGAAAAGTTTTCAAGGATCTTTGTACCGTTTCCTGTTTCAGAAAAGTTTGTCAAGGATCTTTGTAGTTCGAACACGTTTATGGCTTCGATTAAGTGCAAAATTGTGATTTTCCTTTGTTGCAATTGACAATGTAATAGCAACGCCAATAATGTCAGCCAACATTGAGCATGTTTTCTTTCGAACAAGAGAAAAAAAGTAAAGACCATATGTCTCCCAAACAAGGTTCTTCCACTTGAGAAAAAGAAAACTCAAAACTCAGTATAGA
>JAOTJB010000008.1:18956164-18967011 GCA_027123815.1 Erythroxylum minutifolium | reverse complement strand
ATAAATTATTTAATTAAAATATTTTTATTAAGGAATAATAATATTTTAATTAATGAATATTTATATTTTAATTAATAATAATATTTTAATTAAATATAATATAATTAATTAAAATATAATTATTAAAATATTATAAGTAATTAATTATTGGTCATCTCTCCAAGTTTGACTAAAGGTTCGGAATTAATTAAAATGAAAATTATTACTAATATATTGAAAATTTTATTTTAAAAAATTATGCTTCTCAGTGTTTATGATATTGTTACCCATTGATACCCAATAACTCTTAGTTCATGTAACTTTCTTTAAATTAAATGTTGATTCATTTTATTTAGAAAAAAAACAAAATATATGAATAAATGCTTCAATTTTTTTTTACGAAAACTTGAATAAACACTCAACATTTTCTAGTTTATAAGTTAACTTTCAATGTTAATCTTCTTTTTAAATGAACTCTATTTATATTAAATTTAATAAATCCTTATCTTTATTTTATATTAACTTTGATATTGTTAATAAAATTTGATTATAAATGTTATTATAGAAACATATTTTAAGGTTAAGGTCAACTTATAAGTCTACAAGTTTTAAAGATTTATTTAAAATTTCGTCAGAATATCAAAAGTGAAAGAATACACAAGGATAAGAAATTAAAATAAGTGTAACCAAGGCATACAGAGTTTCATATATGGGTAATGGCTATTAGTTTATACCTTACAACTAATTAATTGGTTGTGTATTTGTGATATAATTAATTAAATGCATTTATATGTTATACGTGCTTGTTTAATTACCTAGCGTGCAAGATAAAGTCTACAGGACAAATACATTTGGTAAATAAACTCATCATGAGATCATAATTATAATATTTATATTGTATTTATATATTATCATTAAAATATTTCTATTCATTGCTCTATCAAGATTATACATTAATAGAATAGGAATAACATCACATATGATAACTATTCTTCATGAAAGAAGTAAGCAATCTAATAGAATAAAGAGTGAATATACTTAAAGAAATGTATTAAAAAACAAGTTCACTAAACTTGCCAAATATGAGAATTCTATATGAAACATTATTTATGTGTCTATAAAAATACTAATTATGATGATTATATAAGTAATTTAAAACTTTTCCAAAATTATTTTCTACTTGAGATTGAGATGAGATGGTTTTCTTGAAGACAAGCAATTGCTTAAGTATGAGGGAGTTTGATGTATATTATACATACATTATTTTTATCACTATTTTCATGACATATTGGTTATATATTGGAAGATTATGAAGGATTTAACAATTTAAGATTTTATATATTTGAGGTCTTATTTCTACCCATATAAGGAAAAGAAAAAAATTGGATGGAGTTGGAGAAATTTTAGAAGGTATAAAGAAGTACCATATCACATGGTACAATACATTAACCTCTGTTAAGGATTGTGTTACAAAATAATTGCTTATTATTTTTGTAGAAATTTATAAAGGTTATGGCTAGCTATACGAATCCCTACTTGGGGCCATATAATTTATTATAAGTTACGGTTTTTGGTTTTAATAGGTGGAGCGGCAGAAAAGAGAAGTTATTTAGCCAAGAAAACATCCAAAAGTTATTTTGAAACCATTTTGTATTATTTTTGATCAAGAGTTCACCATTCCTTCGAGATAGAGGAAGGACTCAACAATTCTTTAAAGATTTTAGGATCCCATAACATGAATTCTTCATATTGTTTCTTTATTGCTTTTATGTTAATATTCTTGATGTGGTTATGAACTAATATAGATATAGATTTAGATGAAAGTAACCTAGGATGTGATATACTCTAATTAATTCTTTAGTTTAATGAAATTCTAGTTTTCTTGTGATTTATTCATGCCGTCACATTTATTAAATTGAAGAAGCGAAGGTGAAAGATTAATTAATAGACTAAAAAAAGTTTATAAATAAATCAAACAAGTCATTAAAGAACATATTTAGGCTAACTAAGAAAATGTTTAGGTTAAATGCTTAAGCTAAATACAAGACATAAGTCTTGAAAAAAATGTTTAAAATAACATGAGAAAGAAAAAGAACTCTTTATGTGAGATCTTTTTTACCTTTATCCTAGTATTTTTACCTTTATCCTAGTACACCAAAGTTTTTTGTTAAGGGCTACATCTTTAATAAATTCTAGCAAAGTCATATCATTTTTAATCATCTCCCTCTAGTTCTTCTTGGGCCTTCCTTTTTTTCTCTTCTAATCTCTAAACACAATCTTCTTACATCTTCTTATTGGAGCATCAGTATGTCTCCTTTTATCACGTTCGAATAACCTAAGCTTTGTCTCTCTTAATTTTTCATTAATATTAGTCATCTTTAATTTTTCTCTTACCATTACATTCTTAACCCATTACGACAAAAAGTGATTTAGGCAACAAAATGTTTGCAACAATTTAAAAATGTGTTGCTAAAAATTAATATATTACAATAGTTTTTAAAGTGTTGTCTTTAATAATAGTAAAAAACAATGAAAATAATAATTTGTTGGTACATGTAAGAAAGGGAAACAAAATTAAAAAAAGGTTGCAACAAAATCTTATATATGCAACATTTGGAATTGTTGCCATAGTTGTGTATTATATTATATCATGTAAGCAGAAACCAATTAATATCACTTTACACAAATATATTTTTCAAGTGGAACAAAAAAAACATAAACAAAATGAGAGGCTTAATGCGGCAGTGACCCACCGAGTTGATGAACCCACAACCTAGGCTGGATCACCAACATCTCTAGTTTCCCTACAATTTTGATGCCAACTTTTCTAGCAATCGATCATCATTCATAGGTGTTGGATGTGCCTTTGAGCTCCCTACTGACAAAGACCACTAAGGCACAACAGTGTGAACCGTAAATGCGTATCTTTCATCCCACTCTTCTAATCTCTCTACCCACGTAATCTCCTCCGCAACAATTCCATTGTCTTTTTATCTTTTTTTTGTTCTATTACATTCTTGGGTTAATTCATTTTTTGATTTTGATCTTTGATCACACACACATTTACACTTTTGCAAATTTAAACGTGTGTGTGATCAATCAATCAAAGAAAACATAAAAAAATAAAAATCAACATTATCCTACCCAATTACCAACGACCCTCCCTTGCACCCGACCCCACCCCACATTATGGTTTTGGCATTGCTTTTACCTTTTTGTCGTTTCTTCTTCCTTCTTCAATCTCCCTCGTATTCTCCTCAAAACACATACATACACAACTCTATCTTTTTTTTCTATTTTTATTCTCTTCCCTTTTAAACATAGCTTCTCGATCTGCACTTCAATTTTTGTTTCTCTTTTCTCGCTCTCTTTCTCTCATTCTTTTGAAAAACAATATTTTGAATTCATTCCTCATTTTGTGGTCAATTTAGAAGTTCGATTTCTTCTGAAATTAGGTATCTTTATTTCTATTCAGGTATTTGAAAATCTATCTTCTGTCTTTTTGATAATCAAAGTATGTGAGTAGCATAGAAAAAATTATTTTTTCCTCAACTTTACGCCTGTTTTTTAGATTTCATTTTCTACGATTGTTTGATTCTTCTTGGTTTTTGTTTTATTGGATTCTTGCTTTATTGCTTCTTAATCTAATACCCATTTTCATGATGAGTTTTGTCTTAATCTAATGTATTTGTGTTCAAATATTACAAAACCAATAGGAATAGTAATGCCTATATTGTAAGAGCTTCAGGAGCTTACTCCATTGTGATCATTGCTAACTCACAACTATGGGGTGGTGTTGTTTCTTAAGGTTGGGATGCTTAGACATTCGCTTTGAGTGGTCATCCAAACTAAGTATTTTTCCTACTAAGCTTTCAAGCTTAGCATGAGTGTTAATCCGTATAGGTCTAAGTCATAAGAGTGAGGTACATGGAACATCTAAAGGGACCAAGGCCAACATCTAAGAGTAAAAGTACCTTTGGATGTGTTTTTCGATTAAAGAATGGCTGTATATGTAATAAAGGAAATTGTATTTTTTCTTTTTGGATTATCATGTTAATGTAAAGATGTAATACTACTTTTCAACGATAATGTTAAATGATCTGAAATTTTGTAATGTGTATATGTATAACATTGGAAAGAATTATATACCTTGAATGCATGTACAAGAATTTAGTTGCTATTTATGTGGATAGTTGTAGGTTCCGTATAGGGGGTGTTACAATCCCTGATAATGATTTTCAACTCGAAGATTTTAAAGACTTGATAGAAAACTTGAGAAATATTAATGATGGAAATCAACCATTATGGAGGTAAGAAAAATAAGATGTTACGTTCAGGTTTCACAAGGATCTATACCTCATAGAAAATTTTTCTTGTAATTTACATATATAGGCAGCCAGATCTATATGAGTCTCTAGCCTTTGAGTACAGCTAAAGATCACATCTAATGTCATATACTGCACCTGAGAGATCATAATTGAATGTTGCTGTAGTAGAGGTCTTCTTATCTTGCTATG
The DNA here is from genome assembly GCA_027123815.1 of Erythroxylum minutifolium. NCBI lineage: Eukaryota > Viridiplantae > Streptophyta > Magnoliopsida > Malpighiales > Erythroxylaceae > Erythroxylum > Erythroxylum minutifolium. Next base: position 18,962,515 of record JAOTJB010000008.1, on the reverse strand, counting down.
AGCCAACAAACAATGATGTACTGTTTTCTTCCTCATCTAGTATGAAGTTCAGCTCTCCTCTTCAAGTCTCCCCACTTTTCAGATCCTTAGTAGCCACAATTCCCAACCTAAAATTTTTAGAAAGTGTAATTGACTCAACTTGTTAAGTTTTTATGATTATGAGTCCAGTTGTTTAGATCAGTGGTTAGCTTGTGAAGTTTTCCTTTATCTGTCTGTAGCATTAGTTGGCCATCTTTGACTGTGCTTATATGATTTAAATAATCAATTCTTATGGTTGCATACACATGATAGGATTAGTAATTTCCAAAGTTATCAACATAGTTTAGTAATTTTCATTGTGGCTTTAGTCTCCGTTAATATTGCTTGTAGAATTCTATTGGAGATAAATGATTGTTCTTAGATGAAGGCGCCTGCTAATGATCAACATATTAGCGGGATGTTTTTTTTTTTTCTAAAAAGTATATTAGTGGGACTTTGTCTCTTGATAATGGAATCATTAATTGGAAACTTTTCAAGCAATTAAATCTTGCAATACTAGGATATAATTTATTGGTGTTCATGGTACGTTAGTCTACTGCTAAACATTAAGCCATATTAGGAATACATAGCATTTGTTCTTGAATCCAAGTTGAATCATCTATCTTAGATTAATTAATTAAAACTATATAATATTCTAGGTATTCCTAAAGATTTAGTTATCTGTGGTGAATATTAATTTAATTCAAAATTGACAATTCTAAATCTTAATTGGTTAAGGATTGAAATGTTATAAATTTTTAATAACCATTCTAGGCTAATATCCCTAAGACTTGCAAGCCATAATTTGTTATAGATTCTCATTTTAAATTCCCATGTTTATAAAATTGAGAATAGACAAAACGAGGTAACTCCTAACAGTAGAACAAATGTTGGATTCCCTCAACCAATGTTCCTTCTCCTCATAGTGTTACTAAAGCATCACTGTTGGTTGTATGAAATACTGTTTAGCACAAAGGTTAGTTTATGGAAGCATTTAGCAATTTAGTTTTTAAGGAAACAAAGACCAAGAAATAGTTGCTATATTAGCAAAATTAATTGTCCACTATACATGACCAAAAGCTAGAAAATGGGAAACTAAACTTAGGTCTAGTGTGGCTCTAGACAGCTAGCACAATATTGATTAAACAACTACCTAGGGATGCAGTACCAGGAACTATTGAATCTTTATGTTTCGATACTTTGCAGGAATCGTCAACATGGAAGAATCGTCAACATGGAAGATGGTAAGCTGGGATTGGCAAGGGTTGCAATCAATAAGGAACTTTAACTAGGGACATTCAATAAGTCCTGTTACTCTGAAGAACTACTTTAGTTTATTAAAATTTGTGTGATTATTACCTCTACAAATGTTTGGTTAGTTAAGTTGCAGCTAAAGTAATAAATGATTTTCTTTTTTGGCTTTAAAAAGTAGAGTCATTAAGCTACTCTCGACTGTTTTTATACAGCTTTGAGATTATGCAGACTTGGGATTATGAAATTATTAATTTTCTTTGTACAAGTTTACACTTTTGAAATGAATCTAAGTGATGAGATGGACTTGGAAGACTATGTTTTTTGACTTGATAAAATTAGTGTTGCTGAGGGTAGTTAGGTTTCTCTTCATATGGTGTAGTTATTGCATGATTATTGTATGCGGCTATCAATCTTTCTATTAGTGAATGTGAACAGTGTGAGAAAAGCTACAACATTTTATTTAGTTTTTGACAACAATACATTAGCTCACAAAAAGAATATGGCATGAACAAAATGAAGCATGCACCTCTTATATTTATGTTGTCGAATATTTGTCTATAATAATTCTCATAATTTAATTTAACCCTCAGTGTTCAATATATCCACCATAATATCAAATATTGAATAGAATCTTGTCCTCATCATAACTGGATATCTGCTCATAAACTGTAGCTATTTGTTAAGAAGGTGGAATGCATGTAGTTCTTTATGTTGTACTTCCAAAGGACTTTGAGAAAAGTTACAAAGCTAACATGAAGAAGCTTGACGCCGACTTCTAATTCTATAAATGATGAAGAATTATTGAAGCACATATAATTTTCCTTGCAATTGTTGAGGATTGTAGAATTCACTTTTGTATTTTGAAACAATAAAAGCACATATAATTTGTTTTTTATTTTGAATATGTTAAATGTTGAATTTTACAAGTCCTTATAGATATGCATTTTATATAAATGCAGCTTTTTGGTTGTTTTCATTTGATAGTACTTACACAATTAAGACATATATTAATATCTATATATTTCTTTTAATGTATATATGAATGTTGCCTACATAATGATAAGAGTTTGATCTTAAATTAAATAATATTGGTAGTGAAAGAATAAAATTTTGCTTTTATTATTACAAATTATTGCCTAAAAAAATTCATTTTGTTGCCTTATAAAGAATTAAAAGTGTTGCAATATTTATTTAATATTGTTGCTATAGTTTGAAACTAATGTGTTGCCTTAGTCAAAACTTAAAGCAATTTTTTGTTGTTGCCTAACGATATGAATTACGTTGCCTTAATAAAAAGACAATGATAATTGTACTTATAGCTACGCTTTTCTCTGTTGTCTAAAGCACTCTTTGCCGTAATGACCTTATCTCTTGTAGTAATACTGCTAATTTAATGGAGCATCCTCATCTCTGCCACCATTAACTTATGACGATGCATCTGTTTGATAGGTCAACATTCCACCCCATAGAGCATAGTTGGCCTAATTGCTAAACGATATAATTTACCTCTGAGCTTGAGTGACATGTTCTTGTTGCATAAAAATCCTAAAACACTTCTCTATTTAAGCCACCCTGATCTGATATGGTGAACTATCTTTTCATTAATCCCTCCATTGCTTTGGATGATAGATCCTAGATACTTAAAAATACTCTTTCTATGTTATAACTTTTGAATCAATCTTTACCTCCACATTGGAAGCCATCCGATGGCTTCAAAAGTTACACTCTAAGTACTCCATCCTAGTCCTGCTCAATTTAAAGCCCTTCGACTCTAATGGATCCCTCCAAAGTTCTAGCTTGACGTTAACACCCTATCTTGTCTCATCCACTAAAACAATTTATAAGCAAACAACATACACTAAGGCACATCCCTCTGGATATTCTTAGTGTGCTCATCTGTCACTATTGCAGAAAAAAAAGGGCTCAGTGAGGAGCCTTGATGTAGCCCTATATCTACAGAAAACTGATTTCTATGAGAAAAAGACACAAGGATATTAAAAATATAATAATAGAATTTTTAATAACAAACCTGAAAATAAAACATGACTTTGATAATAAATTCTAATATGACCCTTAACAATAAGACTATTTTATTGAGATAATTTTGATCCAAGAAAATCAACAAAAAACACAAAAAGTATATGAATCATCATATTAATAGAAAAGAAAGAACTAAAAGCAATAATTTGATCTCCACTAGAAAGATAGATAAGATCATAATTTTATAAAGAACCTAAAATAAGAGTTAAAGTTTGAAGAAATTATCTCCAAGATTTTGATTGATCAATAATAATAATAATAAGCTATTTTTTATAATGATAAGAAAGCCTCTTATAAGTGTAAAACCATAAAACTAGAGTCTTAAAAAAAGATAACATCTTTAAGCAACAAAACCCTATGTAAGTAAAACTATGATACAAACGCCTATCTAAAAAAAATCAACACAAACTTTATTTTGGAACTTCAAGTCTGTGTAGTAAAGAAGATTCCCATACCAGTTATAAGTTCAACTCTAGCATTAGTTTGTTTCTATGTCTCCCATATACAAAGCTAGTACAAGGCTAGTGCTTGACACTAATATGACTTTAATGCCAGTGAAGTTCTTTCTCCTATCTTTCGAAAGTTGGTGTAAAATTGCCACCAATCACCAAAATTGATCTAATGCTAGTTATATAATATAATCTTTAGGTGATGCTTATTCCTTCATTTGAATCATCATTATAGGCTCGGATTTAATATCTTAAAGAAGAAAAGTTTCTTGCATAGAGATTCACTATCAAGACATTAAGGTCTTTTTTGGCTTTCTTTTCCTTACTCCAGGTCAATGATCCTCCAACTTTCTCCAATAAATCTCTAGTAACTTTTAGCACTTGAGTAGTAGATGCTTGATTCCCATCATATTATATATAATATGAACTATATGGAGATAGTTGTATCATATCACCCTAAATTAATTAAAGAGGATATTTTATACTTCATAATTAGTATTAATTTGAGAATTCCTTGGCCAAGGTGAAATGACATTATGAAAAAGTTTTAAAATGTCATTGAAAAATAAATTACTAATGTTATAAAACTAATATGATTGAACTTAAATAGAGTATATATTAATTCTATGCTCTATATCATTGAAGCATTAAATGATAAAAAGATTGAATTATACAAAAAATTATGCACAAAAATGGTTAGCCAAAATCACTTTGATATTCCTAATATTTCATTGGTCTTTAGCTATTGTTAGACATCAATCTTGATATATGGATATATTATTTAATAAAAAATTTAATAAAATAGAAGTTTTTAATTTATCTAATCTTGAATTATATAATTAAATTCAATTTCAACATATTTAAGAACCTAACCCATTATACACAAAGAATGATGAAGAGAGAAAAAGTAATTTAATCAAGTTGGACATGATTGTAAAGTTTAAGAAATTTTATGATCACATATAACATCTTTGAAAATAAGGATCAATATTATAGGGTGGATTTTATTTGAAATTAATTGCTATTTAATTAGAAACAATTGTAATTCTAATTAAAGTTTTTTTGGTAAATTAGAGAATGTTATAAAATAAGAAATAAGAGTTATATACAAATCAATAGATTGCCAAAAGTGCAAATCTCTTCCTAGGCCAAAATAATTGTCTTAACTAAGGACACTAGGTACAATTGTACCCTATATACCAAATAGCCACATAACCAACCTATACATATGTACCATCTAAGATGCCCTTGGATGAAGGTACATCGTTACCAACCACACACACATTACCAGAAATTCGAAGAACAACAAAGGTAAAAGTAAGAGTAAACAATCTATGCATTCTATTAATAATTTCAAGACTAGCAACAAGGATTAAAATGGGTTGATTGAAGAATACAACTTGCCCTTGCGGCACATAAGAATTTGGAAAGAAAGGGAACCCGCCACCATATCCAAGAGGGTGCCGCATCGACTTTTGACACTCTTGAACAGACCAATAGCAGTCCATGTGTTGTCAAACCTGCAAAAAAAGACTAATAAAATAGGCACTCAGTTAATTACCTCCTCTCAGTGTTTGGGCTAGATGCTCCTTAACTTGGGAGATTGCTCCGAGGTAGATACTCCCAATATCCTTGGCTTCATCTTTAAATGCTTTAGCATTCCTTTCAGACCAAATGTGGTAAACAACAGTAGAAAGCAACAGTGGGAAGAGGTTTGTTATGCGGGTATTGGAGGCTCTTTGAAACCAAGTGAGAAGGGACGGGAGGAAAGGCTGACTTGGGCATTATAAGTGGAAATGAGTGAGGCTTTAGTCCCAAACTGATTTAGAAAATGAGCATTCAAAAAACAAGTGGTCCAAGGTTTCAATAGCCGAAAGGCACAATGAACAATGGTTAAGAGTGGGTAACTTTATTATATTGTAATTAACTAATGTATGAAAGCTCAAGTTTAATGGAACAAAAAAGTTGGTAAATAATTCAATTGAATCAATTGAGCAATCAAAGTATAAAACAAATGAGCAAAGTCAAGCATATATCTAATTTAAGAGAAATTCAAGGAAATTCAAATGAAGAAGCGGATTCAAGTACCTCAAGATGTAACAAAGAATTGTGATCTTTACTGTAATCTTATTTTGATCATTTCAACTAATTATGGACTCAATCATCACATGAACCTTTACATATAGGGTATAATACATAATCCTTTCATGATAAAGAGGAAAATTGTCTTGCATTTTAAAGAAAAACTGTGGTCTTAAAACAATATTTAAAAACTTTTAAAATAGTTTTAAATCAATTTTTATCACAGAAAAGAGCTTTTAATCTTTCTTTGAATTAGGGAGCTGGGAGTAGTATTATTTACAAACCTAGTTTATTTTACTTTTTCTTTAGGATTGGATTTTATTTGTATATCCTTATTCTATATTTTATCAAACTATCATTTTGTAATTATTACACATCCCTTTATTTATATGGCTACTATAAATGTTTTAATTGTATTCATTATGATGTTCATAAATGGTTTAAAATATTAAAAATATTTCAATCATTTTACTATTGAGAATGGAGTTTCTTCTTTATTTTGTAAAAT
>JAOTJB010000008.1:18938868-18951497 GCA_027123815.1 Erythroxylum minutifolium | reverse complement strand
TAACTTGGTAGATTACTCCAAGGTAGACACTCCCAAGATCCTTGGCTTCATCTTTAAAGGCTCTAGCATTCCTTTCAGACCAAATATGGTAAACAATAGTAGAAAGCAGTAGTGGGAAGAGGTTTGATATTTGGGTATCGGAGGCTCTTTGAAACCAAGTGAGAAGGGATGGAAGGAGAGGCTGACTTGGGCATTATAAGTGGAAATGAGTGAGGCTTTGGTCCCAAACTGATTTAGAAAATGAGCATTCAAAAAATAAGTGGTCCAAGGTTTCATTAGCTGAAAGACACAATGAACAATGGTTAGGAGTATAGAGGTAGGGAAGTTTGTCACGGGTTTGAAGTTTTTGATGGAAGGTAAGCCAAAGGATAAAGGAGCACCTAGGCCTACTGCTTTTATCCCACACTAGCTTATACCATTGGACTTCCTGGATAGGGGGTCGCAAAAAGTTATAGGCAGAAGCAGTTGTGTACTGTCTAGTGGGTCCTGCTAGCCATTCCGGACTATCAAGGCAGGAACTATTTGGGTGATACCGAGGAACTTTAAGGTTCCTGAAGAGCTCTAAGGACACTACTTGCCAACACCACTCATCCAGGTTAATGACTTCAGAAACTTGTGCTGTCATTGGAAGTTTCGAACCATTTATCTTCCTCGGTAAAGAAAAGGTCTGCAACATGCCTCTCGGGTGCCAGGGGTCCTGCCATAAAAGAGTAGATATACCATTGCCAATCCTAATTCTGAATTGATTCCTCATCTTATCCCTCATAAATAAAATTTTTCTCTAACTTCAAGAACTATTATAGGTGGGTTGGACACTCCAAAAGTTGCTTCTTCTCAGAATAATGGTATGTACCCATTTTAGCCACAAAGCCTCACTATCTTCAAATAGATTCCAAATCCATTTCCCTATTAAAGCATGGTTTCAAGTGGTCAAGTGTTTCACTTCTAAGCCACCCTCCGTTTTAGATCTACTAATGTCGTTCCACTTAATCTTGGCATGAGATTTTGAAGCTACACTCTCAGCCCATAGAAAGTTCCTAAGCTTCTTCTCTATATCCTTCAGAATGGAGGAAGGAAGGTTGAAATGGGAAGACTAGTATACTTGGAAGGAAGAAAGAACTAAGATAACCAATTGGATTCTGCCAGCATATGAAAGGCTTTTATGAGTCCAGCTGTTGATCCTATTATCAATTTTATCTAGAAGAGGAAGGCAATCCCTCCTGGATAAACGTCCTATAATGAGAGGAACCCTAAATACCTTATAGGAAGAGAGCCTTGCTGGAGACCAGAGATAATTTTCATTCGGTGGGCTAGCTGGTTCACATCCGGGGATAAAAAAAATTGAATCTTGGAAATCTTCATATCTATACTAGAAAACATAGAGAAAGAACATAAGGAGTCAAGCAATGTTTGAGCAGAGAACAAATCGGCATAACAAAACATCAATATGTCATCAGCAAAGAGGAGATGGTTGAGTTTAAGGCTTTGGCACCTCCAATGATATTTGAAGGAAGGGGAATTCTCTGTACAAACCTTCAGATTCCTAGAAAAAACTTCCATACAAATTATGAAAAGAAAGGGAGATAAGAGATCACCCTATCTTAAGCCTGACTTACCCTTGAAAAATCTAGATGGAGTGCCATTGGTCAAGATAGAATAAGAAGGAGTGGAAATGCATTCCTTAACCCAGGTAAGGAACTTCAAAGGAAGGCCTATGGCTTCCAGAGCATTCATAAGGAAATCCCATTGAATAGAATCATAGGCTTTTTGGAGATTAAACTCATAACTATAATTCAATATTCTAAGCAGGTGTAGCCTTTACAAAAGTTATGAATTTTTGGCTTACCCCTCTCTACACCACTTGTAAAGTTCTTTAAACTTGATTATATAGATACTATTAAAGGTTAGACATCTATCCAATTATAGTAGTTGTCATTAACCTATTTAAGATTTTTGTTTTATGAAGGAGCTTTTAGAAATGAAGTTAAGTTTCATAATAAGGTACTTTTTTATTCACAACTAAATTTCAAAATAAATTAATTAACTTTTTAAATATTGATTTAGACTAATAATTGAATTGATTCATATGAAATTTTAGAAAAATTATGTTATAGAATTAAAGTTAGTTATATTTCAATCAAATTGGAATTAATAATTAAATAGACTTCTTTAAAGTTAAAAGATTATTTTCTTAAGTAATTAAGAGAGGATTTTATTAAGTAAAATTATTTATTTTAATTTGATTGAAATAAATTAAGTTTACTACTTTGAGAGTTATTATTCCATTTTATTTAAAAGTTATTTTATATTAATTTAAATAATAATTTTGAATTTTATTAGAAAGGTATTTCCTTGATTAAATTTGGAAAATATTTTCATATACTAGCTAAGAAGAAAGTGTTTTCTTTAATGAGTTATAAAATGCTTTCAAATTAATTAAGGAAATTTTTTAATTGATTAAGAAATTAATATTTAATTAAACAACAAATAGGAAATTTTTTAATTAAATTTAAAATGGTTTTCTTATTTTTCATTTTGAAAATAGTTGTTTTTAATTGTAGAAAATATTTTTAATTAAAATTTATTTTTAATTAGATTACAAAGTTATATTTCTAACTAGATTATAACATTTTGCTTGTTGAATTTTGAAAAAAGAATTTATTTTTAATTAGATTGCAAAGTTGTAGTTCTAACTAAATTATAACATTTTGCTTGTTGAATTTTTAAAAAAGAACTTTTCCTAAATTAAAACAAGTAAAAAATAATTTGTTAAAATTATTTTCAATTAATTAAATTAAAGGAGTAGAGATAATTAAAATGATTTCAAATTGAATCTAGAAATTATTTTAAAATCAAATTATATTTTTATTTGAAATAAGTATTTAATTTACATAGGAATCAATAATTTAATTTAATTTGAAATTATTGATGCACTGAAAAATATTATTTTAAATTATAAATATGATCTTAGTAGCTAGAATCAAACAAGATTGAATTATGTATATTGTTTGATTTTATTTTCATAATGAATTGCATATTTTATATATTTTATATGCATATTGAATTGAATGTTTATATGTATGACATTCTACATAGAATTTGTGAAATTGATGAGACCATTCAAAAATTAAAATTTTCATTAAATATCAAGTAAATATTTAGAACATAATTTTTGTCTTTTCATTGTTATAAGAATAAATAAAGTATAGTTTATTGTTAGGCTTATTGAGCACACTTAAGATTACTAACTTTCCAAATATGTTTAGTTTTATAATAGCAGGTTTTAATTAAATTTGCTTTGTTTGGATGAGCAAACTCATTATCATATGAATTTAGAGGTAAGGTTAGGAATAATATATAAGATATGTTTTGACAAAGAGTTATCACTTATCAAGTTCAGGAGTCATATGAGATATTTGTTGAGCAAACTCTAGATTACTTAAAGATGTTATCTATTTAATTTAAGTTAGATTACTTAAAGATGTTATCTATTTAATTTAAGTTTAGTTAATTTTTAAGCAAACTCAACATGAACTAATTTTAAATAAGATCCTACCACACTAAAGATATTAGAGTAATATGTTTTACATAGTAATGAGGGCTATTATTTCAGAAAAAAATTGTAAGTAACTAAAGACATAATTAAGGTCTTAATCTTATTTGGTTGTCATGAAATATGACGAGTTACTAGTTTTCCTTACACTTTTATTATTTTGAGTAGTAAATTACCTTTATTTAGTATAGTTGATACTAAGTATTAGTGAACTAAATTTCTTAGAAATATGTCAGGCTTAAAAAGAGTTCTCGAAGATAGTAAGAAAAGTTGTATGTCCATTATGCAATCATGCTATTAACTTTATTGAGGATCTTGGTTACAAAGTTTAGGAGATACGTTAATATTTATAGATAACAAAATGTATTGACATTTTATAATTAATTAAAAACAAAATTTAAAGGCAACATATAAGATGAAATTGAACACCATAATAGCAAAATGCAAGTGGTTACTTAAACTAAAGCTAAAAGGTATAATATTTTAAAGATATTATTCCATTTAATTTAGCGTACTAAAAGTAAAAATAAGAACTAAAATTTAAGGTATCTGTTTAGAAATGATAATAGTTGTCATTAAAAGAAGATATTTGCATGAATTCTTTCTAATACTAGATATCATAGAGATCATTTTTTTTTATTAATGCTTTTAGGAATTTGAACTTGATTTGGATTCAACGTTCCCATAATGTACAAAGCATGATAAGAAATAGATTTCTAAGTAAAAATAGTTGATGCGAGTTTATACAAATAATATATATGTGTTTGATTAAGAAAAAGTTATGCTTGAAGGAATTGGTCCACTAAATTTAGCCTACTAAAAGTATAGATAAGGACTAAAATTTAAGGTATTTACTTAGATATGATAATAGTTATCATTAGAAGAAGATAGTTGTATGACTTTTCTTTCTAATACTAGATATTAAAGAGATTATATATATTTTTAGTCTATACTTTTGGGTATTTGATCAGAAATAGCCTCTCTACTAGGTAGGGGTAAGGTTGCGTATTATCGGACCCCCCAAACCCCGCTGCTCAGTGATACTTCAACTGGGTATAGATGATGAAGATGAATTTTAGGTATTTGGATTGAATTTGGATTCAACATTCCTATAATGTATAAAGCATGATAAGATATAGAGTATTAAGTTAAAATAGTTGATCCAAGTTTATACAAGTAGTTTGTATATGTTAGGTTGTAAATACTATCATAAATTTTCTCGATGTAGCTTCTATAGTTGTAGCTTCTTGCTTCTTCTGCTTCTTCTTCATCCTTGTTCCTTCCATTTCTCTTGTTGATCTTTCCTTGCACTCTATCCTATCTCCAATCGACTCCCTCCTCTTCTTTCAGTTCCAATCTTCCTTGTTAAGAGCACCCCTTTGCTCTTTATCTAGCTATTTTTGTATTTGTCCTTTGGACATTAACCTTCACCTCTGAAAATGGACTCTTTCCCACCTTCAAATGCTAGTATCCAAGATGATCCCTCAACTTCAATTGTCCTCCAAACTGAATTCCCTTCATTTGGAGCCATCATTAAAAGGTCATAGGTGTAAGTAGTAGGGGATAATAAACCAAAAGCTACATATCTTAAAGACACCCTATATGAGAACAATCAAATAGTCATTCACAAAGAGTTATAACTTAAGAATGAATCTGGCACTCCTATGGGAAAAGAGGTAAGTCAAAAAGAGGCAATAAACGATATAGTCACTTCTAATAATGAATCTCTAGAAAATAGAGATAAAGAGGTTGGTAATAGTACTAGATTCAAGCTTATAAGCAGGAGAAGATCCAGTATAAAGAAAAAAAATCCCTTTAAGAGGAGTCTTATAAATGATAATTTGAACTTGGAATGTTAAAGGTACAAATGCAATTCATAATAAGCTTTTGATCAGAGATCAGATATTAGAAAACAAAGCTGTCATTACTGGCACTTTGGAAACTCGAATGAAATGAGAATTATAATACCATCAAGTTACTTCTTGGAAATTGGCAACAGTTCACTAATCCTTCACAACACTCCAATGGCATAATTATAGTGTGATTTAACAACTCTTTGGCTCAAACATATGTGGAACTTGCTACTAATAAGATCATACATCTGAAGTTAAATGATAAGATGACAAGCTCAATGGTCCATGTATCTTTCATTTATGCTCATAACACTATATATCAATGATATGAACTGTGGAATACTCGCAAAAGGTTGCAAAGAAAATTAGTACTCCTTAGTTGATTATAGGGGATATCAACTCAATCATTAGTCATGATGAAGCTTAAGGTGAGGGATTAGTAGGCATGCCTTGTCCTAACTTCAGAAAGTACTTGGAAGACATATAGGTCGTGGATCTTCCTTCAGGTGGAGCTTCTTCACCTATAACAATAATCAAAATGATGAGTTCTTTCTTAGGAAAAAGCTTGATAGAATTTTAGAGAATCAACTTTGGCACATAATCCTTTCCTTTCAGCTACACACTATTTAAAAATAACAAGCTATTAGATCACTATATTATTCTTACCCAAACAAACTCTGAAGGATTTAGAATGCCTTTCAAGTTTAACAACTTTTTGTTTGATTTACTGGAATTTTAAGAAGCCTTATGTAATGGAATAAGTCCAAACATTAGAGGAACCAAACAATTCATCCTTGCAAGAAAGATTAGATTAATCAAGCAGGAAATGAAGAAATTATTCTTGAGTAATGTAGGTAACACTCATCATTTACTAAGCATTCCTAAGAGGAAACTTGAGGAGATTCATTTTTAATTATACATTAATCCAACCTCCTCACTTTTTTAAGATTTAGAGAAAAAAGCCATGAGTAACCTTACTAAGGCTGCTAGCTATGATTACTCATTGATAAAGCAAATATCTCACATTAGATGGCTCAAATATGGGGATAGAAAATCCCCTTACTTCCACAAAGTTGTACTTGTTAGGAAATGTAAAAACAGAATTATTTGTCTATCGTATGGTGACCAGAGATTGAACAGTCATCAACTTCTTCTGGATGGTGCCTTTTACTTCTTCTCCAATTTGATGATTGCTCCCACTATCTCTTGTTATTAAATTCCCTTTCTTAAAGAAATCATTAAATATAATTTCTTAGGAAGTTGAAAGTCTTAGTAAACATATCATCATTACGAAAATTGAAAAATCTTTACCTTAAATCCTCACAAGGCTCCTGGATCTGATGGTTTCAATGGAAATTTTTTTTGCTAAAACTTAGTCTATCATAAAACCTATTGTTACAATGAAATTATTGAGTTTTTCGGGAATGGAGTACGTCTTTTTGAGCTTACAGAACATTCATTAATCTCATTCCTAAAGGTAGGGAGGAAAAAACCTTTTCAGACTATAAACCAATTGCTTGTTATAACACCTTCTACAAAGTTATTTCAAAGATCCTTGCTTACATATTGAGAGCTGTGATCCCCAATTACATTGATCAATCTTAGGAAGCTTACATTCCAGGTAGAGTGATAGGGGAAAACATAATATTATTGCAAGAGTTGATCATAAATTACTCCAAGACTAAGAGCAGGAAGAATTGCATCCTTAAAATTGATCTAAGGAAAGCTTGTGACGGTTTTGTGGGATTTTATCATTAGCACTCCTATTGCTATGGATTTCCCTCAACCTTACATATAGTGGTTCAGTCAATGGATTACTACTCCTACCTTCAACTTCTTAATTAATGGCCAGCCCTCTAAAACCATCAAAAGCATGAAACGTATTTGTTAAGGTGATCTTGTATCTCCCTATTTACTTTCACTTACTATGGAAGTCTTTAATAGACTTCTGAAAAGAGTTATTGAAAGGACTCAACAGTTCAAATTTCATTCTAAGTGGAAGAGGCTTGGGCTATCCAATTTTTGCTTTGCTGATGACTTAATCTTGTTAACCAATGCTAATTCATTTTCCATCAATACCTCATTGTTTGCCCTCAAAATCTTCAATATAATTATAAGACTTGAAGTTAATTGTTCCAAAAGTACCATTTTTCTTTCAAAGAATGCCATTCATATGTAACAAATTATTAAATCAATCACTGGTTTCAAATTACAATAGCTACTAATGGCATATCTTGGGGTTCCTATTTCAAACTCAAGATTGGCATGTAAGGAGTACTCTTTTCTCATTGACAAAATCAACTTTAGAATCTCTAGTTGGAAGAGTAGACAATTATCTCTATCTAATGGAGTACAACTTATTTTTTTGTGCTCACCTTCTTAAGTGTGTTCTGGGTTGCTCATATGGCCTTCCTATTTTTTGTTACTAAGCATATAAAAAGAAATTTCAAAAACTTCTTATGGGCTGGATCTAACTCCTCCAGAGGCAAAGTTAGGATCAAATGGTCTAACATAAGCACTCTAAGGAATGAAGGGGGACTTAATCTCATCCCTCTTAGAACTTTGAACTCAATCATGATGACTAAGAGGCTGTGGAGATTATGCGAGGACAAACAATCCTTGTGATTTAAATGGATTCATGTTTATTATCTTAAGAATAATAGCTTATGGAGCTATAACCCCTCCGCTGGCATATCCTAGCTGATGATTAGAATCATTAGGAATTGTAAAATATTAGATTCATTAGGCATGTAAAAAGAGCTAAAGTCTTTTCAAAGATCCAAATATTTATTTAAGTAATTTTTCTTAATTGTGATGATAATTTAGACTGAAATTATAAAGTTTAAACAATTTCTCCCTAAAGAGAATCTTGTAGAATTCTCTCACTAAACTACTATTCTAATAATAACATGATTGTCATATGGTGATCTGGTATACGTAAGTGATTGGCCAAACGAAAGTGGGAGATTATTAGTTTATGCTTTACAACCAATTAATTGGTTGTGTATTTATGACATAATTAATTAAAAGTAACTCTTATCTTATGAATATTTATTTACTTAAATAATGTATAAGATAGATCCCAAGAAAATACTAGCGTATATTATAATTCTTTCTTATGAAAGAAGTAGTTGATCTTATAATATAAAATATGAAAATACGTAAACAAACATGTAGGTACTTGTTAGAGACCAAGTTCACTAAACTGACCTAAGAATTTTATTTGGAACACTTCTTATATATCTATAAAAATACTCATTATAATGATTGCATAATTGATCCTTTAACTTGAATTTTATAAAATATCTTATATCAGGATTGTTATGTTTTGATATTATTTGTGGCCTATCTTAGTCAAGGGTAAGTCGATTGATGATCATTGGATATAACAAAAACTATATAGAGATAGCTAGGTGCTTAATATAGATTTTTTTATATCCTAAAGTAATTAGGAAGGTTCTTTTTGGTTATTTTTATTAGTATTAATTTGAGTTTTTGACCGTGGGGGAATAAAACTTTGAAAACAATTTTCAAATATCATGAAAAGAAACAGCCACTAATATTGGAGAATCAAGAAGATTGGATTCATATACAGTTAATATTAATCACATACTTTATATCTAATCAAAAGATTATATGAAGAAATGGTTAAACAGTACGAAAAAATATGTAAGAAAAATTAGTCAAAATCACTTTGTTATTCTTAATATTTTTTGGTCGTCATAATGTGTTATTAGATGCTAGTATTATCTACAAATATAAGATTTTTAATTAGATAATTAAAGCTAAATTATAAGACTTTAATTTATCTAATCCTAAATACCATCTAAGATTATATTTTATATTTATTGCCAATATATTTAGTAACTTAATAGATCACGTGCAAAAAATAGTTGAAAAATTTTAATTTAATCAAATTGGACTTAGTTATAAAGCTTGAGAAACTTTATGATTAAATAAAGATATTTGATAAATAAGAATTAATATTAAATATTAGATCTTGTTTGGATTTAATTAATCATATCATAGAATTATAATAATTTTGACTTTCAAAAATTAATAAAAAAAGTACTTTCTTTCGATGTGCATATAATGATGTTCCTGACCCTGTTGTTAAGAAAAAGTATTTTGGTAAACGGGACAAAGATGTTCTAAAATGTATTTAGCTTGTAAGATTACTGATTCAATAATAAAAGTTATTTAACATCTTAAACTTTTGAAGCGACTGAATCGTTCACCACTGACAATTTAAACCCTCGAGAACCAGACGTTCCAAACTTCCAATTACTTGATATTATATTATTATATATCATCGGAGCTTTGAAAGCACCGGTTTCTTAATGAAATTCAAGTTAGAAAATCATTCAACTGGTGCAGCATTTTTAAAATAATGACATGACTGGAGACATAAAATGTAGAATAATCAGGTGACGAGCATATACAATGGAATAAGAAACATCCATGTTTTCCCCGTGCACGATGGCAAATATGTTCACTAATAGTTCCAGCTTATACCCAGATTTGGTCAATACATAAAACTATTTCAAGCTTTAACCGTTGCAGTAGCAGGCAGGGTTTGAGTTCTTAGCGAACGGAAGCTAAAAGTTGAAAATCAAGGTTAAAGTTCAAATGGATTTATAGTCTAATTTAATACCACGAGGAGACATTACTGTTCACGTAATTTGTATGTACCTACATCCCCTACTTAATCCAAAAACTCTCCATTTACTTCCATTTCTCATCTTCTGTGAATTTTCATTTCAGCCTTGAATTTTCACGTGTCTCTCGCAGTACTACGCTCATGTCTTAGTATGTCACCATTGAAAACTTGCTCACACTCTTGGTCATAAAATATAAATTTATTGATTAAGAAACTGAATTGTAATTTAAAATTAAAATGAAATTCTATTGGTATTTGGTCTATTTGATATGACGAATCTGAGCAAGTTTGGTAGTAGTACCCATCCCATTTCTGTACAACTCCCAGTGCCTTACTTTATGTACCCTGGAAATCATCTCCAATTTGCTCTATTTTCTAGAATTCAACTACCAATGCAATTGAAAACATGATCAGTACCCGCAACTATTAACAACTAGCCTCTCTATCTGGACTTCAGATGACAACTATCTGCAAGCTGCCAAAAATCCCTTCTTGCAAGCATCTATGCTCATGTCACAACATTCAAACAGGCCATCTGGATATTTGATGATGAAGGAACTCCATCTGTCCATTGCATATTGCACCAACGCCTTAATGTATTTACTAAATCAAACAACTCATTGACTTTCGAGTTATTTTTATCTTCAAATCCATTATCGAATCAAACTCTGGAAGTCTTGCTTTTTCCTTTTTATCTCTTTCCAATCTCCTCACACTCGTTTCCAAATTCAAGAGTCACCATAAATCAAATCTACGTCCATTTTTATTTTTTACATCTAGTTTCTTGTTCTTATGAGAACCAACTTGGTCCCCTTCTCGCCTCTGACTTGGTTCAACAAAGCTTCCATGTAGAAATCTATTAATTAGAGCAGCAACATTTGATCCCAAGACTTTGTAAAAAATGTCATCCTCCTCATCGATACTTGAATCCTCAAACTCACTAAGATATCAGAACGTCCATCTTGGTATGCTTTCCACCCTCAAAATGTGATCCTCCTCCAATGTTTGCACTGCCTCAGAACGATCCCATTCTACTGCACTATTATCATCACCCTCACCATGTTCTTGTTCCATATCAGCTTCACGACATCAGAAACCAATTTCAGGTTGAATTAGAAGGAAAAATAGTGTAATACTTGGTGGTAGGTGCTCACCATTATTTTCTTCATCTATAGCCCCTTCAGTAAATGCTAATTCAACATTTTCTCCACCAACTTCAATATCAATTGCCATTCGGGTGATGGTGTTTCAAAATATCCTACTCATTCATGCATTGCATTAGCTTTTTCTTCATCAAAGTGATTAAAGCATTGTCGACTGCAAGTGACAAAGTGTGAAAATATTGTCAAACAGATATATTACTCACCATCAGCTTTTTGATGATCACCAAAAATTGCAGTAATAAATTCGTCAAATCTTGCAGCCAAATTTTGAACCTACGTAATGATTGAAATTTTGATCCTACGTAATGATTGTATTTACTACCTACAATAATATACAAAATAGCTATAGTTAAAAGACCAATAATAGATTTCATATGATGCTATATGATAATATTGGCAAGGAAGCAAGTAATAAAATGCTGCAAATATGGGAAATTCCTATGGTTACACAACAATGATTGAGCTAACTGCTAGCAGTAAGTTAGTAGCACAATTGTTAATCAGTGCAGTTCATCTGCTTAGCTGCAATGACTCAATACGTAGCATATGACTGCTTCTGGAACTGATATTCTTGCTACTCAACATTCAGGAAGATTGGCTTGAAATACTTTTGTTCTTTGGTTGAAGCCTAAGCTGTTATAGCCTTTCTGATTTTATAGTACTCAACTTGTATTGTTCTCCTTATATTATTTTGGCATCAACTCAGTTTTTCAATCCTCAAAAAGAAAAAAAAAGGACATATGAGACAGGTTACTTTTTTATTTTCTTTGAGAAAGAGACAGATTGTTTATATACACCTTAGTTAATAAAACTGAAAGTATAAAACTAGCATTTGATCCATCATTTGCAGACTCAAGATCCTTTTCCAAAGTCTCGATACATAATAGATATGATTGTCAAATTTGTAACTTAAATGTGGCAATAATAGCTAGACTTATATACCTTGATCACTTACTTATGTATCTATTTCTACGTTACCAAACAAAGATGTTGCCTCAACTTTTTCTCTCGTTACTGCACTCAGCAACGAAAAATGTCAGCCTTAATTCATAAGTTGACATTGAATGGAGCTTAGGAGTACGATGCTATGTTAATTACATGAGTTGAAATTATCAACTTTTCCACGAGTAAATTCTCATGAGTAAATATTAAACCTCCATAAGAAAGATAAGGAAGCAAAAGTTTCAAAGTAATAAGGACCACAAACGTTGAAAAATGTAGTTGACGTGTCACGTGTGGAGCAAACACTGAACAGCAGAGATGACTAAAAATTGACCAATGGAGTCTGGTTCAGCCGGATTCTGACGAGGCTGTACGTTGCCATTTGGATCCATGGAAACAACTGTTGAACACGAGAATTCTGGCTTAAGGATTCCTGCAAAACAAAGAAGGCACGTCGG
>JAOTJB010000008.1:18900517-18912922 GCA_027123815.1 Erythroxylum minutifolium | reverse complement strand
CTGCACCATCGTCACTCTTTGCATTGTCGGTGGTCAACTCACCCTTGTTGGATCACGTGAAGGCTAGCTAGCAATCGGACCCTAAGTTGTAACAAATTATCCAACTATTGCAAGCCAACCCTCATGACCCATCTAAGTACTCATGGGATAATAATATACTCAAACGCAACGGTAAACTTGTAATTGGTGATGACAAAATACTTAAGCAGCAAATGATGGAGGTATATCACAGTTCATTGTGGGGAGGTCATTCAGAGCGTGATACTACTTATCAAAGGATGAAGGAGGCTTTTTACTGGAAGGGAATGCAACAAGATGTTAAGGATTATGTGAAACAGTGTACCATTTGTTAGTGTAACAAGCCGAAATTAACTAAATATCCTAGAACCTTACAGCCATTACCGATTCCATCGGGTGCATGGCAAGCCATTTCACTTAATTTTGTTGTGGGATTACCTCGTTCTTACGGGAAAAGCACTATTCTTGTTGTGGTTGATTGGTTCACGAAATACGCTCATTTTATTTCTCTGAAGGGACCAATTACAACGACTTTAGTTGCTAAGAAATTTATGGATGTAATGGTTCGTCTCCACGGTTGGCCCCATACCATCGTCTTTGATCGTGACCTAATCTTCATGTCTTTATTTTGGGATGAGCTTTTTTCGGTGCAAAGTGTTAAACTCCTCAAATCCACTGCTTACCATCTGCAAACGGATGGCTAAACGGAAGTTGTTAACAAAGTCTTACAATGTTTTTTAAGATGTGCAACAGGGGAGACCCTTGGGAAGTGGCATAACTAGTTGCCTCTTGCAGAATACTGGTACAATACTAAGAACCATTTAGCCATTGGGATGACACCTTTCTTGGCTTTGTATGGTTACTCTCCTAGCAATGGTGACCCATACTTGGCAAGATCCTCTATTATAGACTTGGTGGACAGGGAGCTTCGAACACGCGAGCAAATCTCAGCCATATTAAGGAACAACTTAGCCAATGCTCAAGCTCGCATGAAGAAACAAGCCGCTATAAAACGGGTGGAACGTACTTTTCAGGTTGGAGACTATGTATATCTCAAGATGCAACCTTATCGCCAATCAACCATACCAAACCGAGCATTTCACAAATTGTCTGCCAATTATTATGGCCCTTTTGAAGTCATTAAAAAAAATCAAAGATGTTGCATACAAGTTAGATTTACCTTCTGGCTCCAAAATGCATGATGTCTTTCATGTGTCGCTTCTTAAACGACACCATGGCACAAAAAAAACCATCTTTTATTTTGCCTATCATGGACGAAGATGGGACAGTGGCCCTCCAACCAGAGGCCATCTTGGATAGGAAAATGGTTAAAAAGTAAAGATGTGCTGTTACTGAAGTGTTGGTTAAGTGGGCTCATGCTTCTCTAAAGGATGCTTCATGGGTTGAATACCATAAGTTTGCTCGGCAGTTTCCAAATTTCATAGCCACCGTCGACACTGCAGGTCACCCTTAAGGACAAGTACGTTCTGAAGGGCGAGGTATTATTACAGAGAGTTCTAAACGCAACGTTTTATTAAAAACAATATTTTATTAAAGTTACGCAAAGAGTGTCTCTAAGTTACATATATTGTTCTGTTATTTCCTTCACATATCATTAGCATGACTGGTAAGTGTAAGAGCACCATGTATCGAATTTGTTAGGTTGTTGTGCCTTACACTACGTATGGTTACTGTTATCCATATACTGAGACGGAACGAAACAAAAATTTGGAGACAATAAAGTGTTTGGTTGTAATAGACAAAACAGATAAAACTATGTCTCGAGGACAAAATGGTATTTGATTGCAGTTGACAGAACATAGAAAACAGTGTCAATGACCAAAATACCCCTGCAGTATAATATGATTAGAAATATATAATTCATTGATTATTTTAAAATGAATGATTTGTATTAGTATTTTTTTCAATTGTATCTATAAATAAGGAATTAAAAATGAGAAATCTAAAAATTTAATCAAATGAGCTATTGAATAGAAAAAAAGTCGTATAAGTTAACAATAAAATGAATCACGTAAATATTTTTTATAATTATATCAATATTTTTTAATTGTATTTGTACTTATTTAATTAAGATGAAATAAAATGAAGAACTTAAATATTTAATAAAATGAGAAACCTAAAAATTTAATGAAATGAGTTATTGAATAAAAAAATCCTACAAGTTAAAAATTTTAGTACATAATAATTTAATAAATCATCTAAGCATTCATGGAATTAATTACATAATAGATTAAAGATACATTCAAGCCTTATGTTTTATTAAGAATATCTTTTTTTGCTATTTATAGTAATAATATGGGAGTATTTTTGTCCAACAACTCACGTGTTTTGTTTATGTGACAGACATGAGAAAGTTTTGCCACAGTTTTGAAAGGAACAAAAAATTTGTGTTTTTGTGAACTAGAGACTGAATAAAAATTAACAGTGTCAGCAACCAAACATTACTGGACACAGAATTTTTGTATTTTGTTATCTGTCTCCACCCACGAAGACATCAACCATACGCAGCGTTAGAGTACGATATATCTCTTGAGTAAGGACTATTGGGAGTTATCCTTGTTTAGGGGATCTTCTTCTCTGTAAAAGAGATATATCTTCAATATAACAACCAGAATTTTCCTGGGTTTGTCCATTCCTACACTCTGTTTTTTTCCCGTCACACAAGCAACTAATGCAAAGAAGACAGAACATGACTTGTTCATTTTAAAATCTTTACAGTTGATCTCGTCCTCCACCTCCACAGTCTAGTTTTAGTATTATCAAATTTAGGGATGGCAATAGCTAAGCCCTCGTCAAACTTTTTAAAAAATATTTTTAAAATTAAAAATATAAAATAACTTTTTTAATTGAGTTTGAATCTGAACTGTCCAAACCTAAATTTACCCAAGACCTAACTTTTTTAAATAAAACGATGTTTTGTTTAGAATAATTAAATCTCGAATAAGTTTGAACCTAAGCCTGAACTATGAATCAATCCATTAAAAACTACTAAAGCCAAAATTGCCATCCTGTTATGAATAAAGTTTCTTTATTAGCCCAAGACAACTAACTGGGCAGGTTCACATGACGAGGTTGTCTCAAGTAAAGAGTTACACAAGAACCGACGCCAGCAAATCAATGATTTATGAGACGGGATTAGACATAGAGCTTTGTATATTTTATGGTTGATTGGTTACTAAACATGGAGAACCTAGGACACTAATTGAAATATCAATAGTAGATATATATCATAAATGAGAAATAGAGAGAACTGCAAATATAATTAGTCTAGGCAGTACAACTTATAAAGTCAGTTTGATCACGTCAATAAATTCTCTCATCAAAAGAGTGATCTACTTCCATGATGATTATTGACTACCAGAAATGCAGCAGAAAAAGAATGAAACGAAATTCATGCATTATGTGACTGATAGGTACATCAGATAGGAATTACCGAGATAGCCTTGTGCCATCGCATGCATATCAAAATATAGTTCTGAGAGACTAAAAATAACAGTTTGCAGCTCATGGTCAAGTTTGCATCTGTAAGGAACCTGAATGAATATCATTATATCTGCCCTGTTGTCTCTGAAAAAAAGGATGAATTGTATGAACCCCTTCCAGGTACAAAGGAGTCTGCATTTCAATCAGTCGGGAGACCTACAAAGAAAGCTAGTTTCTTAACAAGCCATCTGACTAATTTGTTTTCAACATTTTAGTAGATAGCTGGTTGAACATAACAAGTGTAACACATGTTCTCGAGTAAAATAGTGATACACCCAAAAAATGATTGTAAATCTAAAATAAGTAAATAACAATAATCCTTCAGATATTTGGTTTGCGATTGTACTGAAATTACAATCGGCTAATTACAATAGTCACTGTTATGGTGACTATGAGCATGACAAGGACATAGGTTCTGAAAAGAGATACTCACAGCCCGACGGAAGGCAAATCTCTCTTCCTGACCAGATAGCATTGAGATTATCCCAGCTGGCCTACCTCCAGTCCCTACACTGCCTTCAGCCAAAACATCTCTCCGAAGTTTTGTGCCTTCCATCTCTGTTTCAAATTGGAAACTGCTCCAAGGAAAAAATGATTAACAGCCACAATAAATGGAGAGATCATGTGGTAGTAATCCCATACTTCCAAACAATATATGGCATAACAAATAACTGTTAAATGCTCACTAGGATATCTTCCAGCTATGCCAGGCAATACAAACATGAATAAACAGGAATACTAAATAATTTCCTTTTCTTTTTGCCTTGAGGATACAAGTCACCAGCGGCAGTCTGTAGCATCTATTTATCTTGTAATTAGTCGGTGGCTACAGTCTCTTTCATCACCAATTCCTTCTTATTAGACTGTCAACTACTTCATCAATTTTAATTTGCAATGTAGCAATGAGAACTGACAAAATTTTAGTAGACTTCAATATTATCCAAATCCTATCAATAAATTCAGTAATCTAGTTTCACTTTACATTTGAACATGTCAATCACTCATTTTAATTTGAAATGTAGCAATGAGAACTGACAAATTTCAAGTATAATTCAAATCCTATCAATAAATTCAGTAATCTAGATTCACTATACATTACAAAAGATCAATCACTTGTTTCATCAGTTCAAACAACTACTGGCAGCTCACACATCTTAGTACTATATCAAGGTAAAACTTTTAGCAACTTTGCCACATCCGAATCTTGGTGAAGATAGATATCAAAAGATTTTGAAACAATTGACAGAAGTGAATCCTAATGATACCAGCCTCCACGAAAATCTTGTAAGTTTGTGCAAGCATTAATATATTAGACTATTTGTTAGAACCACAGCATCAAAGTCAAAAAAACAACTACAGTTGAGATCAGTTCAATATGAAAGATAGAAAGGAGACAACTACCTTTCCAAGTCGAAAAGTGTACCTTCCTCAGTTCCTTGAAACAAGTCATCAATAGAGGATGCTGCTGAACAAAATAAGCGGCAATGGTGATTGTATAACTCGTCTATGAGTGTGATAAACCTACGTGCCTGAAAAAAAAAAATCAATTTATGCATGGTGATGGAAACTGTTACGGAGTAATCTCATGTCCAGTCCAGTTGATCAGCGGAGTTTTCTAACAATAAGTTACTCATAGGATACTATGATAACACCTACATACAAGCATGCATCAGAGGTACATTAGAATGTGCTTAACACATATGATCCATGTCATCTCAAAAGAGATACCATATACTTCAAGACAAAATTTTGCTATAAAACTGTCCCTCCGTTTCCATGTCATCTCACAAGGCTAAGATTCTAAATTTAGTAGAATACCATATGCAACCAAATAAAAGAGAGCAATTATGCATGCATTTCGTGTTCCATTTGAAGAAAACTCAACAGCTAGAAATATATTTTACACTTGCGCATATACAATCTCTCCATCATTGAATTTAATAAATACCTTATCCCGGATTTGCATGCTCATCATTGGAATGTCAGAGATAAAGACAGTGTGATAGTTTGTTGCTATTGCAATATAATCTGCTGCACCTAGCTGTCAATCACCATGAAAAGAGAATAAGGGGAAAAAGAAAAGGGAACCACTTATTGATGATCTCAAAACAAAAAGAATTTCTTATTCCAAATGCATTCCCCTTCAATACGGCTGAAATTATCATAACAAGAAGGATTGATTTCATAATTTAGATGGACTTGGTACAAATTTTGATTGTATTTTATACACAAGTATTTAGTGAATCAAATTGATAATGGCACATGCATTTACTAAAAAAGTTATTCAAGCAAATGCAAGAAGATGATAAACTCCTATACTGCAATAAATTACCGGCTGACCACATAAATATTCAAATGAGAACTTGGCCACTCCATTACAGCTTTCAGGAACCTCCATCGTTCTGGTTTTGCAAAAAAAAAAGAAGTCTTATACTGTGTTGTAAACATTATAGATGACCCAATCGTACATTTGAACTCTGAAAGTACCTTCCAAACATAACTGAGATGGTATTAGAGGTTATTTGGCCTCCAAAATTGTTTGTAACCTGATTCCATTTGCTTTCAAATTCCATCCTGATGTCGTTTTCCAAAGGCCAGAAATAGTAGACCTGCAAGTGCACAATTGTGATTCCAACGACTATATAAAAGCCCAGACTGATGGAGAAGATTTCTACTTAACTGTAAAAGAGAAACAGGATGAGAATAATTGCAAGATAAAATGGATAACATTCATGGAAATTTTGAGAGAGTAAACCAACAATTAAGCAAACACATAAAGTGAAAGCAGTAAAGTTACAGACTAGATTAAATGGACAGACTGGAACGACAGGTAAACTGAATATGAAAATATAGTAATTCAACAAAATAATAAAATCAAGGATTGAACTTAGCTACAACTATCTGAAGGTTATGGCTTATGCAGGTCGGCCTCTCAAGACATGGGATCTGTAACCAAGATGATTACTAATTCTGATACGACCCACAGTAGTCCAGAAATTAGATTCACTTATCAAAGAAGAAAGACCATGGGCACTGGAGGGGTAGCTTTGTCAAATTAGGACAAGGGGTGGGTAAAGTTCTCTAAAGAGAGGAGAGTTAGTTAGCTGACAAAGGAATAAAACAGTATGGGAGTTGAGGGGAGATCTTCATGCATTATGTTATTCACGTATAGTTGAGCCTAAGGCTGGAGGAGCTAGAACCTCGAATTCTAGTGCATTATCCTTGTTATTTTACGGATCCTTAGTGATCAATCAATATAAATGTAATATTCAGTCCATTGTTGTGTGCTTGTGTGTGCGGCTGGGTTGGTAAAATATTTGCAGGATTTATCAAATTCATGATGAATCTCCTTGAAGTACTTAAATAAACTATGGATTACATGGGCATTGCAAAAGTTTCGTTTCCAATTGTATAGGATGTCCCTGAAGGAATGAGCATTGCAAAAAGTTGTTAAGATGATACAAAAAACAACCAGAGACAATTAGGATCCTGGTTCTTGGGCTCAAATAGAAAAAAGATTTTATTCTTCCCCAACCATAAGAAGGTATAAGATCAAAAAATGAAAGAAAACATAAAATAATTATCTGAGAGATAAAGAAAACTCAGACCTTGTGAACCAATCACAAGTGACCGAGTATGATAACCATCATGTACCTGCACTAAAAGTTAGCAACATGGATCTTAGGTGGAAATAGTCAGAGTTGGACACAGAAATGTTTGGCTGGAGAATCTTCAATACACCAAAGCCATCAAATCACAAAAATTGAAGAGGTTTTGGTTATTTTGCTGGTAGCTTTGCACATAAGTCAAGTTACAACTTATGTTAAAAAAATTACATTTGTCAGAGGAAGAAAGTCGTATACACAGCAAGTAAAGCAATAAATGACCACATAAATACACCAAAATAAACAGACCAAATAATAATCACTCTTACATCCCACCTGCTCTTTATATCTTTGGGCTATAAAACGCCGATAATCAATTTCACTGCCAATCATTACTATATCACAATGCTCCTCCAACTTTTTAACCAGTTTCAGAAATATCTCCCGTTGCATGCCATCCTACAGGCACAATGAATAATGATAAGGAATGACTTAATTAATGAGTATTAGATATATTTGACAAAAATTTTCCACTTTCAAATCACAAAGAGAAACCAATGAAACTTCAATTGAAAAGGAGATTACAAGTTATACCTATAACTATAGAATATTACAGTATTAAGCTACATGGTAGGTGAAATGTTCAAACTGGAAGAGAATGGAAAAAGAATGATAATAAACACCTGATTTAAATCCTTTGGTGCTCGATTACTGGTGGCTACAAGTACAGTTCCAGTAGAGAGCAATCTGCTTAGAATCCCAGATAAGGCCACAATAGCAAACACATCAACTGTCTGTATAGAAAACCAGAAATTGTATACTGAGGAGATTCATATCAATCAGGTAATTCCAAAGTGACTTAGACCTTATGATGAATTAATATAATCTTTAAATAAATTCATTGCAGAAAGCAAAGGAATTCAAGAATAAAGTACTTTGTTTCTAATAAATGCAAGACAGCTCTCAATCAGTGACACATATTACTTATGTTTTTTTCCTGGACTTGACCTCCATGGAAGCAACTCCTAATGAAACATGGCAGCACCTTCACTCATGATTTCCTACTGTAATGTTAAAACACCCAATTTAACACTTATCGAATGACTCAACTTACCTGTATTTCATCAAAACAAAGAATGCTTGCCCCTCTTCTATCTGATTGCTGGTTGACAAGAAATTTATCAGCTACATCAGGAAGAATATTTTTCATCTGCATCTCTTGTTTATATCTTTCTTCTGCAACTAACCACTCCTTAACTTTTGGGTCAAACGGAAGATTCATAATCCAGGTAGATATGCTTGACTGTAAAGACTGTTCCTCCACTTGCTTCTTCCATAGATTATGCATATGTTCATTTATAGACAGCATAGCCTGCAAATGTGTATTAAACTAACTATTTTTCTGGGAACATAGGATCCGTTTAGAACTTTTAAAACAACTAAGATATGTGAAGACCGATGATACTAATCATTACTAGACACTGAGACAGATAGGGAGAGAGAGAAACAGCAGTCAACTGGGTTCAGCTTTCACACTTGAAACATGTCATCATATAAGTCCTGATAATATTATGTCACACAATAAAGAACTTACCTCATGAAAGTGAAGTCTTTTGCGATGCCTAACAACATCTTCAGTGGCACCATAGAACATATCCATTAACATTGTCTTTCCTGCAAGATTTTGTGGAACTTTATTGAGTTAATTCACTCCATATGAGTGAATGAATATAGATAAAAACCAAAGTGGTAAGGTTTGTTACTCTGCATAGCAACTAAAGGAGGAAAAGAAATAGGAAAAATAGAACTGAAGTAAAAACGGCGTGAAGTAGAAGGGCTGAACTACAATATGGACTAAGGGAAATTGCTTATCAAGTTACGCATTATAAGTAAGAAACATACCACTTCCAACATTGCCCCATATATAAAGCCCTTTCGGGGATGGAGGAGCCTTTGGACGGCAACCGACTAGTGAATCCAACTTCTTCTCTCTATTTAGGAATGAAACCCATCTGCCAACTCCAGGTTCAATTTTTTTAGGCTTTTTCCTAAGTTAAGAAAGAAGAACAAGGTTAGCAATGAAGGAAAAACATATGTTCTTCCTGGAAAGTATCACATGATCAAAACACTCGACTTCACAAGATAAAGAAGCATTTACAGAAGCTGGAAGTCTCAGCCTTATCCTATCTCTTGCATCAAAACATTCAAACAACATGCAAAAGACACTGGTAAATATGAATATCCTGCAGTTGAACTCTCAGAATTGATAGTCAGGACATTCTCAAATTGCAGTTCCAGTATTGACATCAGTTTTCACTGAATATCTATTAAATTAAACGACAAATAAAGCAACCTCTACAAAAGCTTTCAAACCTATATCTGTATTAAGTAATCCAATTTCCTTCAGTTGTTCATATGTGTTTATTATTTTTTGTTGTCGAGTAAACTATGCTTGAGTATTCTGGTACAAATTGTAACATAGATGGGAATTTACATTTTAACAAATTATTGGGATCACAGGGCAGTGATTCAGTACTTATAAAGCTGCTGCTGCTGCTTATGGATATAAAAAGGTAGTTCTGATAAAAAGCATCTGAACTATTATGACATCTTGGTTAAAACAATAGATAACAGAAATCCTTACCTCTACAATGATAAGAAAGATAATAAATTTGGCTCCATGTCATTAGAGGGTGACACTACTGTGACAATTGTACAGAATAATCATTTATATAGAACATGGAGAATGGCAGTCAAGATTTGGGTTTGAAACTATATGGTAAAGTACTAAGAACATTTAGATAAAAAGAAAACTTACAGAATCAATAGTACCACCCAACTTTTTCAAAAGTTCATAGTGGTGATTGTCATTATATAAAGTGAACAACTTTCTCCCTTCTGGTAAGTTACTGTTTTTGAACAATTGAAAGCAACTGGAAAGTTATTTTGACCAAAATGGATTAACTTCTGTGCAAGGAACAGAAAGGACTGCCCTGTGCTGCAGATCTTAGAATATTATGAATCCATCAACCTCCACCACAGAACATGCAATGGAATTGATTGAGAAACGGAAGGTTTTCAAATAGGCCATGAAGAATATGTTACAACAGAGTTTCTGCCTATGCCAAAGGTTTTCAAATAGGCCATGAAGAATATGATACAACAGAGTTTCTATCTATGCCATACCAGGTCATCAATCTTTGAAGAAGTTCATTCCGATGTTTGTTTACTACCATCCATATGCCCTCCTTCTGCTTCTTCTCTGCTTCCTCAATCAAAAGCTTGCGCCGCTCATTCTCCCTATTCTTCTCCCAATTGGCTAGAGTAACCTGAAGGAAAAGGATCAAAGCTGGTTCCAGTAAGAAAGTTCATTGTTTAAACATTGACGAAGAAGAAGAAACCATCAACCAAGTAACTGAGAGCACAGAACCCCAAACTCTGATTATACATGGTATTCCTCCATATCTTTCTCATATTGATCCAATCTTCCAAGCAATTTTTCAAGTTCACATGCAACCTTTTCCTGACAAGGATCATGACGTAGCTTCCCTAACTCAACCAAGTTCTTGTACCGTGCCAGTGGTCCTGTCAGAAATTTGATTATCCCTCTCAGGAAGCTGAAACTCAAGTAAGCGGAAATAAAAATTGATTGAAAATTTTGGCAGTAATGCCACAAGGATCCTAAAACAATTAATGTAAGTTTCATCTTGCAGCATCCGCACAAGCACATCCTCCACGAAATGAGTAGATTACGATATAACATGATGACAATTGATAACAATCCTCCAGATTATCAAGTTGTACAACGTTAATGTTTTTGGCAAACTTGTAGCTTTCACATGCTGACTTTGATGAAACATACCCACAAGATCAGAAATTAACAGGTACATTTTTGAGATGCAAATGCAAGAAATAAAGTAAAGAAACTAAAGGGATTACAAAGAAATAACAATTGGAACTGCAGGGAAGAATAAGTCCAAACCGTACAAATGCAATACAACGAAGACATCATAATCCACCAAATCAAAAGCAAAAGAAGCAAATTTTGATATAAACATTTACAACAAATATCTCAGTTCATAATCATCTAAGAACAGTTGAGAAAGAGAGAGGACCTAGAGGCTTATGGGAAGAGGGGTTAAAAGGATCAGAGTAAAAACGAAGCCCGTTGACGTTAAAGTGCACAGAGCTTATTCTTCTTCTTCTTCTTCGTGTTTGAACATACTCTCGACAAATAAACGCGGATATCGAACAGGCTCTCCACATTTAATGTCGATTTTCTTCTACTCTGGCAATTCCACTGCCAAATTCACCCGTCCAGAGAAAACTCATACGAAACCAGAACCGGCAACATATCAAGCAGAGGAGAGAGGAACAACTGAGGTCTCGTAGACGCATAATTCATCAGCCACGTGGATAAACTGGGTTTTCATCTAATCATCGAAACGTGCGTGGGCTTAAGCTACTATTTTTGTATCTCACCTCCTTAAAAGTTGCGATTGGTTGCTGTCTTCGGTATTCAGAGATAAATAAGAACAAAAATTAATAGACAGATTAAAATGAAAATTGAAGAAAGTAAAATATTTAATTGTAATGAACAAAATAGATAAAACTATCTCTGTCTTAAGAACAGAAATATGTTTGATTGCAGTTGACAGAACATAAAAACAGTGTCAGTGACTAAAATACTCCTGCAGTATAATATAATTAGAAATATGTAATTCATTAATTATTTTAAAACGAATGATTTGTATTAGTAAAAAAGTTAACAAATAATAATAATAGCAATAACAATAAGAAATTAATTTCGTATAATAATAATAATAGAAGAAGAAGAAGAGGAAGAAAATTAATAATAATAACAAATTTAATAATCACAATAATGATAAGAAAATTAATTATGAATAATAATGATAATAAAAATAATAATAAGAGAATTAATTTTGTATAATAATAATAATATTATTACTATTATTAATAAATAATAATAAGTAGAAAATTTATAACAATAATTAATAATAACAGTAATAGCAATAATTAATAATAATAATAGTTACAAAATTTATAATACTAAATAATAATAATAATTAATAATAATAATAATAATAAATTTGGTATACTAAATTAATAATAAAAATAATAATAGGTACAAATTTTATAATAATAATAATAATAATAATAAGATAATTAATTTCGTATATTAAAATTAATAAAAATAATAATATTAATAATAAAAAGAATAATAATAAGTAGAAAATTTATAACAATAATTAATAAT
>JAOTJB010000008.1:18879474-18892057 GCA_027123815.1 Erythroxylum minutifolium | reverse complement strand
ACTACATTAGCCTTCCCCGGATGATACTCAATTGTGCAATCATAGTCTTTCAGTAACTCTATCCATCTTCTCTGTCTCATATTCAGCTCTTTCTGGCTTAACAGATACTTCAAGCTTTTATGATCAGTGTATATCTGAAATGTCTCCCCATATAAGTAATGTCTCCACATCTTTAGAGCAAAAACTACCGCTGCAAGCTCTAAATCATGTACTGGATAATTCATCTCGTGAGACCTTAATTGTCTCGATGCATAGGCTACCACCTTACCATACTGCATCAATACACATCCTAGCCCCTGAAGCTACGCATCACTGTATACCACATATCCTCCTGATGGAATAGTTAACACCGGTGCCAGATCCTGATGGAATAGTTAACACCGGCGCTATAGTTAACCGATGTTTCAACTCCTTAAAATTTCTCTGACACTCGTCATTCCATCTAAATGCGACATTCTTCCTCAGAAGTTTAGTCAGAGGGGCTGAGATTAAAGAAACCCCTCGATAAACCTCCGATAATAACCAGCTAAGCTGAGGAAACTTTGGATCTCTGATACATTCTTCGATGCCTCCCATCTCATTATTGCTTCAATTTTTATCAGGTCCACCTAAATACCATGCCACATTACTATGTGGCCCAGAAATACCACTTGATTTAACCAAAATTCACATTTACTGAACTTGGCGTACAGTTTTTTTTCTTTTATAGTCTGCAAAATTATTCTTAGATGTTCAACATATTCCTCATTACTTCTTGAATACACCAGAATATCATCAATGAACACAATTACAAACCGATCCAAGTAGGGTTGACACACTTTGTTCATCAATGCCATAAATGCAGCTGGGGCATTAGTCAACCCAAATGGCATAACTAAGAACTCAAAATGTCCATACCTACATCTAAAAGCACTTTTTAGTATGTCAACCTCTACTATTTTTAGCTGATAATACTCAGACCTCAAATCAAGCTTAGTAAATACTTGAGCTCCCTACAACTGATCAAATAAATCATCAATTTTAGGCAACGGGCATTTATTCTTCACTGTAACCCGGTTAAGTTGCCTGTAATCAGTGCATAACCTCAAAGTACCGTCCTTCTTCTTCATAAACAACACTGGAGCACCCCAAGGTGAAACACTGGGCCTAATGAATCCCTTCTCGAGCAATTCCTGCAACTAAACTTTCAACTCCTTTAGTTTCACAAGTGCCATTTTATATGGGGGATTGGATATAGGAGCAGTACCTAGAACTAAGTCAATTGTGAACTCTGTTTCCCGATCTGGAGGCAAACTAGGTAATTCAGCAGGGAACACGTCTAGGAATTCCTTAATCACAGGAATATCCTGTACACTCTGTTCAGCTCGAGTATCAATCACATGGGCCAAATAGGCCTCACATCCACCATGCATTAACTTCAGGGCACTAATAAATGAAATCATTCTGGTTGGCACTGTTTGGCTAATGCCTCTGAATACTGCTCTTGGTTGATTAGGAGACTCTAAAATCACTTCCTTCGTATAACAGTTCATGATGGCCCTATGAGTAGCGAGTCAATCCATGCCTAAGATAATATCTATCTCCCTCAACTGTAAAACAATCAAATCTGCTGCCAACTTTGCCTGGTCAATTCGAATCAGACACTTCTTACAAACCTCCCCAAGCACTCGAGTACTACCAATTAGTTTACTCACCTCTAATCCACAGGTCAAGAATTCTCTATCATAATGCAATTTAGATGCCATATGCGATGTGATAAATGAATGCGTAGATCCAGGATCTAGCAGTGCATAAACCTCAAAACTAAATAATGATAACACACCTGCAATGACATCTGGAGA
Source organism: Erythroxylum minutifolium (assembly GCA_027123815.1). Taxonomy (NCBI): domain Eukaryota; kingdom Viridiplantae; phylum Streptophyta; class Magnoliopsida; order Malpighiales; family Erythroxylaceae; genus Erythroxylum; species Erythroxylum minutifolium. Next base: position 18,890,216 of record JAOTJB010000008.1, on the reverse strand, counting down.
ATCTTGAGCCTCCTGTCTCGTCATGGCATAGACTCTAGCTTAAGACTGCGGTTGATTGCTCCACACCTCAGTCCTCCTAGTAACACTTCCAGAACTCATCCTCCCTCTGCCACGACCTCTCTGCCCAGTTCCACTAGCTTGGCTATGCTGAATAGTAGGTTCTGTTACTCTACTCCCTCTCCCACCAGGCTGTGCCCCAGACATCAATGTGCAATCTCTGATCTGATGATCATGTGAGCCACACTGAAGGCAGGCTCCTGTCAATCTCCAACATACACTACTATGCTTATTCCCACAATATTGACAAGCTGGTAGCTGTCCTGATGTTGCACCCCTGTTATTCCTAGTCTGAGTAAAACCACCCCTCTGTCTGAATCCTGACTGTCTAGATCCAGTTGGTGGTCTAAATGTTCGAGTCTGACGTTTGCTAAACCTTCTGCTAGAACCACCCTGAGACTCGCTAGGCCTCTTCTGACCACTCTCTGATCTCTGCTCAGACTGACTGTCTCTCAACAATTGCTCCATTCGGATCGAGGCTGCTCTGAGTTCAGTGAAACTGCTCAAGTTAGGAAGAGCTAGCCTTGTCCGAATCTCCATGTTTAGGCCTTCTTCAAATCTCCTACATTTTTCTGCTTCAGTAGGAATTAAGACAGAAGCATACCTCATCAGCTCATTAAATCTGATCTCATAATCTGCCACAGACATTCCACCCTGTTTCAGATCCATGAACTCCTTCATCTTTCTATCCATATATACCTGGGGCATATAATTTTCTCTGAAAGCCCTCAGAAAGTCTTCCCAAATCTAAGTACATGGCCTGGTGGCACTGCTGGGAATAGTCTTCCACCATTGATAAGCCAGGCCTTGTAGTAAAGAAATAGCATAGTCAAACCTCTTGTCTCGTCCGACTCACAGTTCATTTAATCAAATACTCGTTCTATCTGCTCTAACCATCCCTCAGCTTCTGCAAGGTCTGTACTCCCATAGAAATCTACAGCTCCCTGCTTTTGCAATTTATCGTACCTCCTTTCCCTTCTCTCAGGAATTCTTGAAAGCACACGCTCAGTCCTAGATACTGATGACTCCCTACTAGCCCTTTCCGATCTCAAGTTAACTGAGTGCTCCATTTATTCACCTACGTCGAATAACCTATAATGCACAATAACTTCAATTACCATATGACATTTCCACAAAATTTCACACTTAATATCACCACATATCCCGATTGATGTCAAACTATGTTGTGATACAAACAATGTAACACCCCATTCTCCACGGACATATGCACGTGTGTCCATTAGATACACGTGTACATGCCTATCAGAAATGACATGTTAACTATCTCACCTTCACTGTACATCATATGGAATCACACACTAAACCATCAATAACACATTTTCTAAACTCAAAAAGTTATCACATTAATCAAAATCCATGATTTACATCGTTTCATACAACACAATACCATACTAGGTTTATAACATTATCCTATGAGCTTAAACAATTCAGTACACACCAACAATAAACATGAAAATCTTAGCTAACCGACCTCTGAGCCAAATCTAACTGTGACAGTTTCACAATATGCTTCTACAAAGTCTTAGAAGCTAGGTCGTCTCACTCTCGAACCTGAAAAGCAACAGTACAATTTTGATGAGTTTTGTGAACTCAATAGAGTAACTATCCTCGACGGTTCACTCATGTCATACAACAAGATCAAGTATAGCATGTAATCATACAACTCAACTCCACTTAACAAGTATCCAATACTATCAAAGATAAATCATTTCTAAAAAACACGACTCAATCATATAACAACATTCACACAGCTTTGCAAATCATTCCAATGAATTCAAATTATATGCGGATTCGATATGTATGAGACTCATATTTATTTTTATTTTCTTGTGACTGTGTGCCTTTACAGCATCCCGAATTATCATGCTCATTCAGTCAGTCAGTGATTCATTAATCACAACGAGCCATAGGCTCGAACCACATATACGGGAGCTTAAAGCTCATATCAGTAACAGTATCAATAGCCACATCAGTCAAAACTCCTTTATATTACATGCATTGAAATGAAGTGCATGCCACAATTCAGTCATCAATTCAATCACTTTCATTTGAATGTAATATAACAATCTATCAGTCATAGTATCAATTACTGTAATAGTCACAATAGCAGTGGTCATCAGACTAGGTCCGGCATGCAACTTTTAAGTTAAGAATCAAATAATCATATAGGTAGACGCATTCTCATTCAATCAGCACTTCTAATATAATTTTCATGCATCAAAACATCTCGGACAAATATTTTCCAGAATCTAGTACACAATCAACATAATCAATCATATTATGAAGCACATAGTTCTGCACATTCTCATACAAGCAGCACTTCAATATTTCAATCCAATATCATAGTCATTTGACCTTCATTGTCCGGAGTCAACAATCAAGCCTCATTCAATCAATCATTTTGAAACATAATTTAAACAAACAAGTAATTAAGTTAGACCATCTGGGTTACTCACAGTATGCTCCAAACAGCTATTGTCTTGAAGTACCGGCAATGTCTGAATGCTTTCGTTCAATGCGTTCCTCTATACAGACAATACATTCACATATCACAATATTGCTCAATTATATACTCATTTATGCACATTTATATATACTGAATATGTACAATGCATGTTCATGACAATTCCAGGTATCTTATTATAATTTTCATCATTAAATTGATCAAATATCAAAGCCCTCATTAATAACATTTGGTACATACAATTGGGACCAAAATAAATCAATGTGAAATCAATATCATAACCTAATTAACCACTTCATATTTTCCATATAGTTTTGGGTCAACTTTGCATAATTAATCAGATAGGGTAAATGACAAAATTAGACAACACTTCCTTCTGGAAAGTTGTTTTAAATTGTCTTAAGTTTCTAATGACTCTAAGATCATCTAATTTGATTCACCATTCAATGAATTATGAACAAAATACCACAAACTGTGCACATTTGAACTTTTGGCTAGTTCATAATCATACCCTCTAATTGTACAACTCATATCTTTCAGCTCAGATATCCAAAAATTACAACCTTTATACCAATTGAAATTAAGAGAATAAGCTACAACTTTGCTGAAGACAACTCAGCCTAATTCGGCCCACATCAATACAGTTTATTCAATAACTACATAATAAGATTTCTGTCCCTGATAGTGCTACAGCCTAAGCTGAGACTCAATTACATGCCAATTTTGAAAATCATAGAGACAGAATTAAAATTTTACTTCTTCACAAAAGTTGTAGAAATATGTCTCTGTTTTAATATTAATTAAAAATAAACTCATTCAGGTATCTACAGCTCAGGTTATAATTAGAAAACCGAAGCATGACCATGAAAATACTCCAATTCTTAACGTTCCAGCAGACTTCCACACTTTCATTATATCAATCACTTTCAAATCAATTCAGATAACTCTAAATTTTTATGGAGAGAAATAAAAATATCTTAGGAATCCATTGGTCCAATTTTCAAGTCATTTGGAGTTCAGATGAGAAAGTTATAGTCAAAAGACTGAAAGCTATTCAATGAAATACCTTAGTTCGTAATTCATTCATTCATGCAACCACCACCTTTTCTCTCTCTAACACGCAAATCTTCACCTTTTTCACCAAATCTAGTGCTTTCTTCTCCTTCTTTTTCCAACTTAATCATTTCTAAATCGTCTATTATGCTTGTCTACACTCACTGTAACTTCCAAACTAGTCAGAAACAATCCTAAACTTCAAACATCAAAAATTCAAAACTACATATACACTTCCTCTCTCTATTGTGTTTTTATAACTTCTGCACCTTTATCTTTTTTTTTCTGTACCTTTCTTCTACTTTCAACAATACTTTCACTTTATCTAACTCCTCTCTATAGCAAAATCTCACCTGATCTCACTTCACTCATGCATGAATTCATTTACAAACATTAAAACATCATAAAAATGTCATTAACACTACCATATAGCTTAAAGCATCACTTACGTGGTTGCAACAAAAATTCAGAAGTTATATGGGGAGGAGAATGACAACCGAACCCAAAGAGCTGAAGTGATGATGGTACAAGGTTTGATGTTGATGGACTAATCAAAAGCTGGTTTTGTTTTTAGGGGTGATGGACAATACCCAAACAAATGTAGAAGATAAGTGTTTAAATGATGAATAGCAAAAAGAAAGATTTGGTGATACCAAACTAAGGAGCTGCAAAAATGTTCTTGGCCAAAACATAGCTTAGGTGTTACTTTAGTGTCTTGACATGTGTCTCCTTTGCATGTGTCACATTTGTCCACTAATTATACTACCACTTGTCCCCTAGCCAATTATCCATATGTCATACATTAATAGGTCCATTTGTCAATCCATACTTAGTCTATTTGTCACATTTCTATTGGATTTTTTATTTTTTTTATTTTTTTACATTTTTTTAATCCAAAATACTTTAAATTTCCAAAAGACCCGAAATACCACCATAATTACTAAATCAATTCTAATATACTCCAATGTACTTTTCTATCCACAATTCTCATTTTCTTATATTTCTATATTTTTCGTAATCCAAAGTATTCCAAATTTTTAGAAATTTCCTAAAATTCACCAAAAATTTTGAAATAATACGAATAGTCTTCAAATAAATTTTTAACGCAAATAATCCACAATTCACCTTGTAATTGCATTTTTTAACAATTAATATTACCCAGAAAATGTCAATAGTTGGATATAACTCAGAGGTGGTCAGAGTAGAGGATTTGGATTCAAATAAGCAGTTGATGCATATGAAATATCACTTTCTAGAAATGAATTTCACCATATTAAGGGGGCTTTCTTGATGGAAAAGGAAAAACTATTATTAATAAACTATCTACAAGTAATTGAAGACCAGTTATCTTTAATCAAACAAAGGGCTAGGATTAATTGGCTAAAGGATGACAATAAAAGCACTAAGTACTTCTTTAACACAATTCTTTCCAGAAAGAACAGGAATTGGATTTTTTCCATCCTTGGAAGGGAGTAAAGTGCTATCTCTATGGAAGTTGTTAGTTATTTTGATTCTTTGTTACGCTCTAAGCATGGGGTTTCTTCCATTATAGTTAGACTACAGAAGCTCATTCCTAATAGAGTTACTTCTGAAGAATCTGATATGCTTACTAAGCCTATAGATGATAAGGAAATTGAAGATATAGTCCTTCAACTGAATGGAATGAATGATTTAGGGGTTGATGGACTGAATGGTTTCTTCTTTCAAAAATCTTGAGTTGTAACAAGCAAGAATGTAAAAAAGGAAGTCCTATGATTCTCCTCAAATAAGGTACTTCTCAAGGATCTTAACAAAACTTATCTATGTTTAATAACTAAATAAGCCAATCCAAAAGATTTTGGGGATTTCAAATCAATAGCTTATACTAACATCATTTACAAGGTTATTGCAAAAATTTTGGCCAATAGGTTGAAAGATGTTGCCCAATCCCTTATAAGTGACATTCAAGGTGCCTTCCTAACAAATAGATATATTGGTGATAATTCCCTAATTGTTCAAGAACTACTTAAAAGGTACAATAGGCGTGACAGTTTTACTAATTGCTCGATTAAGATTGTCTTCCATAAGACTTTTGATACTGTTAGCTAGGATTTTCTTTTCCACCTACTAGAAGCCTATAGGTATCCAAACACACTTATTAATTGGCTAAAGTAATGTATAGCTACCCCATCTTTTAGTGTGTTAATTAATGGTTTCTATCTAGAATTTTTAAGGATGCTAGAGGAATCTAATTAATGGTATCTATCTAGAATTTTTAAGGATGCTAGAGGAATCTCCCCTTTCCTCTTCATCCTTTGCATGGAAACTTTGTCCCTGTTGCTAAAGTATAACGTAGGAACTGACTCAGGGTTTAAATATTACTCTAAAACTAGGAATATTCCTCTTATTAACCTTTGTTTTGCAGATGATATTATACTCTTTAGCAAGGTTGATAAAAAATCCATTGAAATTGTGATAAACTTTATCAAAGAGTTTGAGGCTTTATCTGGACTAACAGTAAAATTCAATAAAACCATTGTTTTTCTCTCTAGAATTGCTAACTCTCATAAATAGTGTATTGCTAGTATAATTGGAATAGCAAGGAAATCCCCTCCTTTGACCTAATTGGGACTCCTTGTAGCTATTAGAAGATTGTCATTCTTTGAATGTTTACCTTAGCGAAGAAAATTCAAAAGAGGCTTAAGTCATGGGTGAACAAGGACCTTTTTTATAGGGGCATATTCCAACTAATTATTTCTATACTAAACTCTCTTCATATCTGCTGGAGCTCCCACTTCTTCCCTTTTAAAGGGTTAGTTAAAAACATTCAAAAGATTATGATGAAGCTCTTATAGGAAAATCATCAGGGGCTAATGCTTATGCTAAAGTCAAATGGTCATATGTATGTAAATCTAAAGAGTTGGGAAGGTTAAGGATACATTCTATGAAATTTTTTAAGAAATTAAAATTCATTAAAAAAATGAGGATGTTTACATCAAGAGGGTCTCACCCACGTGAGACAACCCTAACACTAATATAGGAGACCAAACGGTGACGTACTAGCAAATAACAAAATATGGTAGTTTAATAATTAGGGTAAAACGAACCCATCCCTTCCTCAATAACTGTAGAAGTTTCTCAGTTTGGGAGGGAAGGCGATGGCGAAGCATTGTCGATGTTTGGTTCTCAGTTTATCTCCCTGGAGTATTTCGACACTTAGCGCTACATGAAGGGGGTCTCAAGCATAGGTAATATACTTTACTGCAAGATTGCGGTATCTTATCGCGATTAGGGCATAAAATTTGTGTTTCCCATCTCAACAGACACTGCTTTGGGGTCTACGATAAAGATCAAAGAGATGATCCACTACTCAAGTAAGCCGATTCTGTATGAATCCTTCCTTTATAAGTTATGGGTTTACACAAAAATTAACTACCTGTCGATATCAGGGACTAGAGGACAACAAAGATTCTTCAAACCAATCATAACTAGGAAGGGCTTATCTAGGAATCCCCTTCGTTTCCAACAGGTAAGCATCCCTTACCCCTTTCCCAAGCCCCGATGGCTTTCCTTGTAAACACCTAAAACAATAAACCCTTCTCCCTATAACTTCCATCTTGGTAGAAGTGTTATTCTATTGTCGAGGTATGTTTACCTATTTCCTAATTGCTTAGCATGTTTCTTTATATTCTCCATTCATTTGCAATATGGGATGAGCAACCCTTGATAGAGTTAGAGGAGATAATATGTTCTCTAACTTTATCAAAGAAACATATTCTGACTTAATGTGAAGTTCTGCTAAAAGTGTGAAATCTTCGTATGTTTCTTTTTGCCCAAATTTCTTTAATGCAAGTAGCAAAGAAAATTAGGTTGATTAGAGAATGAGGTTGAGAAATAGACTGTAGTCTGCTGAACCACTACATAATCCTTGTGAATTGAGATGTGCTTAGGGAACCCAGACATTTGTGTTTTATCCAAGACCAAATGTCTTCTGAGAAGGCCCAATCCAAAAATAAGTGTTCCCTACTTTCGTGTCCTGAATTACACAGGACATAATCCGCTCTTAAATCCAGAAAAGAGAGTCTATCCATAGTCCTAAGTTTTTTTTTGAATAGTTAGCCATAGGATAAATGAATGGCTCAACCTTATTTCTTTTTTCCATATAACTTCATACCATTCCACCTTGGTATTCCTTTGAATCAGCCATTCCCCGCAATTTTTGTTAAGAAAATACCTTATGGGTAATTTCTCCAAATGTATTGGGTAGGGATTAATAGGTTAGGGGATAGGAATGTTGTAGATAATGAATTCCTACCGGGAATTCCTCACATTGACCCTCCCAAATAAAAGCCTTTACTTTTTCATTTAAAGGCAAATGACTTAAGAGCTGAACTGCAATCTGATTAGAGATTAAGTGACCATTTTCTGACCAATTATCATACCAAAAACTAGCCTTATCTTCATCCGCTACCTTGCAAGAAATTTCAGAAGTTAGATTCTCCTTTATCTTTAGTAATTGAGATAGAAACTAAGAGTGGGAGGACTTATGATTAATAGACCATATGCTTTTCCCTTTTAGGACATAGGCATGAAGCTATTTGACTCATAAGGTATTGTCTCCTTGCAGTATAGACCAGAATTTCTTCATTAAGAGATCTGTATTAGACAGTTTTATAGGAATAATTCCAAGTCCTCCCTCCCTTTTGGGTCTGCAAACATTAACCCATTTGACTTTAACATACCCCTTATTCGAGCCACCACCTCCCTATAGAAAGTTCCTTATAATATTTTCTAATGATTTGATTACTCCCCTTTCTAACACTATATTTGAGGACCAATAGGTGCGCATAGAGTTGAGGATAGAGTTGATCAACTGTAACCTTCCCCCAAGAGATAGAGCACGGTTGGTCCAAGAGGACAATCTCTTCTGAATTTTTTCAATGAGTGGGTAGCATTCTCAAAACTAAATCCTTCTGGAAGTAATTGGCAGACCTAGATAGTATAGAGGAGTATGATTCCTTAGCATACCAGATAAGGAAGAAACTAGACCATCCAAGTGGTTTGCACTTTTAGAGAGAACAAAGTGGCTTTTGTTATAGTTAACAGTGAGGCCAGACATAGAGCTAAATAGGTTCAAAGAAGTTGCAAAGAGTTTGGTGGAAACCTTATTAGCCTTGGAGAATAGGAAATGATCATTTGCAAAGCATAAATTTACCAAAGAAACTTTCTTGCATCGACTATGATGTTTGAAACTGGAACCCCCTGGCAGTATTGTACTTTAAAAGAGAAGTTAGAGATTCCATACATAATATGAATGGATAGGGGGACATAGGATCACCTTGTCTGAGTCCTCTATACCCATGAGAGATTTTTGTAGGAGATCCATTAATCAATACAACATAGGAGGGGAAGTAATGCAGGCTTCTACTCATTTAATGAACACCCTCAAAAACTCCATCATTTCTAGTAGCCTCAACATAAAATTCCATTATACACTGTCAAAGCCTTCTTAAAATCAATCTTAAAAGCACAATTTTTTGGAGATTTCTTTCTCAAGTAACTTCTAAGCAATACTTGTATAATGGAAATATTATCCCCTATTTTTTTGCCCTGTAAGAAAGAGCTTTGATTATCACTAATCAAGGCCCCCAAAACAGATTTCAATTTATTAGCAATAATCTTTGCTACCACTTTATAGATAGAGTTAGAGCATGCAATAGGTCTATAGTCCTCCAAGGTTGCAGGATTGCTTAGTTTGGGGACTAAACATAGGTAGATTTTGTTGATCTCCTTTAAAAGAGTTCCTGAAGAAAAGAACTCTTTAACAGCTGCTTTCACCATAGGACCAACCTCAATTCATGCTTTCTGATAAAAGAAACCATTGAAACCATCAGGTCCAGGAGCTTTTTTACGATTCATTTGGAAGACTACCCCTTTTATCTTCGAATCTTCCACTGTTCTAGTTAATAAAGTCTTCTTTGCATTTGAGAGCCTATTACGGATAATGGAATCCAAGTACTAAGAATTCACAGACACATTCTGAGAGATATAGAAGTTTTTGAAATAGTTCTCAGTTTCTTTCAATAGATCCTAATGCTTACTTAACTTCCTCCCATCTGGTAAAGTAATCTCCTTTATACAATTGTAGTTCTCCTTAGCAATAATTGAGCTGAACAAGAATTTAGTATTCCTATCTCCTTCTTTAAGTCATTTCACTATAGCCCTCTGCTCCATAACACTGGCATGACTGTTTAGAGCTTGTAAATAGACACAAAAGGCTGATTTCTCTTAAGATAATAGAAAAATATCCCCCGAGTTGTGGGAGAGATTATGCTGAAGTTGGGATAGTTTATCTCTGGCTACAGATATAGCCCGAAGAGTGTTCTCCCATATCTGATTCTTTAGATTCTTTAAGGTCTCTCTGATTAGTTTCAACTTCTGGATACATTAGAATTGAAGGATTCCATTAACATTAGCTGTTGCTCCATCCTTAACACAATTTTGAAATCATTCTACATTCACTAAGTAGTTGTTAAATCTAAAAGGATAGCAACGCTTTACCTTTAGGAACAGGTCTCCCAAAGACATTGGGGTATAGTCCGAAAACATAGGGTCTAGGAAGGAGGCTTTACTTTCTGGGAAAGCCTGTAACCATGCTTGATTGACCATAACACGATCTAGCTTTTTCCTAAGTGCCCAACCATTAGACTACTTATTACTCCAGGAGAAAAAATGAGCCTTAAGGTCAAGAACTCCTAACTGATCAACAGATTCCTTGAAATCAATAGAGTAATTTCTTAAGGAAAAATGACCTTCTGCTTCCATTCTATAGAGTGTAGAATTAAAATCTCCCAAAATAAGCCAAGGTCCTGCCACCCTTCTTTGGAACCTTAGTAAACTCGCCCAAAACTCCTTTCTTTGAAACACATAGTTTAAGCCATACACTACTGATGCAAAAAAGGAAGAACTATGCTCAACAAAACGTCATTTCATGTGCATAACCTGCGTCTCTACTTCCAACACCTGAATATCAACTATTCGACAATCAAATCCAATAATAATTCGACCAAAAACATGAGTTTGATGATTAGTGTGGAACTGCCACTTATTTCCTAGGTTTTTAAGATTCTTGAGGTTCTCCGATTTGATTTTTGTTTCTAAAATAGCA
>JAOTJB010000008.1:18815224-18829160 GCA_027123815.1 Erythroxylum minutifolium | reverse complement strand
AAAATTTCCGCATGAAGTTTTCTAACACGGTTAGGATAGTTGAACTCAGGTTCGACTCTCGTAAGCGCATTTAATAAATTTTATATCTAACCGGGGTAAGAAACCATGCAGGTTAAAAAAATTTAGTTTTAGTCGATAGCAAAGCGCCATGCATGAAGCTGACGTCGTGAGGAAGTGCATTCTATCGCCTAGGTTTGGCAGTAGTCTCAATAAGAGTAACATCTTAAGAATCTCTTTTCGGATAAGGTAGCATTATACAAATAAATAAATAAATATACACACACATATATATAATTAATCATAATGACGAACTACTTTATAATTGATTAGTTTATGGAGAATTAGTTAACTATATTCAAAAAGTATGTTCAAAATAATGTTCAAATTAGTTAACTATATTAAAAAATTAGGATCATTTTGTCAATAATTTAACATCCTTAAGAGATCAAATAATAGGTGCAATGAAAATTTTACTTTTATGATTTTTCTTTAAATCTTTTTAATTAAATAACTTAAAAAATACGAATAAAAAATAAAAGAGTTGAAATGTACTTTATTAATGTTGCTACAAAAATTCTTCTTTTGTAATAGTTACCTTTGAGCTGTCAAATGTCTGCCTTCTAATAGTATTCATAGAATAGAGAAAAAGAACTTAAACACTTTTAAAAGGAAATAATAAAGGTGTTAGTTTATTGATGCCTTTTTCAAGTTATATATATAATCATAATGATGAAGTACTTTATGATAGATTAATTTATGGAGAATTAGTTAGTCATATTAAAAAATAAGGTTCAAAATAATTTCATGATATGAAATTATAAAATAATTAAAAATAAAATGTTTTAAAATTAAAAAAGAATTAGGATTGTTTTGTTAACAATTTGATACTTTTTGTTGAAAAATTATTAGTGATTAAATCATGACTATAGTAGAAAATTTACTTTAGGGTTAATTAAAAAAATTCCAAAATTTATTCAATTTTGCAATTATAACCCAAAATTTAAAATTGACAATTAAATACTAGAACTTTCAATTTTTTTCAAATCTAGCCTGACGTCAATATCTTCGTTAACGTTGCTGATATGACAAGCTACGTCAGACATAAATTTAAAAACAAAATATCATGTTTCAAAATTCGAACAGTGTGATCCTATTAACTCTAAGTTTAGTCCTTTTAGCCTTAGGTTTAAAGCTCGATAAGCCTAATGGCTTAACTCGTGCCAAGTACTTCATTGGTTTCTTTTCCACATTAGGGGCTAACTTGTTGCTTACACTAAATTTATCTATTATGGAGAAGATTACAAGAAAGTTTATTGCTTCTCGATGTTAATGGAAATATAGTTGGTGAAGGAAATTGCAACCATTGCACTAGCCACCATTGGAATGACATTGGAAATGTAGTTGGTGTGAGTTTCAGCAACAACAGGCTCTTATGGAGTCTCATCATCATTTGGGACTACATTCAGGTCCACGTCAGAGCCGACTTGTTCCTGTTGAAGCTTAGCCATGACCTTTTGAGCAACAATAAGAAGAGGAGGCACCATCTCTTCTTCAATAATGCTCCTAGCTACCTCAGGATCGTCTTCTTCTTTAGCTCTTTTGTTATTGCCCCAGTCGATTACAAAGATGGGAGGTGAAAATGCACCTTTCTAAGGATTTTCCTCCTTAGTATGTTCCCTTAAGTGATCACGCATTACCTTAAAAGAAGAAAATGTTTTGCCACAAACAGCATATATCGGAGGAACATTAGCACCGACAGCCTTAGTGAATTGCCATATAGGTTTCACCATACTACCATTGGCACCAACATCACCTAGATCATCTCTTAAATCTCTTTCCTTTTTCCCACTAGCATCCTCCTGGGACTCACCAGCATTAGCACTCTTAGCAATGCCCTTGTCCTTTCCAAAATTACCTTGAGCACTAGTTTTAGTTGGAGTCCCTGAAGGAACATCGACATCTTCTGCGGTAGTTGTTGATTTGAGTATGGCCTTCTCCTAAACAACATTTCTAGAGGTATTTCCTTATTTTTTCTTCTCATCGGAGGGCTTGTTATCTCTAGGTGTACAGGAGGTCTTAAAGCCAGTCATCCTCAAGAATAGAACGGAAATGATAGTTAAGGAACTAAAAATAAAAGAAATAAAAATGAGGAAGAAAATATTCATATGTGCTATGTGGTGCCTGAAGAAGCATGACGTAGTGTCGTCTCCTTATATATGGCATCCTACATGTACCATATCATAGTTGACATGACTTTCCATTTTGGATCTATTAACAGAGATATTAACTTTGAACTAGATTTGAAAAACATTGAAAGTTTGAGTATTTAATTACTACTTTTTAAAGTTAGAGCTATAATTTAAGTAAAATTTGAAACTTTGTAATTAACCCTTTATTTTATGTCCTTTCATGTGGATCTCTTTAATTGAATAACTTGAAAATACGAATGATAAATAAAAGAGTTAAAAATTACTTGATTCGAATTCGAACAAAATTTTTTCTTTTATAAGAGTTAACCACGAGATATGCAAATGTTCAGTCTCTACTACTATTTATAGAGTAGAGAAAAAGAACTCAAGCACTTTTGAGAGGCAACAATAAGAGTGTTAGTTCCTTGATGCCTTGTTTCCTATTTATAAAAAAGACTCGAAAGTTTCTTTCCAACTTAAATTAAACCATTGATTATAAATAAGTACAATATTAACTCTCATTATAATGACAATTTAATTTTGATAAAATCAAATATCTCTTATTTGATTCCTAAAGTTTATTAAACTTCATAATTAAGTTTAACTTAATTTAAATTTGATTTTCTCTTTTAAACTGCTTCTTATGTATGACCCATTAGCTACAATTTGTAGGCAATGATTATAAATTATAATTATAATTCATTATGTGAATTAGATAAATTAAAACTCCTTTTAATTTATCTATATAAATAATTTACAATCATGTATCAAAATTAACATTTACCAACATTTCATAACCACCCAAATATTAAGAATGTCAAAGTGGTTCAACTTAATCTATTCATATATGGTTGTGGTATATAATGTCATCTATCATTCCAGCTAGACATAGAGCATGAAATTAAAGTTTATTCTATTTAAATACAATCATGTTCATGCCTTTTTTTTAAGTTAAAGTTAAATTAAACAAATAAAAAATACCCATCAGATTAAAAAACTTAAAACATAAGCATATAAAGGAAAACAAGGCTCTGCGCAAACCAATATATCTAAAAGTGTTTCCCTAAATCTAACAAAGCTAGGAATAAAGAGAACATGCTCTCTAACTCATATTAAAGGTTCTTGCACTTGTACAAAAATGTTAAGAAGATAATATGTTTAAGCAGAAAACTTCTTGGTTCTCCATTTTTCCAAATCATCTTTGACTAAGTTTGTGTTTATTCTAAGCTCTTCTTTGTTGCAAGAATATTTTTCTTTTGTTGTATAAACCTTATTTCACTTATGGCAAGGTCTAACTTAATCTCATATTGTCACTTCAATCTTTATAAATATCTTTAGCGATTATCACTTACCTTATCCATTTGATCATAAAGCTTGAATACCATTCTCCTTATCCTCATTCTAGAAAGCTCTTGTGTTTCTTTCTCTTTAGAGGCTATACACATAAAAACTTAATGCTAACTTGGAGATCATTTGTTTACCTTTTTTATAGCTTGTTTCTTCTTATCCAATTCATAAATTGGATCTAATCCTCCTCATAACAATGGACCATTACATAAATTTTAGATTTGATTTCATGCTTATATAGAAAATTCACATTTAAAAAGAAGATGATCTATGGACTCATGTGAATTTTTACAAGCTTGCATAAAGTGTTGCCAAGGTGGTTGCCTTTGATTTTATAAATTTGCCTTGAGTCTTTACTTGATTGTTAGCCATAAAATGAAGGAAGCTTTTGACAAGCTCTTACTAAACTAGACTAGTTAACTCCATATTAACTTCTTGTTGAGGTTCCTTAAAAATGGTCAAACATAAATTGTTTATGAATCTCTTTGAAGTATGTCTCATCTAAGTGATAAAGTCTTCTTCATTAGGTTTAAAGTTGTAATCAAGTATTAAGGGCATGGTGTTAGCTATTCTCCTGTGATTATAATTTCTCTCAATTATTACTTTTAATCTTGTTTGTTTAGTTATAACATTCTTAGCACGTGGAATTCTATTAGGATATGGATAGGCCTAAACTTATTCCAGTTGTCAAACTAGAAGCTAACATTGTTCCTATTCCCTATTCCCTATTTTCATTTTCATTTCGTTAGAAATGGAGTTGCCTAACTTTAAACTTAGGTTAATGGTCCACGAATTATCTACTTTAGCTTTAAGGTTCCAAAATTTATCCCTTTTAAGGAATTCAACATGCATCCATTAAACCTAAATGAATTCTTTATTTGAAAATAAATTTTATATTCTTTTGGCTAATAGAACCTTATTAGTAACCAAAATACATCCATTTGTGATGTTTTGGTTTCGTCTTATAAAGCGTTGCCAATTACCTATAGCTGAATTTTATATTCGACAGTTCTAGAAATTGTAGCGAAAAAGTATTAGCTACAAAAAAATTTCATAGCTAAAAATTGAATACTAGTCGATGTTGTCCAGAAAATTTGGTGCCAAATAATCAACGATGAAAATAAAATGTAGCCAATAGTTTTTGGCTGCATTTTTTTCTCTTCGTAGCTATATAATATTAGCTATGTTTTTCATAACATAGGGAAATGTTATTTGCTAAGTTTTTCATAACGTAGCTAAATATTATTTGCAACATTTTTTATAACATAGCAAAATATTATTTGTTAAGTTTTTAATAATGTAACGACATTTTATTTGTTATATTTTTAATCTATGATATTGAATAATACATTTTGCATATAATATATCAATATATTTTTATTATAAATTATTTTCTTATTATTATAAAATTATATCGTATAGAAATATTATTAATTCAAAATATCGAGCATTGTATATAAAAAGTAAAATTATATAAATATCATCAAATTGAACTAAAAAAGGAATATAACATTAAACGATGATCATTTTTCCCATATAACATAAAAATGACAAGTTGAGCAACTCTTATAGATAAAATAATAAATAACGAGATCGCTTCACAATGTTTGACATATCCATAGCTAAGGCTTTTCACAAAGCTGAAATGAGTACCAAGTACTGTTTTACAAATGTCTTCCACATTGAATTCATTCCCCTTAGACATGGACTTCTCTGATAACTCTTACATCTCTAGTTAACAACTATATGTGGTTAGTAATCTCAGACAATACATAAACAAAAATATGAAAGGATAAGTAGAAATATAACATTATTTTGAAAGCAACTAGCCCAGCATAATCCTTAACTAATGCACAGTATTAAAATTGATGAGAGAACCTATTGTAGTTTGTCAGTATTTCCTATCTTGGGTAGCTAACGAGAAACAAAGGTAGATATAAGATCCTCAAAGACATGTTAGAAGTGGCTGTCAACCTATACATTTGCAGAACACACAACCAAATGTTAAATAATTTCCTTACCATGCCACTTCTATTTCTTTTATAGTTAAGGCTTGTTTTCAAGATATGGCAATTCAAAGGAAAAAGTGATAAAGAAGCTAACACTTTTTTCTCTTTGAAAATGACATTAATATTTCTATTTACATATTTCACTAAAAATATTTGCTAAAAAAATCATAAAATAGAGACAGAGATGCAAGCAGTTTTCACTTCTAGATATGAATTTACAATAGAATAACTTGTAAGAGATCACTAGATGTATCAACAAACCTATGTCATAGTTGATTTTTTGATCATAGTGATCAGTATAGCCCATATATGCTCCAATATTTTCTTTGGAGTGAATTTCATAATGGATGCCAAAAGTGTAAATATATGGTTACTAGTGACCGCATCATTCATAGAATGGGCACACTTGACTAACATTTCAACATCAAATTTGTTTACTATGTCATCATGTAAGGAGAATAGTTATTTGAAACAAAAAGTGTATAAACAAGTTGCTGCTATAAAATGTAACCATTTCTTGTAAATTCAAAATTTTGTGATGTTGGACAAATCTTCAAAAAATTGGCATTTACAAGTGAAGCTACAATATCTTTTAGTACTAGCTAAAGGGTCTATTGAGTGTAGAACATATTGCTAGAAATGATCTGTGAAGTATTAGATGAAGCATGGGACCAATTTTTGCCTTAGGACTCTCCTGAGATTATTTTTCCAAGAAACTCAAATAAAGGCCTTATAAGAAATTCCCTACAATATGAAAATGAATCAAGCATATTAGAGAATGTAAGTAAGGAACAATAAGGCTATATAAAGGTACAATTCAATGTTAAGAATTTGAATATTTGGTGACAACAAACTTGTTGGTTATATCTTTCTTTAATATCAGTATGTCAATTAAGGAATTCAAAAACAATGGTGCTTTTTCTCCTTTCAAAATTGCTACATAATCTGAGTTAGATACATGTAGTTTTGATTTTTTCTACTTCCCATATGCTGAACTAGTAGATTGAATTTCACATCCTAATATACAGTCAAGTGTTCGTACAACCGTAGGACAAGTAATCTGCATCATCAAGACTTCTGTTAGCCAAAGTGTTGGAAGATAATACAAAATCAAGCATACCATAAAGGAACTTATTGATGCAAATGGAGTCCACTTACCATTAATAACTAGTGACGTGGATCTCAAATATAAGATTTTCAACTTAGATTAACTTTTGTTAAGTTTTTTATTAGATATATGATGTTCATAGTTTTTTCTTTAGAACAAATCTCCATGAAACCCAAAACTTTGTTGCATTTTTAACATTTTCATAAAATTTTCCACAATATATTATAAGCCATATATATATGGATTGCAATCTAATAATCATCTAAAGTTTAAGCTATCTTCCATATCACCTAGAACTTGAGCCACGATCCTCTTAGTACACAAACCTTTAAGTGAAAATCCACAAGACTATTTGCATTTGATGCAAGATTATACTTGATTGCCTCAAAGTCCAATATTGTTGTAAGGAATAGATATAGGATTGTTTCAATACTAGAACATATTCTATATGAAAAGTCATTGTAGGCAAAATGGCAACAGAGGTAGAACATGGTGGTTCAAGAATAGGCATGACATTAACATGATCAAGACACGCCTAAAGTGATACTAAACATGACAACACAAAAAAAAAAAAAAGTCAGACAGAGAATTACGCCCCAGAAGGAATCAATATTAACAAATCCACGAAGTAAAGAACAACTAGAAAAACAAAAAGAAAGGGTAAACATTTAAGAAAATAATGAAATGAACTTTTAATTGCAACAAGGTATCTCTGGTTGCATTATGGATATTAGCACCAACTCTTTTAAAAAAAACCCGAGCTCGCGAAATAGAAGATCTTGTTCAAAGAGAAATTATGCAATTCAGTTCACACTTCCACCGGTAGAGAATCTGTAATCTTTAGGGTTAAAAGGAATTAAGGTTTTCATTTCATAAAAAAACTTTTAACCTTTGAAATACTCATTGGGAAACTTTTTTCCATTTGTTTCATCAAAAACTAAAATTTTAATCCCGTAACTATGTTCTTAAATTGAATCATAAATAAATCAACATTGATTAATTGTAATTCCTACCTATAAGGTAATCTCATATGATATAATACTTTTTGATGATTAGGAGAAGACACATAATCTAAAAGTGATATGAAAAAAAGGAGCTGTCAAACTGATTCCCCAAAGAAATACAATTCAATAGTGATCTTATATGGGGGAGGAAGTAATCTAAAAATTAAAGATTTTATTGTTTCGAATTATGTTTATTGAGTATTAGGTTTCTTTATATACGTTCAACCAAAATTTTACCATTTAAAACTTTTGAAGCATTATATATTGTACTTTGTTGGTTAAATTAAATGTCATAACAAAGAGAGAAAATTATAATTTTATATAATTAAATTAGAAACCAAGATTACATTCAATTTCAAAAAATTGAAAATTTTAAATACTTTTATACAATAAATTCTTTCACTAAGTACAAATTATATTTTAAATCAAAAAATTCTCATAGATTAATATTTTTGTATTGTTTATTGTACATTATAAAGGAATGATAATTATATGGTATTTTTTTGAACATAGACATAATTTCATATGAAATAGATTATTTATGTATTACGAGCAGTCATCCTAAATTTTACATTTCATACATCTTATCAAATTTTAAATTTAACAATTATATTTCCATTATAAAGTAACTACTTGCAGTTTAGAGGACTGGGAATTGAAAATGCTGGATACTTAACTATATATAGGTGTTTAAGATGAAAAAGAAAAATACAAAAGATGTCCTGGACTAATATAAGCAAGCGCTGAAAACAGTTGACAAATTGGAACATCTGAGAGCAATCAATTGCATATCGTATATATATATATATATCAAATTTGATATTTTTTTTGCAATCTTGAATATATAAGATTTATTGAATAAAGCGTAGGATAATCCATCCTTTTAAAAAAGGGAAATTAACAATTTTTTCATAACTATGACTATCAGTCCTTACATAGATTTCTAATTGTGCATTCGGTGTTCACTTATTTTTTTCATGCGAAGGCACTGCTTCTCTACGTTTATCTTCTTTCTCCAAAATTATGACATGTCTGTTTGTCTAAAAAGAAAAGAATCTTAAGAGTTCTATCTTCTTTTGTCTTAAATAGTGCTTAACTAGAAGTAGAAAAAAAGGACACTTGATGTTGGAAGCCTACAGGGAAAATTAAGGTGGATTAATGAGCAAAAGACTTCTTGTTAGATGGAAAATGTCCTTTTAAACATGTAAAACTAACCCCCCAACCACTTAAGATATATAATAATTACTATGTCTGACCGTAATAGATTCAATTGGCTTTTTTAGCTCTTATTTGCGATCTTATCTTTCTAGATAGAAAACAGAAAGCAAGAACTAAAATTTACATCAGAAGGAGAAAACCGCATTAAACATGATATTGTTTTTGAAAGGTAGAAAAGATCTCAGCTACAAGTAGAAGTACAAAATATTTGCAATCTCTTTCAACCACTAGAAGTACGAAAGAGAGATAAACTTTGCATAAGAAACAATGAAGGAAGTAGCTAGTCAAACAACTTAATCTCTACGCTCATATTTTCGAGCCCAGATATGTTTTCCATTGACTCGAAATTTTGCTATTCGTTGGCCATTCAGGACTCTATCGACAGCTTTTATATTGCGCAGAACCATCTTCGCAAACAAGGGTTGCTCGTCAGAAGACACATTATCCTGCATTTGGACACTAACAACAATATCACCAAAATTCTCTGTGAAAAGGTCTGTGACTTCTTCTTTTGTCACCGGAAAGCCCCTTGAGAAAGTTAGAAACATTGTCCTTTCATCTTCTGTAATGTTGTTGTTAGCTTCCCAACCCCATAAGCCTCCTGTTGGAAATTCATTGTCCACAGCCCTTGGTAGTATTATAACGTTACCAAACACCGGATGCGGAAAACCCGGAACCAACAGAGGCTGACCAATCGACATTACAGGAGACCTGCCTGCTATAACATGTTGAAGAATATCTGTGAAAATACGAGAACAAACAGTGTTGAGGAAGTTTTTTATTCCGCTGATTGCAGTAAACTTATTCTGGACAAACATGGCCAAACTAATGTTTTTATCCATTAGTCTTGAAGTAAGAGACAGGCCACCCCTAGCTAACCTCGGAAAAGTGTTGGATTCTAAGCATTTTAGGGCTAAAACAGCCTCATCAGCTAAAGCATTCACCACAGAGTCCAATAGGTCAGCCATTTTTACTATGATATTGGGATAGCCAACATCTTCTAACCACAACCATGTGGCTACCACTAGGAGAGACTCAGCGGGGTCTCGCATCAAAGTTATTACCAACTTGGAAAAAACCTCCCTATCTGTGTCGTGAAACAAATGTAGCTCCTCTAGACTCACGACGGCCATGGTAGAGAGTGTAAGAAGTGTGTGCGTGAGAGGGAGCTATTAGTGGCACTGGTAGGTGCTGAAGATTGATACTGCAGCTTGAAGACGACCGTGTTGTGTGTGGCCGCCAGCCTCTCCATACGAGACTGCTTTAAATAGTTGTAGAGTTTCCACTTTTTGGATTAGAAATAAGTTGGGGCACAAAAACCGTTGTAGGTTGAGGATGTTGGTGTAATTTTTTTCGTTTCATTTACCATATATGCTTTGATAGAGTGACGTGGGTTCTCACTCTTTTGTGACTTTGACATGTCTACGGAAGAATAAAGTAAAAATGTGATACGATTGGTTGGCACTACTGTACTTACCTTATCTGTTTCTCCTATCATTATGAGTCCTCTAAATGATGACAATTATCATTCAAAGCCAAATTTATTTCACCCCCAGGTCTTAAAAAGATTAATTAATGACCTTTAAACCTTCTCTTACAATATTGTTCTAGCCTATATTATGCATCCATGAATTGCAGAACATAACTATTTAATCACTTTGAAGTGTTTTCTTTAAAAAAAATCATAGTCTTTCATATCTGTTTCTTATTGTTCACTTTTCAATTCTCTTTATTATTATTATTTACATAAAAACCATAAAGTTTTTAGTTTAACGAATCAAACAATTTATCTACTAATTAAGGATAAAACTGCGAATTATTAAATCTTTCTAAATCTGACATTTTAGCGAGATTTTACTGGACGTTATTGTTGTTGTAGTTTTATGTATCAAGATATATAAAATCTATCATATACACTTAAATTAATTTAAAAATTTTATTAATAAAATAGTCCATTGAATTGACATTCCTTTTTTGTATTATGCCTACAACTATCTTTAGACCAAATTTCGGATCTCTAATATGTATAGCGAATTGATAAGACTTGCAAGTTCTAAGGGTTGAGAATTCAAGTGTTAGTAGTAAATGAGAAATGTTAGTATTAATTTTAAGCCAAAAAAAAGATGAGGTTCATTCTCTTTGACCTAGACCCAATTGTTCTCGATATTTTGATCTTTTCTATTGTTTGATTGTTTAATATTCAATTTCTGAAGCTATTTTAAATTTGACAAAAATTCTATACTCACGTCAAGACAATTTAAAATGCATATTTTTTGGAATAATTCATATTTTACTTTACTTAATCTTCCATGGTTTATATTTTTAAGGTTATATAACCTTTTTGTTGCGTTATCTACTGCAGTTAAGTCTCTCTTCAGTAATTTGCCTAAAGTCGTCCAACATAGCCAATACAAAGAATTGAAACCTGTATCACCAATTTGAAGAGCACGCTAAATTGATCTCTAAATGTATATATAATATGTAATTTGCGTTAACAGAATGTAACATTAAACGATATATATGTGTTAACTTCAACTTTGAATAAATGTTCAAAAACATTTACACCACATTTAATAAATAACTCACTGAAACATGGGAAAAGAATGTTTTTGTTGCTCTTTGATATAAAGTCAACCCTCTACATAAATGTAAATAAAAGCACAAATCTTGCACTTTTTAGCATCAGTACAAGCACATAAACCATACAGTCATTAATGAAGAAAGGAAGCGTTAAGCTTTAAGAAATAGAAATATATAGAGAAGGAAGTAGTCATTAATTGTGTGACTCGAAAGAAGACACACTTCTAGTTTTTGCATCTTAACGCCTTTGCAGCAGTTTGGCGAAGAAATTAACAGTAGGTCGGATATTTTTTACTTTTTTCATAAAGTTGGACCATATTTAATAACATTTTTTTATTTTTAAATCACTTATCAATTAAGTTATGTAATTTGATCTGGGTAAACATAATAAAGTGACCTAATAAATGATCTAAATCTATGGGTCAAAGTTCGGGTAGAAAATGGATCCCTATCAATGTAGACCGGACCCATATCTGGCCTATGATAAGGAAGCTCGATCTGAATACTATATATAAGAGTTAAGAGAGCTTATGTTTTGAGAAAAATATAGACAGACGTTGACCGAGTTTCGGTGAGCAGTTCCCGTAAAGGCGACGGTAGATTCGCGCTCGTTTCAGCTTCGAAAAGTTCGTTTGAAATTATGCAATCGAAATCAAGTATTTTCTGCATTTATTCATTTATTGCGCTTTCACGTTTGATCGGGATACGTAACTAAAGTATCGTTACGTGTTATACGTGGTACCAGAGCAGTGATGTGATCGAGTGGTTAAAAATGAAGATTTTTTAGTTTTTCTCTATAAGATTTTTGGAAAGTTAACTCATGTTTCTCAATTTTTTCTTGCTTTTTATCGCATGAAATTGGTATAAATATGTTTAGCCTTGAGAAATGGATTGCTAACGAGCTCGAGAGCGCGTAAATTTGACTCAAAACTTGCTAGAAATCACCATTTTTCGAAGAGGATGCACCTTACCATCGAGTGCGTGTGATACTGGTGAACAGTGGTGCAGGCAGGACGACGCGTCATCCAGAAGACACGTGGAGAAATAACGACTCAAAATGCGCCAGCTTCAGTGGGTGCGTTTGCAGGTTGTCGCGCTTGCGTGACAGGTGCAAGATGCGTCTCTAGTGCGTCCACATTGGCATATGTCTGACACCCCCCTCTTGCGTGGACTCACAACTGACACATTAGTCGTACAAAATTGCTACAGTAAATTTAAAAAATATATAAAAAAATTTTAGAATTTTTGTAAGGGTGTCCCGAGGTATTTTGGGTTTGTTTTCGAGTCCGGGAAATTCATAAAGTAAATTTTTATTTTTTTGGATTTATTACATTAGTAATAAATTAAATTTTAACTCCAAAAAAGGAATTAAGGCGTTCTGAAGCCGATTTCGAGTGAGTTTTCATGCTTCGGACATCACACGAGGAGATAATTCAAGTTTTTATGTCTCGAGTCTCATGATCAATGTTCGAGATTGCATGATAATTACTCGGAAAAGGTTTTAAGACAATCTAAAGCCAATTTTGAGTGATTTTTGTGCAATGAACTTGCTATAAGGGAGATATATAAGGTTTTTGTGTCTCGGGTGGTTGGTTCAGTGTTCAGTGATACACGATAGTCGCTCTAATGAGATTTTTCCTTTACGAAAGTCTCAAATGAAATTTTCAGAGAATGTCTTTAACACAAGTGTGTGACAATGAGACTGTGCATTCAGGTTTTTGCATTTATTGATGTTACATTATCACATACCATATGACCATAAAGAATGTGAGGATGATATAAAGATGTATCCCTTTTGTTTGTGAACTTTTTGAGTGTTGATGAGGACGTAGTTGCTAAAGTGACCTTTCAAATCAGTATTTTGAATTGTTCTGCTTGCATGTTGGGAGATGTCTCTAGTTTTATGTTTGGTTATTCTGCCCAAAGGTGTTGGCCTTACATAGCATTTTGAGATGTGCATAAAGGCATAAGATGGAGGAAAGCTGTTGCTCAAGTGATCTATTCACCCAAAGGTGGTAGTGTCATGAGAGTTTATGGTTGTACTATGATCACTTTTATATGTAGGTCTAATTGCATATATTATGTTTTCAGTCCAAAAGTGTTTCATAATATATTCTAAAAAGTTGTTCATCTATGCCTTATGTTTCTAAAAAACCTAAGTTCATACAATTTGGTTCAGGATTTTGAAAGTTATATACAATTTACTACATACTGTTCAGAAACAGAAACATAATCTGAAACTCAAATTCAAGACAAATTTCAAAACTTTTAGAGGTAGAATTCAAACTCAATCTCTTCATGACAATTATAGCAATTCGTCTCTATTTTAATATAAATCAATAATCATCCTATTTGGATATCCGTAGGTCAAGATATGTCTAAAATACAGATGCATGTTCTGTAGAAACACTACATTTGACACATTTCTAGCACACTTCATCATCAATTTCATCCTAATTCATCTCTTTTGCTTAGTCTATC
>JAOTJB010000008.1:18793677-18808211 GCA_027123815.1 Erythroxylum minutifolium | reverse complement strand
TATTCTCAAGCTATTTGAAAAGCCTTATACGCATATATATATATATATATAAATAAAGAAAATATTATTGAAAATACCTATTACCTCCTCTGCCGCTCTGCGTGTACATGAACAAAGAATGTGTAGAAGCTACAGATTAGAGGAGATGTCTACATTAAAAAAAAAATTTAAAACTTATCATCAGTAAAAGCATCACCAACTGCACCGAAATCCGTCCCGTCAAAGGCAACTGGGTTCGTCTGCCATCTGCTATGCTCCCAAGATTGTAGACAGCAAAACTACCAAAATCCCGAAAAGCAAGTCCTATGAAGATTCAAGAAGCCAATGGTGATTTATCGAGTCTAACGATGGTGAAGATTGGGAACACGATTTTGAGATCACGTTCATCTTACCATACTTTATCTGCTTAAAAATGAGACAAAAAGGGACACGATACTGTGGTCCATATCCTCCCGCTTGTCTTCTAGTTTTCTAATGGTAGACAAAATGGAATATGCTGTTCCTATAAATAATTGTAGGAAAACAATAATGCACAATTGCACCACGATTGGGCAAGGGCTACTTACCGCCTCACGTCCAAATTATTTCAAAGATTGCCAAGCATCCACGTTTTCAGGTTGATTGCCAAGCCAGAGACTCGAATCGCTAATCCAATCTTGCTAGACTTTTGAGTCAATTTTAGAATCTTACATTTAACTAATATTTCTTTCTTTCATTTTCTCTCCCCCTCTCTTCCTTTCTTCATTAGTACTTTCTAATCGTCAAAACCTAAAATTGGCATGTCAAAGGCTATACCCGTCACAACTCACAACCAAATAAAAAACCCAAAGGCAGGAATACCCAGTTACTAAGCAACCATGCACAGGTAACCTGGCCTTAACAGCAATTAAATAAAACTAGACTTAGTGCCCCGAAATTTTAAAATCTCAGACAATTGATACAACCTAAGATATAAGATGCTACGGCCATCTCTGCAGAACTAAATACGTTAATCTCGAAAATTGATAATTATCACAGGGACCTCTCTAAAAGGTAACCCAACCCAAGTCCACATGCACAGGCCCCCTAAAATCTCATAGGCTACAAGCCTACAACATAACCCATGAAGTTGTGTGTACCCACAGGGTAGGGCATTTGCCTCTCAAAGGTCAAAGCCACCAATATCCATTACATAAGAGTCTTAAAGAAATACATAAACAGGGCGACCGGCATCAATGAGTACTCTTTCGCCCCCAAAGAGCTGCCAAACAGCTTCCTTTTATGCTGGCACTACATCCAAACATTAGGAAAAAATCAGTACAAGAGATCCTATTCCGACCCAGTGGAACAAGGAAACGAAAAAGGATGAAAGACACGTGGCTGTGAAGAAAGTGAGCGGGTGCTAATGTAGACACATAACACTAAACACTTCAAAAGACAAACATGTGCACTGGACTTACTGTATGTAGATGTGTCAATCTGCTCCGGTAGTTCTTTAATATCCACCTCGAACCTCTCCTGAACCTGCAGACCATCAACCTTTTCTTAAACTGCCAATTTATAAGGGACGAGGTAGTCCACCACTAAAGAAAAAAAAAAAAGCCTTACCTGATTAAGAACATCAGAATCGGAAGCAGATGAAACAAATGTGATTGCAAGTCCTTTTGTGCCAAACCTACCAGCTCTGCCAACCTGTCCATGACACAAGTAACTCCAGTCAAACGAAATTACCATGACAGGAATTAATAAGACTAAACAATGTACATACAACCCACCCTGTGAAGATAAGTGTCAGCAGAGTCTGGCATATCATAGTTGATAACAATGTTGACCCGTTCAATATCAATTCCCCTGCCAACCAAGTCTGTTGCCACAAGAATCCTTTTGTGCCCCTCCTTGAAACCCTTGTAGCGCATCAACCTGCACACAAGATAAATTTATTTCACAACAATTTCACTTGATGGGTTGAAAAGGAGAGTGAATCGTAAATTACATATGAAACGATTTGATACAGTACACCAGATATCATTAGAGCTCAAAAAAGATCCCAAATACCAAAAAACATACAAAGACCCCTCAGTCCCCAGTCCAAATACATGCTTACAACATCTAGACAAACTAGTTAACAAGCAATCGCCTTCCTGATGAAGTACCAATTCCTTATATAGAAATTGCATACAGTGGGGCCAATCATATCCACATAAAGCTACCATACAGGATTACAGGGGGAAAAAAAACGTAGGGAAATGGACAAGATAAATGAAAAATAAGTTGATCATTACAAATGACTATTTTCCAGGCCCAGGAAGAAATGGCTACATGTTTATGGTCAGGAACATATCATTGACTAGCAGTTGGAAATAAGCACTGCCAAAGCTCTTTCTATTAGTGTGCAAATAAGCAACTACACCAGCAATTTTAAGTGGATCTTTGCAAATAGTAAAACTAATATCACTAACAACTCCGTATAACTTTAAGTGGAACAATATCCCATTCACCACATAATGAGTTCAAAACCCCAAAATTGCAAACAAGCAAACAACTGGTCTTTACTTCATTATTTAAAAATCCAAGTATAATCAACATGAAAACAATTATTTCGGCAGACAGTTTCACCCTCAGACGTATTAACAAAACAAGGAACAAATAATAAAATAATGAAGAAAAAGAAGCAATTAATTTAAACCATGAAATATGAACTAGACCAACAGAAATGATATACAAACCTTTCTTCCTGGGACATGCCAGAATGAATGCATATTGAGGGGAAATTGCACTCCACAAGCAACTTGTTCAGCTCCGCTGCCCTGCTCACACTTTTGACAAATATAACAACTTGATTGAAGTCCAGCGCATCAAGAAGATCATTCAACTTCCGGTTTTTCTCCAGCTCAGTCAATTTGATGTAGTGCTGCAATTTTCAATGCTTAAGCTGAGATAGGAAACACTAATGATATATGGTAAACTGGCATTCAACAATGAGAAATATACCTGCACGAGGCCATGAAGAGTCAACTTTGCCTCATCGTCGACATAAATTTCCATAGGCTGAAATGAACAAATGTCATAGTAAATCATATTAGGAGCCTTCCTCAAGCTAATGCAATCCACAAGGAAATCAATGATTGATTCACATCTCTTGGATCAGATTCTGGTCCATCTGAAGTGTCTCCTTGCAGATGCAAATTTTAGTCACAGCATGCAATTGCTGCTATTGCTCAACAGGTTTATCACTGCAACTGAGATTGCATTAAATGGAATGGAGCCCTCCCTTCCCTCCTCTTTTATCCCACAGTTTCTCCCCATCTACACCTTTCAATCATCTAAATAGCCAACTACAGGTCTACAAAGTACATAAAAGGAAAGACCCCAGAGGTAAAAGTAAAAGTAAAAGTAAGACAACAAAATAAAAAATAAACTTCACCCTGAAGCCCTCCATATATTATGTACTCAGCTTCCTTCGCCCTCCCCGATCAAGCAATCCTTCCCTTAATTGACTGGATAAAGCCACTTCTGACGGAAATTTGATTATAACTATCTACGGGACTCTCAGAAACTGGCATTAATAAAAAGATAGACTTCTAAATTCAAGTAGATCTGGCCATGGGACATTACATCTTGCATAAATTTCTTGCAAACTGGGCGAATTTCTTTGCTGAGGGTAGCAGAAAACATCATGACTTGCTTATCATGAGGAGTCATTTTGAAAATCTCCTGCACATCTCTCCTCATATCTGCAAAACAGATAGGAATTGTTTTAAGAACCAAATGACCTAAGACATTGGGAAGCACAATTATCCATTCAGAACATAACGTATTTCACCACTTACCAAGTGATTCAAGCATCTTATCACATTCATCAAGGATAAAATGTCTCACATTTTTCAAAGACAGGTCCTTATCTCTTGCCAATGCAAGTATTCTTCCAGGTGTCCCAACAACAATATGTGGGCATTCATTTTTTAGTAAATCCTTGTGAATTTTGATGTTGACACCACCATAGAAGACAGCAACCTTGATATCTGGCAAATAAGTACTAAACCTCTCGAACTCATGACATATCTACAATACAAAATAATAATAAATAAGGAAAGATGTATAAATTATTTCCACCAATCTCCATAGAAAATGCAAATATTAGTAGAAGTTGCAGCTACCTGGTATGCCAACTCCCTTGTATGGCATAGGACAAGGGCAATAACTTGGCCAGAAGTCGGCTCAATTTGTTGAAGACTTGATAGAACAAAAACTGCAGTCTTCCCCATACCAGATTTAGCTTGGCAGATCACATCCATGCCCAAGATAGCTTGAGGGATGCATTCATGTTGAACTGACGAAGAACCAAACAAAATTGTACCGAAGGAACCCTTGGTAAGTAAAACATAACCCCCTGATCCTTTAATGGAAATGTTTACCAAACGATAATACTGCTCCAAAATGAAGAGTTGAATATGTTACCTAGAAGAGAAAAGAAGGAGATTTTCAAGTATCCAGGAAATAAAACCATGCAAAAATTACTAACAACGCAAAATGGCAAAACACTATAGAAATACATGCTGGAGACATAACTGAAATTCTATCTTTTGGTTCAACTCATTAAACATGAAAGAGTCTGAATCAATCAAATTTGTTGTCATGCATGAAAAAATAGAACATGGCACCAATATAGTATAGCCAATAAACATGTTCTTCTCAACCCAGTTTTGCAGAAGTGTGAAACAAAGTTCATCAATAAAACATACACAAACATCCAATCTCAAGATGGAGGTCCAGAAAAACACACTTAAAACAGTGCCCAAGCTAATCCCAAAGTTCCTCAAAACGGAAACACATATGTTAATCAACAAACTACGAAATACGTGTTATCAAATGACAAGACAACAAAACACACTTAAAACACAGTGCCCAAGCTAATTCCAAAGTTTTCTCAAAACAGAAACACATATATTAATCAACAAACTAAGAAACACATATTATCAAAAGACAAGACCAGGTGCTTGCCTTCGGAAGGATGCTCAAACCCAGAGTCCACGATAGCACGAAGAAGCTCTGGCTTCAGCAAGAAGTCTCTGAATCCAGAACTGTGAATACCAACATAGCCCCTGCATACCAAAGTACAGACTTTCACATGAATAACATTGAGTTAAAGCTGAAGTTAAGTAAAACATGTTCCTTAAAGTAGTAGTAAAGTAACATGCAAAAGCAAACAATGTAGGCAAGCCAAACCAAAACCCAAAATATCAATCAACTAGCACCACAACAGAAAATTTCCAGCTTTATCAGAGTCCAAATAATTCAGGTACAAAATAAGACTAAATCTTAGTGATCTCCTTTGCAGTAGCAGGTACAAACCTACAAGGACACAGTTAAACTAGTTCACGTTCTCAATTTAGCTTAAGTGTACAAGCAAATTTTCAAAGTTCAATACATTGGTTAGATACACCTACCAGATCAAGCAAAGTGTTAAATACAAAAAAAAAAATTAAATAGGTGTAGACAACTAACTTCTTGGCGGCTTCGCCATTGACTTTAGCAGCAACAGAATCGGGGGCTTTTTCTTCTTCTTCCTCGTAGTCGAGAAGCTCCTCCTCGTACGCATCGTTGTCTCTTGTCTCTCCCATGTTGTATTACCTAATCCCACAGATCTGACTTTAGATTTTGCCAAATAAAAGAAGGCAATAATCGGCAGAAACAGTAAATAATTCTACATAAATTTTGATCCGAATTAGAGTTTAGAAAAACTAAAGATTAGGGTTTAAAACACATATCCAATAGCAATCAAGCAGAAACTAATGACGAAAAAGAGCGAAACTGGAAGAGAAGAAGATACCTGAGACAGTGGGAAGATGGAAACGAGTGTTAGGGTTGGGGTTTGGGTTTAAAGAGGCTGCAAAGGGAAAGGGTTAGATACCTTAAAAAGAGATTTGAGGAAAAAGATCTGAGACACCCGAGACCACAGAACAGAACGATAGACAAAGATCCAGCAAGAGAGCGTGCTAGGGTTTATATAGTACAAGAGAGACGTTTGACCTAAATGCCCTTCTTTTTTGGTCAATATTTCTACTGTTTTAATTTGGTTTTTCTGGAACTAGTGA
Source organism: Erythroxylum minutifolium (assembly GCA_027123815.1). Taxonomy (NCBI): domain Eukaryota; kingdom Viridiplantae; phylum Streptophyta; class Magnoliopsida; order Malpighiales; family Erythroxylaceae; genus Erythroxylum; species Erythroxylum minutifolium. Next base: position 18,802,137 of record JAOTJB010000008.1, on the reverse strand, counting down.
CTGGTGAGTCAGAGTGGCCCGTGGTGGAAGTGATAAGTATGCTCTTTGTTTATTGATAAGCTTACAACTACAATTATCTTTTTGTAATCAAATGAATTACTGAAAGAAATAAAAAGGACGAAGAAATTTGTATTAAACGAAAAAGTTCACACGGCCGTAGACTATTCTATTAGATGTTTGTGGTTGAGGGTGTGAACAATAATAGTCTCTGTCCCAGAAGAACAAAACCTTCCCTGAATGGCCTTTGCTACCGCCTTCACATTTGTTCTTCCACTGCAAGCCATGCGCCAACCTACAGCTAACTCGAATCAAAGTTTCACTTGTCGTGGAAATTGCTGTACACTTACAGGGACTAATGGAGAGCGGTTGGAGATTCTTGGGTTTCACAAATCATCTGTCACAGTTACACAACGTTATCTTGTGAAAACTAAGGTGAAAATTTTGACTCTGCACCATTTCTGAATCCTTGCTTAAGTTTAGTTGAATGTTTTGAGTTTCTGATGATAGGCTGCAGCTGCACCAAGTGATTCTAACCCGAAACGGAAGAGTGTGATATGTGCAGATTGTGATGGTAATGGTAAGCCAACTAACTTTGCATGCCTGTGAACCAAAGCCCTTTTCCCATTTTCGTCTTACGTTGTAGATTTAGGATCCTAATCATATATAGTTCAAGTGCTCAAAATTTCCCTCTTATCATCAATTTCCACTAGCAGTATGGCATAATATAATAACTTTTTCTGCTATGACTGGAACGAAGCAAACCTTGTGATAAATTACTACCCCTTTCTGGATGCTTTAGTGAAAGGATAAGGTTCGGGTCATCCACAGCCTTTAAGGAAAAATTTATGCAACTCTTTAACTTGGTTCTTCTCCTTACTATTCCGCGTTCTTTGATGTGCGAGAATAAAGTTTATTAAACTTCGTTTTTGCAGGTGCAGTTTTGTGCTCACAATGCAAAGGTAGTGGACTGAATTCTGTTGATCGCTTCAATGGTCAATTCAAAGCTGGTGATTCCTGTTGGCTTTGCGGGTAACCACATGATAGCCTCATAATTAAATTTCTTAATTTATTACACAAAACTCCCAAACTGACTTTTTGTTTTCCTCCTACCTTAGTTTAGATCATATAAATTAATAACTAGGGAATATCTTGCAGAGGCAAAAAGGATATGTTGTGCGGGAACTGCAACGGAGCAGGCTTTATTGGTGGTTTTATGAGCACATTTGACGAGTAGTACCGCCTTGTGGGATGAATGTGGGTATAAGTAACACTGCGTAGTAAATGCCTTTAGAGCTCTGTATTATCAGAAAAAGCAGTTCTCTACCGTACAGTTGCCCCTTTATCACATTTGGAGTCAAAGAAGTATATAAATTGTATAACTGATTATTTCCCCTACTAACACTATAAAAGCATGAGATCTTGACCCGAGCTCCAAGAACTTACCGATAACTGGTTCTCAAGGTAGTCTTCAAACGAAAGTCACGTTAACTTCATAGAATTTGAGTATTCGACATGCCTATCCGTTTGTCTGATCAATCATTACACCTGGTGATGGACTAAGTAGCATTTTTCACATGTTTAGCAAATCCGATCGAGGCGTGGATTCTGCAAAACCACATACATATATGTTCCATATTACTTGTCACCCGACATACATCCAAAACAAAATCCTAGCGTACTACTGAAACTGAAAGCTACATCACGTCATGAAATTTTTGAGTTAACTTATACTTGCAATAATTTCAGCATCTTCAATTTCTTGCCAAATTGAAAATGTTGAGCAACAGCATAGTAAAAGGACTTCAATTACATATCTAAGTATCTCCACGAAAACTAACAAAAGAAAGTTGGACTATATCAGTTTATTCTATCAGAAAACAGCAGTCAAGAAAAAAAATTACTATTTCGCGACTTGCTCTACACCGGTGCTTTCTTCCAGTTCTCCTCTAAGGCATTAGTTTGCAAAGGGGGCAAAGAAAACATGTTCACAGTTGAGCTTCCACTTCGAACCTCCTTTAGGACACGTAATGCTGATAAAGTTTGCTTCATGTAAACGCTCTCCATATTCTCAATCTCTATGAGTTCTTCAGGAACTTTGAGAATGCTCCCTGTACCAGCCATAGAAACTTCAGGGTCACAGCCCGCTGTAGCGTCAGTTCCTTCTGGCAAAGCTGATGGTTCGTTACTTGAGAAAAGTCTCTCAAGTGTGGATTCACACTCCTTTACAAGCTTGTTAAGCACATGAGTAGAGAAGAATGGCTGCTGCATAATCTTTTGGATGAAAGGCAAGCGAACTAAATCGCCGCTTCGCTTGTCATATTTCTTCAGTATCTTCACCAGCCCTGTAAAGGAATACAAAAGTTCGTGAGAAATTGTCAGAACTTTCTGAAGAACATCTGTCAGAACTTTCTGAAGAACATCTCATTAAGTGAAAACCATACGTTCAAGACAAAGCATTCATCCAGTGACAAGCTTCTTATCATTTGCGTATTTGATATTGTCATCTTAGATAAGTAACATCATGACAGAGTCACGTCCAAGCTTGTGCGATGAAATACCTTCCAGGGCACACTCTAATTATATCAAGCCAACCACATGCCATAACAACTCACAACTATTATAAGCTTTCACAAAGCACATATGGGAGTAAAGCGTACAATTCCAACACAACCCAAACACCAGTTGGACTTTCTTTTTTTATTTTAGTTTCCATCTTGTTGCGTATAGGCCACTTATTCTAAAATAATGATGGAAACCAGGTGACTTTGAAAGGACTGGGAAAAATGAAAACATTTAGTTACACATAAACTATCTAACCAATTCCACCCTGCATTAATGTTTGTTTGATTCATAAATAACATTGGATCTGACCCAATTGCAAGGAAGAGACAACTACCTGTGTAGTTAAAGGCGCTATAATTTTCTAACAAGACCATCTCTCCATGGAAGTCCACAATCTCCCTACCTACTGTCATCAGTTCATCTGAATCCTTGGCATTTGCTACCCTATCTTGCAATTCCTGCAGTCAAATACAAGTGAAACAACGTGCAGGCGTGACACTAAGCCCCTGTTGTAATCAGTGGTACAAACAACAATAACAAATTTACAGCACTTCTGGGGAAAAAAATTGCTACCAAACATGCATCATGGAATACAAAATACACTAGCGAAGACATACGAAAAGGATCCCTTATTTGTTCACTGCAAACAACGACATACTAGAACTAAGGTGACACTAATTAACATGTGAAAACTACAATTACCGTTCCTCCTCCAAATTCAACATATACAATTCCCCTATCAGTAAATAAAAAGAGCAAGCAATTACACGCAATTCTCTCCTTTTGGACACCACCCCTCAACCTCTCATCAATTAAATATATCATCAAACTATCATAGACAAGAAAGGAAAGAAGAAGAGAAAGAAGATTACCTTCCATTTAATGACAGAGTCTTCTTCTTTATCAATGATAAAAGAATTGAATTTGTCCAATTCGTTTTCCAAAAGCTTAACAAAATCAATCACCACCTGTGGATAATCACGGCCGTCCAATCTGGGACGTTTAGCACCTTCCTTATGGAAAATTAATTTCAGTTGTTTCTTCAAATCCTTGTAGGACAAGAACTTGTCTCTCCACTCGGGCAACGTCGCCTCCACCAATCCGTTGAGGCTCTTTGAGAACTTCATTCTCTCTTTTGTGCCTCCGATTGCTTTCACTCGTTTCGTTAGTGTAATTAGCGAGAGAAAGTGGAATGCTTTTCGAAGAATATTTTGGTCAGGATTTAGAAACATTAAAATAAAAAATAACTTTTGAAAACCGGACCGAACCGGCCGGTCTGACCATAAAAGTTTGAACCGGTCAGTTGTTCACTTTAGTTCTATATAATAACCTCTGAGTATAAAAATTGACCAATTTATGGGAGAACCGGTCAGTTTTTCAGCAACCGGTCCAACCGGTTTTGTTAAATACTCACCATTCAGATACCCAATGCTATTAAACTTTCATATTTCATTCAAACTCTCTCGCCTCATCTTTATCTTCTCTTACCATCTCTCACCGCCTCTATGCATGTAGGTAAATATGATACTTGGGGGTAACCATAGATGCAGGAATCGATTTTTATTCGTTATCTCCTGGGGTGGCTACTGTGAAGTTAATCTTTTATTCTCATATCTCTCGTAGCTGGTTTGAGATAAAGAGCTTATTGAAGCAACTTCGAACTCCTTCCTTAGCGACTAAGTATTGTGATAGAAGGAGTTGTGTCTACATCCATCCCATGTTCCTCATGCTCAGGTTTTGGTTTACTCGGCCATGAAATGTTCATGTTCTTTCTATTTGGGATTTGTCATTATTATTGTATTTTCTCTTAAATTTGGGCTTTAATTTTTTTATTTCGAATGGGCACTGTTCTTTTGTTTGATGCTGCTGCGCTTTTCTTACTGGAGAGGAGGACATAAGAACATATCATATAGAGCTCCAATTTGTACCGTTTTATTCAACTTTTTGTTAAGAGATAAGGATAAGGCAGTGATAGTTTCAATATTATGTTTTATTGAAGTTTCATTGTTATTGTGTTTTTTTGCAATAGTTAGAATAGAACTGTATTATATATTCTCTTAACAATTGTTATATATACTTTTTGAACTTCAATTTGTTGTGTGTTATTGTTTCAATATGTTAATAGATAAGGATCTATTAGCATTGATTAATTAGTTTTTTGTAATAGTTAGAACTTCATTTCATATCAATCTCTGATTTTGATAGCTAGGTTATATGTACTCTTTCAAGTATTCAATTTGTTGATCTATTAGCAATATTTCGGTGAGACTATTTGAACTTTGAAGTGGAGCAATTGTTGGAGCAAAGTTTTTAATAAGTGAGTAACATCTGTTCTGTTATCTGTGTATCCATTCTACTACTGTTGGTCTTCTTTGTATAACTATATATGTATATTCCATTTTGCTGTGTTTGCATTTTCCTCTCCTATTCCTTCCTTTTCTAGTGTTTGAGAAGCAACTTTGGACGATAGTAGCTTCCCATATCAACTTAATATATTTAATAATCATATTCCTTAATGATTCCACATCTAAAGGTTCAACTGAACCTGTGAACTTTACATATTCATCAGTGAACTTGTCACTATCTTTAGAAAATCCAAGTGGGAATTGGGAAAGTTTCATTCTTGAAGAGGCAAAGATTACGAGTTTGTGTGATAGGAAACATCTTCTAGGCTTTGTTAAAGTGAGTGGATATCCTCTGTTTCCACTTAATTTGGTTGTCTAATCCCGAGTACTTAATTTGGTTACAAATACAGTTATATCTCCTTGTTTCTTTTTGGAGTGGAATCCTTGGTTGAATTTTGAGGTTAAGTGGGCAGCAAAATCCCCTAAAACCTCAGCTCATTACAAAACCCTCAAAGGACAAAGGTACTCTTCTTGCTGTTGGTCTTCTTTATTACAATTGATAAATCAGAGTTATTTAAGTTGTATACTTTTGCCCTGACAATAGTATAGCCGATTATTTTTTTATACCTTTTAGGTTAAATCATAATGGAACATATAGAATCATCATCTACTCATGGTAAGTCCGATCCAGCATGGAATTATTTTTGTTCTTCTCAAGCATCTGATAGGAATGTCCAATATAACTATATGTTTTGCGGCAGAATATTTAAAGGGGGAGAAATTTTTAGAATGAAAGAACATCTTGCTGATGTTAAGGGTAATATTGCTTCTTGCAAAAAAGTATCACTTGATGTGCGTGATATGATTGGAAAATATTTGCAGCAACAAATAAAAAAGAAAAAGGAAAATAAAGAGTCTCATGATATATCTTTCGGAGATGATGAAACACTACAAGTATTAGATAAAGGAAAAAGAAAAGTTACTATTGACATAGATTCTTATTTTTCTCGAAGAACTACTTCTAGTTCTCAACCTAGTTTAAAAAGTTTTATGGTTGATAAGAATGATATTTTGCGATGTAAAAGAGCATGAGCTAGATAGTTCTATCATTCGTGTATTCCTTTAAATGCTTTAAACTCACCATATTTTCAAGAAGCAATTGATACTACAACAGCAATAGGTCCAGAATTTAAGGTACCATCTTATTATGAGTTACATGTGCCTTTGCTTCAAGATTTAAAAAAAGAATGTCAGTTAATTGTGGATACATATAAATCTAGTTGGGAATCAACATGATGCACTATTATGGTAAAGACAAAGAACCTTGATTAATTTCTTGGTTTATTGTAATATTGGAACAACTTTTATCAAATCTGTTGATGCTTCTGATCTAGTAAAAAATGCTAATGCTTTATCTGAATTATTTTTTGAAATTGTCCAGTGGGTGGACCACAAATTGTTGTGTATTTTTTTACAGATAATGCAGCTAGTTATATATCAGTTGGGTACTTATTACAATCAAAATATGGGCATATTTATTAGTCTCCATATGCTGATCATTGTATAAATCTTATTTAAAAAAATATTGGTAGTATGGACCATATTTCTAGTCTTACTTTACGCACATCTAAGATCACAATTTTTTGTGTATAATTATATAACCTTTTTGTCTTAGTTAAGAAAGTAAGAAGATTTGGTTAAGACCGTGCATCCCGCTGTTACCAGGTTTGCAACTACATCTATTCATTTGAAAAGTATTTATAAACATAAGCAACTACTTCAAAATTTAGTGACAAGTGAACACTTTTTAAGTCATAAATTATCAAAAAGTGAAAAAGGAAAAAAAGTTTGTGCTATTATTCTAGATAATAAATTTTGGGATGCTTGCTTAATCATTGTGAAGATTGTGGCTCCACTTATAATGTTGTTGAGGATTTTTGACTCAGATGAGAAGCCATCTTTGGGGTATTTATATGATGGTATGTATAGAACTCACAAAACAATTATAAATCTTTTTAAAAGGAAGGAAAAATTGTACGAGCCTTATATAGATATTATTGATCGACGATGAGATAAGCATCTTACTCAAAGGATCCATTTTGCAACTTATTTTCTCAATGCTTATTGCTTATATGGTAGATACGTATGTACAATTAATATTATGGACGATTGGTTTGATGTGATTGATTGCAAAGATATTTTCACTTTTAAAGAGCAATCACAAACGATAACTGAAATTAAATTGTATCGTGAAGGTTTAGGGAGTTTTGCTAAATCATCAACAAAAAGAGAACTTATGACAAAAAAATGCAGTTTGGTAAGTTTAAAACTTTTAATTCATTATTTACTTATTAATAATATATATTTTATTTATCATAACTATTAATTTAAAATACAGAAGTGTGGTGGAGATTATTTGGTGAAAGTGCTCCATCATTGAGAAAACTCGCTATTAGGTTTTTCAGCCAACAACTTCTGCATCAAATTGTGAACGTAATTAGAGCATTTTTAAACGTATTCATACAAAGAAACGAAATCATTTGGCACATCAAAGACTTAATGACCTTGTTTACATTACTTATAATTTAAGAATAAAGAACAAGTATTTTATAGTTTTGTTTTGAATTCATTAATTTTATTCTTATTATTGACTTTATAATTTCTTTATTATGTATTCAGAGCGTTTAGTAAGAAGATAACATATGATCTAGTTGATATTGATTGTATTGAACATACTAATTTTTGGATCGAAGAAGAAGAACCATTGCCTGATCTTGATTATAATGAACTTGAAAAGGCGATTTATTAAAAAAATGAATTTGTTACAACGAATAAATTAAGGACATCTACTGATGGTCAATTCATATCTTATTTTGATTATATTTAAGTTAAAAGTATATTGTATCACAAGTTTGCAATTAACAATAATTTCCATCAACATATCTTTTAACTTTAACTGATTTTATGATGATCTACTTCTTGCCTAATCAGTTTAACTTACGATCTAGGTTTTAAAATGTTGGTCGTGACAAATCAATTTAAGATTATATAAGATCAAGTTCAAATTCTATTATGATAGAGTTCGAATTTGATATTTTTTATTCAAATAATTATAGTTTATCAATTAATAATTTAGATTAAAAATTAAAATGGGTCTAACTCGATTTTGTCGGTCCAAGTTTGACCAAGTTAAATTTTAAGTTCAGACAATATCATTTTAATTATTACACTCTTTATTCATTAAACAAAACAATATCATTTTATTAAATAAAATGAACCAATCAGTTAATGTCAATTGTTATTTATCAAACTAATATAAAATTAACAAATTAAATCATATTTGTTCAAGTTTAAATTCAAATATTCAAATATAAGTAAGTTTAAATTTAAGTTTTAAAAATAAATTAGATATACATATATATATATATATTGAAATAAAGAAATTAAATTTAGCAAGGATTCAAAATTTTAAAAAGACCTTAAATTATACCCTAAATTTATTATTTAATAATTTATTGAAAATTTATATTTTACAAATTATTATTCATATTTT
>JAOTJB010000008.1:18777165-18787944 GCA_027123815.1 Erythroxylum minutifolium | reverse complement strand
CAACCTCTTCATAAGAAGATAAGGTGTTCTTTTATTCAAGAAGTATCCAACAAGCAAAGTGGTCCATCTTATTGCTTCAACTTGAAATTTTTTTTAGCTTTCCTTCCTCTTGTTAGGGAAAAAGAAGTTAAATTTGCATGCAGGACTGAGTCTTCTACAATCTGAGACCAAGTTCTTCTTTTGGTGAAGCCTTTAGGCTTTTAGATATGTTAGTTATTAGGGAGTTGAGCTTGTTAAGTCACAAAGCTTTTTAAGCAATAATTATGGTCTTGGACTTGGATTTGGGCATTGTTGGAAAGACTTGACAAATGAAAATGGTGAGGGGTTAGTAGCATTAGAAAGAGTGGGAAAGGAACTATTAATAATTGAGCAACAAGGAGTTGTTGCCATATATAGGAGGCAGAAGAATAAAAGCTAGGTCGAAGAAGTTTGATCCAGTTTCTTTTCTTTGACTAATTACTATAATTTGTAAATAAAGTAGCTTGAAGGGAGTTTGTCAAAAGAAGTCAAGAATAGGTGTGACGGGCTAAGGATCTAGTTAGAGAAGAAAGAAGTAGAAATATTTTCTTTTTTGAAAGAAGTAGAAATATTTATTCACACTAAAATAAATAATAAAAAATCTTGATTGAATTGATTTGCTTTACTTTGTTTTTTTTTCTAACTTTTAGTGTCAATTCTTATCTAAATAATTACGCAAAAGCTTTAAAAGGGTTTAACGATATTTTTGTACTTAGCTTTAGTCTTTTGTTCTCCCCTTTGACTCATTTATCAATTTATTTTTTAAAAATTGTTATACTAGTGTACTATTAAAATGAGAAAATTATATGTATTTAACTTGATTTTATAAAAGTAAAAGGTATAAAGATCTTTATTTAATTTAATTTAAAAATAATTTAATTAAAATATGACAATTTAGTTAAAAAAAGTTCAGTTAGTGGATTTCAAAAAACCAACTGATGCTAAACATTATTAGAATAATATTATATATTTACATATATTTATTTAATTCCATTTATATTTAAAATGGAGTTATGAAGTATTCCAATTAAATTCTACATGAGGAGTTATATTTATTTGATAGTTATTTTGAAATAAATTATATAATACAAACACTGTTTTTGGATCAAATGCAAACTGGACATATTTATATTCCTCCATATGTTAGTCACAGAGTTTATTTGTACATTGAAGAAAAGTTATGAAAACCACACTCACGAAGGGAAAAGTAATACTCGCGACACACTCTCCCACACACATAACAACTTCCTTGAGAAGGCAAAGCCATCCTGTCAACTTATCCCAGAAGTTACTAAAGAAACTATATATGAATCTGTGCGGGCCTTACAACTGTGTCTCACAACCTCCTCTTCCTTTTTTCATCTGACTTTCACTGGGAATTCTTGAAAACTGTTCCTGTTCTAGATTGATCATTAGCAGGTTAGTTCTGATTCTGGATTCATGTATCTGAAACTATTATGATAAGTTCAATTGCATTGTTCGTTCATTTGGCTTTTCTTTTAATGATTGAATTTTCCCCATTCCGGGAGTGCGTCTTAGAAATGGGGTTTTATTGGGTTGTAACAGATATAATATCTGGTTACTAAAAACGTAAAGGGATAACGCAAACTTGGGTTTTTGTCTTCTATTCTTGATCAATGAGGTCTGTGTTAAAATTCCATTCTTTTGATGAGTTGTTTTTCTTTGGTGAGTTCTTGAATCTTTTGGAATTGCATGTCTACCCCTATGTTTTCTTCACAATTATGAAAGTCGATATCGGATCCAGCTTTGTCTGCGGAATCAAAGTATGTGAAATTTTGTTTCATGTGTACCGAAGGTTACGTATTTGTTAGTCTTAGCTTCTTCCTTTTTTGGTAATACATCTTTCTTTGATAAACTTAAATGATAGTTTCTTGAAACTTAGTCCTTACCGTGACATTCTAGTTATTCTTCTTCTTCTTCTTTTTTCCTAGATTCTCATATGATTGAGCTTAAAAGTTTTTGCTACTGATTTCTTGCTGTTACGTCAACCCTTTGGTGACAAAGTTTGACAAAGTAAAGATAATAGGATGTTATGTAATTATTGTAGTTTCTAGAAAATAAAAGTTTAACATTCAGTTTTCAGTGCTTGGTTTTACTTTATGGTGCATGTGAAATCGTATAATCTCTTGTTTTTGCTGTCCCTTTTTTGGGTATAATCAACATCTAAGTATAGGATGAAAGAAGTGAAGTTGATTTCTACATTTTGTGGTCAGTCTTAGTGTAGTCACGTTTTTGTCTGTTTTGATATTGTCTTTTCTTGAAAACAAACTAATTTTTCTTGTAATTAGTACTGCCGTTTAAAGCAGTGCTGCTTTATGAAAATTAAGGAAACGACAAATATATTTTATGGTGTCATACAAATTTGATGTTTTATGATATTCTTCCAGTTTTTGAATGATAATAGAACCATACAATACCATTCTGTTTTCTTTTCTTTTCAGTCTTGCTTGCTCTGTGTTTTCTTTTGTGCATCCTTTTTACAAGAAACAAGTTGGAGTCCAAGTAAGGGGTTACTAGACTTCACATAATGTATGTCAACCATTATTTAGGTTCTATGCTCAATTGTTGTTACAAAAGAGTTTTTTTTATGCATTTGCTTATTTATAACCTTTGCTACTGGAATTCAGATTCACATGAAGAGAATGGAGGCAGAAGATAATGTCAAGGACATTGTTGTGACTCAAGTTAGTTTTGGTGGATTTGATTCTCAAGTTAGTGCAAAAGAACTAATGGAATACTTAGAGAAGGAGGTTGGACTTGTATGGCGGTGTAGATTGAAGACTTCCTGGACCCCGCCTGAGTCCTACCCAAATTTTGAGATCATTAGCATGACAGATATTCTAAGGACTGCTGACTACAAGAGGGTTGAGCCTCATGCATTTGTTCATTTTGCCTCGCCTCAATCAGCAGCTTGGGCTAAGGATGCTGCAGGCCGCTGTAAACTTTTCTTTGATGGCAAGCCATTAAAGGTTAGTCTTGGGCCTGAAAATCCATTTACGTTGAATCAGAGGAGGAGGAAAACTATTCCCTTCAAGCTGTCTAATGTATGTCTGGAAATTGGAACATTGATAAGTCGTGATGAGTTTTTGGTTGGTTGGAGAGGACCTCCTTCTGGGGTCGATTTTCTCATAGATCCTTTTGATGGGACATGCAAGTTTTGCTTCACGAGGGATACAGCCTTTTCCTTGAAAAACCAAAAGGCAAATGCAGTGGTAAAATGCGATTTCAAAGTGGAGTTCTTGGTGAGAGAGATCATGGAGATCAAGCAATATAGAGAATTGTCTTGTCTAGTTGTTCTTTTACAGCTTGCATCAGCCCCCTGGGTGTCCTATAGGACTGCTGATGATGATATAGAAATATCGGTTCCATTTGACTTGTTGGATGATGATGATCCTTGGATCCGAACAACAGATTTCACCCCTAGTGGGGCCATTGATCGGTGTAATTCTTATAGAGTTTCAATCCCACCTCGCCATGGTGCAAAGTTAAAAAAAGCTTTGGATTATCTTAGACAGCGAAGGGTGCGGGAGGAGATTCTAAAACAACCACTAAGGGTCAAGGATGAACCTGACTTTGGGATGCCCATGACAGATCCATTCTTTTGTATTCATTACAAAGAAAGGATAGCTTTTGAGGTAATTTTCCTGGTGAATGCTGTCATGCATAAGGGAATATTCAATCAATATCAACTCTCAGGTAATTTCTTTGATTTATTGAGGGAACAGTCTACCGAAGTCAATGTGACTGCACTCAAGCACATCTGTTCTTATAGGCACCCAGTTTTTGATGCTTGCAAGAGATTGAAACTTGTTCAGGAATGGATACTTAAGAACCCTGGGCTTGTAAAGAGATGCAAAATGTCAGATGATATTCTAGAGATCAGAAGGTTGGTCATTACTCCAACTAAAGCCTATTGCCTCCCACCTGAAGTTGAACTGTCCAATAGAGTGCTGAGAAAATATAAAGATGTTTCTGACCGTTTTTTAAGAGTTACATTCATGGATGAGGGCTTGCAGACTATCAATTCAAATGCTCTTACTTATTATGTAGCGCCAATTGTGCGAGATATAACCTCTAACTCCTACCCTCAAAAAACAAGAATCTTCAAAAGAGTAACAAGTATTTTAAATGAAGGATTTTATTTATGCGGTCGGAGGTTCTCGTTTCTGGCCTTCTCGTCCAACCAATTAAGGGATCGTTCTGCATGGTTTTTTGCTGAAGATAAGAAGATTAGTGTCCTCGATATAAAAAATTGGATGGGGAAATTTGACAACAAGAATGTTGCCAAATGTGCTGCCAGGATGGGCCAATGCTTCTCATCTACTTATGCAACTGTAGAGGTTCCCATAGATGAGGTGAATCCTAATCTGCCTGATATTGAGAGAAATGGGTATGTTTTCTCTGATGGGATTGGTATGATTACCCCAGATCTTTGCATGGAAGTTGCTGAGAAACTGAAATTAGAGATAAATCTACCTAGTGCTTACCAGATCAGATATGCTGGTTACAAAGGGGTTGTTGCATGTTGGCCTTCCAAAGGTGATGGGATCCGCTTATCTCTAAGGCGTAGCATGGATAAGTTCCAGTCCAAGCATACCACCTTAGAAATCTGCTCATGGACTAGATTTCAGCCTGGTTTCTTAAATAGGCAGATTATAACATTGCTTTCAACCTTGAAAGTTCCTGACGAAATATTCTGGAAGATGCAGGATTCAATGGTTTCCAAACTAAATCAAATGCTGCTTGATACAGACATGGCCTTTGATGTCCTGACTGCATCTTGCGCTGAGCAAGGCAATACTGCTGCAATCATGTTGAGTGCAGGTTTCAAGCCTCAAATGGAGCCTCATTTACGAGGCATGCTTACTTGCATTAGAGCTGCTCAGCTTTGGGGCCTGAGAGAAAAAGCTAGGATCTTTGTTTCATCAGGGAGATGGTTGATGGGCTGCTTGGATGAGTTGGGGGTGCTTGAACATGGGCAATGCTTTATCCAAGTATCCAACCCATCTTTAGAGAACTGTTTCTACAAGCATGGATCAAGGTTCAGTGAGATAAAGAAAAATATGGAAGTAATTAAGGGCACTGTGGTGATTGCCAAGAATCCTTGCCTTCACCCAGGGGACATAAGGATTCTGGAAGCAGTTGATTTTCCTGAACTACACCATTTGTGTGATTGTCTTGTTTTCCCTCAAAAGGGTGACAGGCCACATACCAATGAAGCTTCAGGAAGTGACCTTGATGGGGATTTATACTTCGTTACTTGGGATGGAAACCTTATTCCTCCAAGTAAAAGGAGCTGGATTCCCATGCAATATGATGCTGCAGAAGCTAGGAAGCTCCCCCGCCCGGTTAATCAAAAGGTAGTTATCTGATTTCCTTATATTCTATCTGAAAGTTAACTATGAACAATTTAATTTCTTTAGGTTTGCAATTGGATTTATTCCATGGTTTAATTAGTCCTAGAAGTTATCTTGATCAATATATTGGAGTGAACTTTTGAGCAGATCTTTAAGTTGCTTGAAGTCAATCCTCAGTGGTTTGATGTACTTTTTTCTTTTTGGGTGCAGAGAAGCTCACAGTCTACTCAAATAAGAGTTAAATTGTTTAATTGATTATTGATTAGGGCTGGGTTGAACTTTTGAGAATGTTAATTGTTCATAGGTATATACATTAAGGATTTATTTTTCCCATTTTCGTTTATTATATTTCCTTCAAAGTATTCGATAAACTGAAATGAGCAGAAGTCTTAAGAGTAGAGCTAATGTGATGTGGCGTCAAAAAGGATTAAGATTATTAGTCGTGTCTTATGATTTGGATTGTGGAATAGCCTATCAGTAGCGACTTTGGTTTGAAATGTTCTGCTGAGGATTCAGGTCCTAGTTCAGTGATGATTTATCTAATTGGGGACAGCCTTTAGAATTGCAAGTTTCAAATTTCTCACTTTTCATTTTTTTCATGCACAGGACATCATAGATTTCTTTGCCAAAAACATGGCGAATGAGCACTTGGGGGCAATATGCAATGCACATGTGGTTCATGCTGACTCTAGTGATTATGGGGCTTTGGACGAGAAATGTCTGACCCTAGCAGAGTTAGCAGCCACAGCTGTTGATTTTCCCAAGACTGGGAAGCTAGTTAAAATGCCTTCAGAGTTGAAACCAAAATTATATCCAGATTTCATGGGGAAAGATGAAAATCAGTCCTACAAGTCAACTAAAATTCTGGGAAGACTATATCGCCAGATTAAAGATGCTTATGATGAAGATGTGGCTACTTCTTCGGAGCTTAATTTTGTTCCTGGTGATATTCCTTATGACAAATATCTTGAACTTCCGGGATCTGCTGATTTTATTATCGATGCATGGGATAAGAAGTGCTCTTATGATGGACAGTTGAATGGTCTTCTAGGACAGTATAAAGTAAAGAGGGAAGAGGAGATTGTAACAGGACACATTTGGTCTATGCCAAAATATAACAGCAGGAAGCAAGGAGAACTTAAGGAGAAGATCAAACATTCATATACTGCACTGAAGAAAGAATTTAGGCAAGTATTTGAGAAATTGGACATTGATTTAGAGAACATAAGTGATGATGAGAAGAACTTTCTTTATGAGCAGAAAGCATCAGCATGGTACCAGGTAACCTACCATCCCCAGTGGGTGAGGAAGTCACTCGAGCTACAAGATTCAGATGGTGCTAACAGTGTTGCGATGTTAAGTTTTGCCTGGATAGCTGCTGATTACCTTGCTCGAATCAAGATTAAGTGCAGCGGAATGGAAAATTTTGACCCTGTTAAACCGGCTAACTTGCTGGCCAAGTACGTTGCTGATCGAATGTGACGCATTGAAGCTTTGAAGGCCAATTTTTGCCACAAGGCCACTCTGCCATATTTGGTAACAAGATGCTTTTAAACTGTTTTGAGCTTGTAATTAACATTTCTCTACTTTGATCAAACGCCTATTATAATTTCATGAATTTCTTAAAGTTAGTTTCAACCTGGTAGGAAGGCAAACTTCTCAAGAAATTTAATAAGATGTCCGTTGCCTTCGTCTCTTAAAAGTTCCTAATCTGATTTACTTCTTTTATGTTAAGACGAATCTCTTGTTGCAATATAATAATTTTTAAGTTGTATGTAGACAGACTTAAAAGAGGTGCTGAAGATGTTCTTCTCAAGGAACCTTCATCCATAGACGCAGCAAACCCTTAAAAAACTACCTTAAGGTTGCCCAACATCTATAGTTCTCTAAATATTTTACTTCCAAAAATCATTTGACTCAATGAACCAGAATGTTATAATTAATACCTTGATATCCTTCAGGCTTCCTCTTCTCTTTCTTAATTGGTAGGCTTAATGTATCACCACCACTTTCTCCAACATTTTCATCAATGAAAAACTTGGATGTCTTTAAAGGCGAAGAGAAGTGGCTCTCTCTCTCTTAACCATTTTTTAAGATATTTTCTTTCATAACTTGAAACTGTTTAACCTTTTATTCGTAAATAATTTGCTTCTATTCTGCAAAACAAACATCTTTTCAATTAAAAGCTTTTATATTCTTTACAACAATTCAAAAATTTGTCACCACTCAAGATTAATCCTAGTAAGAGTTGAGTGTTTGTTTTTGCAGGTAACATTGAAACAATTAACACCCACATTATATTGGATTCAATTTAGATTTGCTGTCTCTTTAATATTTTAGGTTCTGTATTACAACAACTAGACTTGCTATGATGACTACCTACCACTTTTCAATCTTATGCAGAAAGATAACTGGAATAATAGAAATCCTTTTTCCAATAAAAATAGTTAAGGAAATTGAAAGAGCTCTCGAAAACTTCTTATGGATAGTTTACATAATGGACTCTATTAAAGCCAAGATTAACTAGAAAAAATTGTGTATGTCAAAAGTGAAGGGAGACCAGGATCTCATTATATCTAAATAATGAATAAGATGTTCCTGACCAAATTCAATTTCTACAAAGATTCTGACACCATTAGATGGAGCTTCATTCAATCCTGCCTTGTTGCTATTGGTTTTCCATATGAGTTTGTTAAGTAAATTATAATATGCATCATAACTTCTTCCTTCAGCATCCTTGTTAATGGAGCTCCTACTTAATCCTTCAGGAATACTAGGGAAAATAGGAAAGGGGATCCCCTATCCCTTTACCTATTTACCCTAGTGATGGAAGGGCTTTCCAGAATGCTTGGCAAGCTTATTGCATGCAATGGTAGATTCCAATTTCACCGTAAATGCAAGGAGCTCAAGATCACTCGATGTTTGCTGATGACTTTAAGCTATTGAGTGTGGCTGACATTCAATTCAATAAAATCTTACTGAACATTTTGAATTTATTACAGATTGGTCAGGTTTGAAAGTTAATGCTAATAAGAATAAAATGTTTATCTCTTCTAATGTGAGCAACCAAGTTGTTTTAAGTATAACCTCAGGATTTGGAATTCATACTCCTCCTTTTAAAAACCTTGGCATCCCTATTACTTCTACTAAACCAAAATTTTATGATTGCATTCTTCTCATTGAAGCATACAAATCCATAATTAATGCATGGCTAAACATGTTTTTATCCTTTACAGCTAGGCTTACTCTAATCAATTTAGTCCTCAAGAGCTTGCATGTGCGTTGGACTACACACCTTTTATTGCCAAAGAGGGTCATCGATGATATTGATAAAATCATCAAAGCCTTTGTAGTACCCTACTCCCTTCCACACATGCCCGTACACCCGTCAGATGTTCGTGCACATGTTCGACGGACTGGCACGCTAACTATATCACTATCAATTATCTCTTGGCATCATAATTTAAAACATAAGAATCACTATGACTAAAAACATAAGAATCACTATGACTATACATTGTAGCTTTACAACATCATCCATATAGGTACAATATCAACAACCTATCAGAGTCCACTGCTCTGTCTACAAAACATGTTACATACATGAGGACTTAACATAAATCTAGTCTAGATCCTTTAGCCCAGTTGACCGACCTTTGATCCATGTCTTCAATCCGAAAGTAGTACTAGTTCTCTTCTAAATTGACTTAGAAGTTATATCGTCTCTCTCGAACCTGAAATATCAACGTTGCAATTTTGGGTGAGTTTTATGAACTCCGTGAGTTAACCATCCTCGATGGTTCACCGATATCACATAGCACATCATCACATACAAACACATAATTCATATCATTTCATTTTTCATATATCATCATAAATCACTTTGTACATAAGTTTTCAAATTTTTCATTCAACACAATTCAAATTTACATTGCAATCGTTCAAATCATACAATTCATGCGTACATGCAATATTCATGAGACTCACATTCGTTTATTATTTTGTTATAACTGAGTGCCTTTTTTACTGTTTCGTATCCGTTGTGAATACCGGGCTCATTATTATTGTCCCTTATCTGTTGGAATAAAGGGCTCATTTTATATAGTGAGCCAGAAACTCTTACCACATTCTAATCTTTAAGCTCTTCTTTCACTGGTGACTACAGTCATAATTACCATTATGTTTCATGCATTCATGTAATGAAATGCATTACACGTACTTAATCATTATGTCCAATCAATCACATTCACATTATCTTTCTCATTCACATTTGTCATCGGACCTTGGCCCGGTATTCAACATTTATATGTTAAGAACATTTAGTCAATCAAATTCATATTCAATGACCACTTCCAATATATTATTCATGCATCAAACGCCTCAAACACTCAATGTCTGGAAATTAGTACATACACATCACATAACAGTCAATACATAGTTTAATAAACACACAATCAAGGTGAGACCATCTTAGGTTACTCACAGTTTGCTCCAGTTAGCTTATTGCCTTGAAGTTCCGTCAATGTTTGGAAGCAGTCGCTCAATGTGCTCTTCTATATTATGCAATCACACACATTCATACATTACTAATTTGCACATTTTACATATATACTCAATCAAAAGCACACACGCATATATATATATGTCATGTATAATGCATGTTCAATGACCTGGGTATATTTCCTAATACACATCTTACAATTAATTAACATCTTCCAATACCTAATTCACTTTGTCCACTTTAATCACCTCATTCAACATCAACTAGGTCCCTTCAAGATCTTATTTAAGCCTAAATACCTCATATGGAGACTCCCAAGCATTAGTTGGTTCATAAATTAATCAAAAGACAACTCTCTTTCTTTATAGATCTGGCCACGATCGTGCTATCCCTACCACAATTGTGACAGAAACTTCTGGAGCTGGCCACAATTGTGGTGCTCCTGCCACGATCGTGACAAAAACTTTTTCTGTCCAGGCCACGATCGTGGAGAAGGGCCACGATCGTGACAGAACCATTTTCTGTCAGGCCATGATCGTGGGGGCATGATTGTGCCCTGCAATTTTCCTCCCCATTCATTCGAATTCTACACACATTTTAACACCAATTTCACACCAAATTTCCAGAATCCATTACTTCCAACACAACATCATTCCATACTAATTCAACTACCAATTTGATTGCATTAATTTTTCAAACCTCTAATCATTTGATTTAGCATCTTCAACTACATATTATCATTCATGCATTCCTATCCTTTTTCTATAATATCACATACATAGTATCAAACAATTCATTATCAAAATTCCATCATTTCAAGTTGATAACCTCTTCATTTATACCTAAATTTTAGTTCAATATCATCTATACACAATTCAAACC
>JAOTJB010000008.1:18758683-18777065 GCA_027123815.1 Erythroxylum minutifolium | reverse complement strand
CATAAAGTAGACAAGAAAAGTGTTAAAAGCTAATTAAATGTATACATGACATATATCCATCTTTAACTAACCACCATGTAAACATAAGACCATATACTAATGTATAAAGAAAAGCACATTATGACCCTTGTTGATGAATGTGCTATTCACGTTTTCAACTTTTGATTGGAAATATTTAACCAACTAAAACCACCATTTAATAGCACATTATCACCCTAAACTTTATCTAAAGAACTAAAATCAAATTTTCATAGAACAAACATTTCATCGAACACCTTACATGCATAACAAATTTATCCCAACAACATAACCAAATTAACCTCTTGTCTCTTCTATCATTAACATTTATAACTTACAAATGTTTTTTATTCACATAATACACAAATAAACCAAATACCCAACTTAAACTATCATCCAATACCGCAACCGAATATCACTAATTAATAGGGGAGAGAACAAAATACCTCAACCGAAGTCACGAAGACACGAGACACGAACAGGAGAGGCGACAACGACAGTCAGAGACACGAAGAGGATAGACAGTGGACGGAGAGAAGTGAAACGTGACGGTGTGGGTGGGAGAGAAGAAACCGGAGAAGATGACGCAGGAGGGAAGGAGGGGAAGGAGGGTGTGTTTAATATGAATGAAAACGACGTCGTTTGGTGTTAAACCAAACGACTTTGTTTTTATTTACTTTTAAACGTTGATGGAGAAGCAGACGACGATGTCTACATTTTGAATTTAGCTACGGAATTTACCTACAAAATGTGTTGTTGATAAACTCAAAAATTCCCGCTTTGTTTACCAATGACCAACTTGTACCATTGGTAAAGTCCGTAGCAAATTTTACCAGTATGATTTCCCACCATAATTACTGACGGACAAATTTTCATCTGTAAACTCAAAAAATTACATCTTATTTACCGACAGTCACCTTATACCATCGCTAAAGTCCGTCACCAATTTTACTGGGATGATTTCCCTCCATATTTATCAATGGACTTTACTACCGCCGCTAAATGAAATTTTTTCTGTCAATTTGACCAATGGACAATTATTTTCCGTTGGTAATGTGCAGCGGTTTCTTGTCTGTCGGTAAATATCAGTCATTAATGCGTATTTTTCTTGTAGTGACTCATGCATAACATCAACTCACAAAAATTGAAACATAATCTCTTTATTATTATTACCACCCACTTTAACACTAAAAAAATCAATTTCATGATCATGATTATCAATCTCAAATTACTCATCATATTAGTTTCATTTAACACCACCTATAAAGATCAAGGCATAACTTACTTGCTTTACTCTTAAGCTTCTTCGAAAATCACCAAGAAACCCTAATCCTCCATGCTCACGATCATCAACTTTCTAGGGTAGATAGGTTAGGTTTTAGAGACAAGATGAAAAAAAACCACAAGATGAGAGTAGCAAGTGAGGGGAGATAGCTAGGTTCAACATGAATGGAGATTAGTGAGAAAATTTTCATGAAGAAGAAGAAAAGAAGAAGGTCAAGAAGGAGAAGAAGAAGAAAGCAAGATTCAAACAATTAAATGGTCTTCCTAGTAATTAAGAGAATCGTGGGATAAGGAAATGGCTTGATAAGTGACACTTGTCACTTGCCACATGTCCCATCCTTATAAGTTCACAATTGGTTCTTTTATTAAACTAGTTTATTTAACTCCAATTTCTACTCTAATTGTCTCCCAATTTTCAATGACATGTGTAATTAAATCCAAATATCATTTATCAAAATTTCTATTGTCATTTGATTCTTACATCTACTACCATTTATCAATTATCCTGCCACTTGGCATTTTTTTAGTCCAAAAATACCCAAATTTTCAAAATTTCACCAAAAATGCTAAATCAATTCTAATACACACCAATGAAATTTTCAATACATATAAGCCACAATTTATATTAAAAAATCATATTTATAAATCAATTATACCCGAAAAAATGTCAATGAATGCATATACAATCATCTTACTGCGTGCAAACATTTATATTTATCTGTGTATGTATGCTATATTATGTATGAGCATGAAATGCACTTCCTAAATTCTCAATAATCTCTCATGTACAGTATCTTAGGATTCTAACCCTTATCATGGGATAATGGGATATTATAGCCTTCCTTGGTCTAGGAAAGTAGAAAATTCAAGGGTGTAAAAGTCAAATGGGAGGAAATAACTACTCCTAAGAAGAAAGCGGTTTCGGGATCATTCTATATCTCATATGAAAAAATTCCTATTGAGTAAATGGATTTAGAGGCTACATATTGATAAAGCTTAATAACCAAAAATTTTGGCAAATAACAAGGAACGTTTTTATAACTTCATCCAAATGTTGAGCTTAAGGAACTAGTTATATCCATGGATTAACATAAACTAGGAAATGGGAAAACATATGGTTATAGTATGACAACTGGTCAGATCTAGGTCCTCTCATATTGAGAAATGAAATCTTTCATTTGAAAAATAGAATCCCCACTAATGTTAAAGTCTCTTCATTCGCTCAACATGAAGAATGGTTTGGAAATTTCAGAGGTTTCTCCTCTCTGGCAACTTATTAACCTCAACTCCAACATCTGCAAAGGAAAGATAGCATTGCTTGGACTCTAAATTTCAAGGGGATCTTTACAGATGAATCCTGTTATAAAATCTATATAACAAACCTATAAGATGTGTCATGGTATGATTTACTTTGAAAATTCTCTGTAAACCCCAAAGTCTCTTTAATCACTTAGTTTGTGATAAAGAAAGTCTCTTTAATCACTTGGTTTGTGATAAAGAACATAAGCAAAACAAAAGACATATCGTTTGGTACTTATTATCCCATCTGTGTTTTGTGCAAAGAAGCTAAGGAAGAAAGCAAAATCTTTTTTTCCTCTGCAGGTATTCCAAAGTTATTTGGAGTAAAGCGATGCATATCCTAATGGAGTATTGCCAGACTTACGAATGGAATGGACTCTTGGCCTAGATCATCAAGAAAGTTAACCAACTCAAGCAGAATGCAGAGCTCTTTAAGAATGCTTTCACTACAACTATTTATTCAATTTGGAAGAAAGGAGCAACAGATTTTACAAAGGCGCTGACATTAGAAAACATCAACTTGGAATTAGAGAGATCATGATTGCAAAAAATGTACAAAAATGTCTGTCTCTCGACATGAAATGAAGATGGAATCTTTAAGTTGGAGTTGCTTGTAGCTTCTATCTTGTTTGTTTTTTGTTCAAATTAGTATGATGTAACTAGGAACTCATTGTAATGATATAATAGCTTTTGATAGTGTTAATGAATTTTTTATTCACTTTTCAAAAAAATTGTGTCATATCATCTTTAGTTGGATTAGAGAAGTTATTACAGTCAATGTGATTAACACAAACACTAGTTAATATATAGCATTTTATGGAGTCTTCCTTGGACCATTTTTGTAATGAGCCCTTAGCTCCCTATCCTACCATTTCATTGAAAATTTACAAATAAAGTAATCTCACTTCGAAAATATACATAAGGATAAAGTGAGTTATATATAGAATTAGCACTCATAACTCGTTACCTTAAAGTTTTGTGTTAAGAAATGATATCTTCCCAACAATGGTATCAAAGTCATATTGGTAAGGTCCAATGAATAGAGATTCATAAATGGGTTGAAAGAGGGCTAATCTAATATAGATGAATTTACTTGTGAGGGGAAAATGATATAAATTCACAAATGGAGACATTAATGTTATCATTATAGTTTTTTTTCTTTCAATTTGAATCATGTGTGATGATAAGGAAATAGAACAACACTTACTACCAGTTGAGTTGAGTATGAAGCTTTTAAATAAGGACATGCAAGAAGATGAACTCCTCAAAGTGTGTAAGGTTTATCTATTCATGATGTACTACTGGTTTAGTAATGTTTAAATTAATAGAAGCCCTTCTATTAGAAAATGAGCAAAATGTAAATTACATCTTATTAGACTTTACAGTAATATATTATCTCTTTTCTAACCCAATAGTCCTTTTCTTTATCGAAATGACATATCCTACTAAACCAAAATTGTTGTACTTATAAGTCCTATTGATATCTTCGAATGAACTAACCTTATCTTTTTGAAGATATTTTCAAAGTTGCTAATGTTTTTTTAGACCCTTCTAGAAGAGTACAACCATTACAGATGAGTTGAAATTTGAAATTTGAGTGATTTTATGAACTGTATGAGTATTTTTGTAGGCTATTGTTTCACCTCAAATAGTAAAAAAATCTTATAGCCTCAATTTATAACAAAGTATGCCTCTATATGAGCTCTGGAGTTATAAGAAGTTAATTATGGATACTTATGATAAAGTATAGTACCAATCCCTTGTCAGACCAATTAATGTGGAACAAAAATTGTTGTATTTAATTACATGGAGGGCACTAAAGAGTTCTATAATTTCTCAATCTCATTGCATGGTTTGTCAGGTTTATAGTGTCATTATATGTTTCTAATAAAGGTCAATTTTAGTAAATGTAATTGATCAAGTATCTTCGGGATGAATTAGCTATCCAATCATATCTCTTTATTGTGGCATGTTGAAATTAGTCTACTCAAATTGATTATAGGGTTAGCTATTGTTTCCAATAAATTGTAGATCTCAAACCTTTACAACAACGTGAATATTAAGAATAGTAGGTCAATTATTTGGTTTAGTGTTTAGTGACATATCTAATGTTAACTTTTTTTTAGTTATTAAGAGAAATCTTCATTAAAATCTATTATGGTCACTTTTGCAAACTCTCTGTGGGATATGACTAAAATTATAGTCGATTTCAACATACAATGTTAGTTGGTATTTTTACGTTTGCACTTTTGCTCCTGTTCACTAACTTAGATTGGTCTGACTTGCAAAAAAGTTGGAAAGATTGATCTTGAACCCTAAAATTTAGGTTTAAATTTGTTTAAAAGAAGGTAAATTTTAGTTAAAGTTCCAATATACTTGTATAAATTTTAAAATCTCAATTTCATTATAGAACACACCTCCTCGAATATCTAAAACACAATCGTGAGTCTATTTAGATAACATATTGAGTTTGCTTGTATTTGCATATCTTTCAATATGAACCTATGTTATTTAAGAATCATGAGATTTGATAAAACAAACTCAAGATAAAGTTGCTCATTTGTGATCATAAGGTCATAGATTCAAGTCACGAAAACAACCTCTTTGTAAAAATATAAAGCCTATTTTTTAAATCTATAAAATAATCCTTGAATTTTTTTAAAAATTACAAAATAGTTCATTTTCATATCGTACAATTATACAGTATACTTTATAAGTTTTCATCAACTATGTCTTCAAAAATCATAACAATAAATAATAACCACAATTAATATGAAATAACAATAATTTTTAAATAAATAATAATCATAATTAATATGAAAAAGATAATCATTATCATACGAATATAAAATTAAGAACAATAGGAAGGATTAAAAAGATTACAATGTTATCATGTAATAAATAATAATACATCAAAATATCTAATAAAAGGAACAAATAATATCCTTGACTCTTAAATTATTACAATTTATGACAAGAGTTTGTGATGAGGAAACAACTAAGTAGATATAAAATTGAAACAAAAACGTTTATAATTACAATTACATACATAGAATTTAACATATATATCAAATATAAGTAAAATTAAAAGAAGAGGAAAAACAAAAACTTGGAACTTTATTCAATCGTCTACGGGAGGATACCCGCTATAACTACATTGACCTCATTTATCATTTGGTACAAAATCCTCATTATTAAGAGGAGCCTCATCATCATCATCATCATTTAAATTCAATGCACCAAACAACATGTTAGTGCTTTCCCATCTAAGATTATCTTCCAAGTCATCCACATCTATCAAACTCAGTTCCTCAGAAACTCAATCTGCCAAAAAATCGACATTATCAATGAAAATTGCATCTATTGAACTACTTATGCTATAAGAGTCTTAGAAAACAATAAAAATTAATTATTAGAAATTTATAAGAAATTATATCAAAATTAATAATGATAATAACATACATTTCTCGAAATGAATGAATTCAAATGTGTTTTAGTTCCGTTCAAAACTTGTTGCACTCACACATTGATTTAAAATTTGAATTGTAAACCTTTTCAATTATGGAACACCACTTTTGAATTAATCCCATCAAGAAACTGTAAGTTGTAAGATAAAAAAAATAGCGTTATAAACAAAATAAAGTGATAATTAATTTTCAATAAATAAGAAAAATGAAACAACTATTACTTGGAGAAAGTTTTGCTCTTTGTCGAATAGCAATCGACAATCCAAAATCCCCAGAAGACAGCTTATAAAGCTCCGTTTGTGAACTTAAGAGATCTTATATCATTTCATGGCCAACAATTGTTGTAATAACGAGGATTCAAAAACACTTCAGCTGTAAATAACGAAGAAGAAAGTTGCCTTCGCCATCTTTTATTGATGATTGCAAGATACAATATGTACAAAAAAAGGCCTATGTTTCATATTGGTCTTGATTGCTTCCTTTGCCCTTTTCATGGCATTAAAAAATAACTCATTGCTGGCTTTTCTTCACTATCAGCCAAGTGAAATACCCTCACCAAAGGCTCACAAGCTCGGATAACAAATTAACATTAAGACTAAAATTCTCTATCTTCCGATATAATGTTGAAAACCTCCAATCCGGTAGTAGACCTAACATGTTGAGATGCAACCCACTTATCATTTGTAAAAAATTGTCTTAACTTTTTCTTCAGCAAAACAAAAGATTGAAGTGATAAAAATTTTGTTGCAAATCTCATTACACTAGAATGACATAAATTTCTACCATTGATAATCCTTTCTCATTAAATTCAGCACCAATGCACAAATATAGATGAACTTGGTCAGCTTTTTAGCTTTTTGCATAGTCTCATCAATAATAGGAAAATATTTAGGATTTATTATATTCTCCAACATTAGGTCAATGCAATGTGCAATATAAGGAGTCAAAAAAAATAATTGTACATATTCTGTAACCTTCTTCCTGCCGGTTTGTAAGCGGAATCATTGTCAGTAATGAACTAAACAATGTTTTCTGGCCAACTTCATCAAATATCTCAAATAAAGTATTGATACTTTTGATAATGCCAGATGCATCAACAGACTTTAAAAACATTGAGCCATTTGTAAAATGAACCAAAAAATTAATAGTAAGCTCTTGTCTCCTATTTGTTCGATTATCACACATGATTAAAACCCAAATGTAGCCCAATTCACTATTCTTTCTGCTAAATAACTTTTAATTTTAAGAACTAAACAACTCAAAAGCTTACCTCTTAAGCCATCAATCGAAAGAGCTTTATATCTCAGACCGTAAGAGACTATTGCATCCACCATAGGTTGATAATAATAAGACTGAGAAGTATTGAATGATGAACCTGTATCATACCACTATCTAGCTACTGACATATCGATATTGTGAGATGCATCTCTTGATTACATTATACTACAAATTGAAGGTTAGACTACAAGAGATGTTCGTGGCGGAAAAAAACTAGCCACCTGCCGTCTTCTTTTCCTCACATCAGGTCCAGATGTAACATTTACTTCTTCCTAGGCTTGGGATGGAACACTACCACTACCATCTTCAACATTTCCACAATCACCACGAAAACCAACAAACGAACTTCCACTACCAATTTCAAAATTCAACCTTTCCATTCTATCTTTCTCATGTTGGTATTCTCAAGCAATGTTTTTATTTGTCACTTCACATCATGACTTACTTTTTTACAAGGTTTCACATCTCCTTTAACCTTAGCTAAATGCTTCTTTAATCGGGCGATTTATCCGCCTTTCAAATGCTTGTTACAAAACAAGCAAATAGTATGGTTCCTCATATTAGGAACCAGTACACTATGAGCCCAAGTTGAATCATTGTATCTTCCTAAAGTGGTTTGATTAGGAGTACTTAAACTTCCTTCCATTTATCTGTAAAAATAAATGAATGCATATATCAAACATGATAAAAAAATACATAATTTCATTACATAATACGCATGTCCATCTTAAATAATATAACTCATTTTGTATGATTACGTCATAAATAATTCAATTTCATCGAACACAATTTACCATAAGTCAAAAACTAACAATTCAATTGTTCAACATACATAATTACATAAAACGTACATAAATAATTTCTATTTCCAACAATTTCCAACAACTCCATTTCTAACAATTTCGAGCAGTTTCAATTCAAAGTTTCAAACATCACAAAACATATATAAACAATTTCATTTCCAATAATTTCGAAAAATTTCAATTCAAACATCACAAAACATACATAAAACAATTTTCATTTCCAACGATCACAAAACATAGATAAACAAATTTCATTTTTAACAATTTTCAACAATTTCCATTTCAATAATCACAAAACATATATAATCAATTTTCATCTTCAACAATTTCCATTTCCAATAATCACAAAACATACATAAAACAATTTCCATTTCCAACAATCACAAAATATAGATAAACAATTTTCATTTCCAACAATTTCTATTTCCAATAATCACAAAAACATACATAAAATAATTTCCATTTCCAAA
This sequence comes from Erythroxylum minutifolium, assembly GCA_027123815.1. Lineage (NCBI taxonomy): Eukaryota > Viridiplantae > Streptophyta > Magnoliopsida > Malpighiales > Erythroxylaceae > Erythroxylum > Erythroxylum minutifolium. The sequence goes on along the minus strand of JAOTJB010000008.1, from coordinate 18,768,446 downwards.
AATCACAAAACATAGATAAACAAATTCCATTTCCAACAATTTTCAACAATTTCCATTTCCAATAATCACAAATCATACATAAAACAATTTCCATTTTCAACAATCACAAAACATAGATAAACAAATTTCATTTTCAATAATCACAAAACATACATAAAACAATTTTCATTGCAAATAATCACAAAACATAGATAAACAAATATCATTTCCAACAATTTCCATTTCCAATAATCACAAAACATAGATAAATAATTTTCATTTTCAACAATTTTCAATTATTTCAATTCAACCAGTACAAAACATACATAAACAATTTTCATTTCCTACAATTTCGAAATTTTGAGTCAATAGTCAATACTTTTAATAAACTTGTATTAATTATATAGTTAATACATTAATTATGTAATTTAAAATGTTTGACAAGCTAAGGATTGAAAGTCAAACCATAGATTCAATCTATCTAATCTTGGTAAACTCACACATCTTCGCCTTCCTACTAATAACTCTAAAGTATAAGAAATAGTTATTAAAAAAATTTGTTTAATTATACTTAAATATGTTACTCAATGCATATACCATTTACTTTTTTGTAAACTTATAATTTTATTAGGTAACAAACATAGTCGATGCTAATCATGTTTTACTAAAATTTGTTTAGATTCTGACTTTTTTATTAAGTTTAAGTCTAATATTTTAAATGGCTTAAACTTCATAACTTAATTGTAAAAGTAATTATATTAAATATTTTAATTTTTAATCTCGTATAAATAAAGATGTAATTGTCTTATAAACATAAAATAAGATATACATTTAAATATGCCACATTATTTAGCATGCCAATTTAAAAAACATTTATGTCAACTATAAAGTCTAAATTAGTAACCTTATGTCTGTCCCACAATAGCATATTTTATGATAAAAAATTGTCAAAAAAAAACTTAGTGCACTGCTGACTGAATTAAATAACCGGTGCTCTTTCCAATTTCTATAAATGAAAGCAAACAACTTCAATGAATCAATTTCCATTTTTTAGTTCCACTCCACATAAGAAGCAACGTAAATACGCAATAACAAATTAACAAATTTCATTCCCAATTCATAAAATACACCAACAATTCTATTCACAGTTCACAAAAAATACAAAAAGTCATAAACACACACCTAATTATTTCAGAATTCAACAACAATTCAACAAATCGGGTCGAGTCGAAAATAGAAATGGAACTAATTTAAATATGGCATGAAGGAGGAGACTTGAGACTCCAAGAGTGGTAGGTGGGTAGGTGGGGTGTCGATGGTGCTCTGGTGGCGTCCGTGGTGGTGCCAGGCATCAGGTGTGGTAGTCGAGAGAGAGGGGTGAGATGTGTGAGTCTGTTAGAGGGAAATAAAAAGGTGGGAGAAAGAGAGAGTAGAAGGAGGGACTAGGGAGGGCTGCCGGTAGTGGGCGTCGATGGTGGGCTGTGAATGACAAAGAGTGAGTGAGGTGAGAGAAAATAATTATGTGAGTGAAAGAAAGAAGAGTATCGTCAGGTGTGGGAGTGGGACGAGGGGGTGTTAAAAAAATTTTGTTTTGCAACTTAATCCTACAATTTTGTAAAACTTACGGTATCGGTCGATATATAGCTTGTATAGCTTGTATTTTAAATATCGACAGTACCGATCGATACCATGTGAAAAACGTTGGTATCAATTGGTATTTACTCTCGATGCAGATGCCCTTGTCTCGTACCAATTTAAGTCTGGTATAATACGTACTGACCAGTACCAACCAATACGAAACATATTTCAATACACTGATTATAACAATAAAGCACTGCCTTAAATTATTTTGGTTGCTAAAAAGTAAATATTAACTAATTCACCGTACCTGCCGGTACTGACTATTACAAAATAGATTTCAATACACTAATTATGAGAGCAAAGCACTGCATTCAATTATTTTGGTTGCTAAAAAGTAAACATCAACTATAGAATTGATTTAGTTCCTTTTGGACTATAATTTTAGCGTTTAAGAATCATGATACCATAGTTGCTGGGGAGCAGGATTTTGTGCCGAGCTGTTTATAACGAAATAGAGGCATTGAATAAATTAAATCCATGATTCTAATTCTGTGGAAATCCAGAAGAAAGAAACGAATATAATGGCTTTAATTTGGTGGGGGAGCCAACTATGAAAGCGCATTTAATTGCTACTCCCTACCACAATACTACGGCCGTTTACCCGATAAGCACGTGTTTACAGTAACTAACTCTGTTTTATCTCTGCAATACAGAAGGCCGCCATCGCCAACTTAACTGGAGAGGGTAAAAGAATTAGCGAAGACAAGACAAACACAGACGAAAACAACCAGATTCTTAGTGAATGGTTTTGGGTCTGGGTTTTGATGGCCAACTGTTTCTTGAAGAAGTGAATCAAAACCCAGAAGAAAACCATCAATTTCCTACCTTTTTATATTCGACCCATCATGCCATTTATATGGTCTGTTTCACCGAAGTCACACCCTTACTTGGTTTATTTCTTTTATCTTGGGTTATTTTAGTAGCAAGTTACTTCGTTGTTTCTACAAGGTTTCTCTTTTGTTTTGTTTTACCTGATTTCCAATAGAAGATGTCCTGGAGATGTTGTTTTCCTGATGTAATATCTGGATCCACGTGTTTTTTTATTGCTCAAAAATTTTCGATTCTTTTCTTGTTATAATATGTCACTTATTTCTCTTCACTATGGTGCAGGATACTTGAGCCTAATTTAGGGCTTTGAATCAAAGATCGCTGGCCTGACTCTTGTCAATGCACTTGTGTAGATCCCTTCCTCCTTGGCTGCTTCAACTAATCGCATGCATGGGGTGAGCTCTTTCACTCTCTCGGTTTTTTATGTCTATTTCCCATTTTATCAGATGTATGAGATTAAAGGATATCTTCTTTGCTCTCAACGGCTTTCTGGGTAGATGAACAGGAAAGTAAGGCCTCTTTGGGTAGTTTTATACTTTTCCTTGGAGGAATCTTGTCTTTTTGTGCTTGCTTGTTGTGTAAGCGAGGTTGAGTTGGATGAAGAGAGAACGCGTAGGGGCTTTCTATATTTGCATTCTTTCCTTGAAGTAATTGCCAATTGGATGGATTATACGCGGGGTTGTTCTTTTGTATAGATATTCTTTACAAGCATGGATTCTAGGTGTTGTCTGCTGATACAAACCCAGAGATGCTTTGGCCGGAATCCCTGTTGCTCATTTGTGCTATTTACTGAAGCTTATCTGCGTGCACTTTTGCTTATGACGATGGAATCTTTTAAGAAGAAATTCAAGGCTCTTTCGGTGTGAGAATTTTCTGTTTCTTTTAATTGTATAATTGAATATCTGGTTAGAAAGAAAATAATAATTGATCACCTTTATGAAACATCTATCTGGGCTCACTTCTTTCTGATGATTTTGAAAATCTGATTGAGTAACTATTTGTTGCAATGGGTAAAGATTTGAAGCTATTTAGGACGATACTTATACTGCTTCAAAAATGAGTAACTATTTGTTGCAATGGGTAAAGATTTGAAGCTATTTAGGACGATACTTATACTGCTTCAGAAATGTTCTTGCTCTATCATTTCCTTCAAACAGTGCATTCCTAATGCGTAATGAAATTATCGTGGGAAGTTGTCCTAAAATTTGATGGATGATGCATACTTCATTCAGGGTTGTAATTTGGATTTTCATAAGACAACTTGGTGGATTGCAGTATTAAAGTTGTAAAATTTGTTGGATCCAGGGCCATGCATTTGCCCCACTAATAGGTTTGTATTTTGATGTGAGACTAATGGTTTTGGCCACTGGAAAACTTTCACCGGTAGCTAAAATATTCAAAGTAAATAGCTTTTTCTTGCTTGCTCTCCTTCCAATTATTTGGTGTTCAAATATTATGAGGAACTTGAATTATATATTTGTGTGTTAACCAATATAATTCGCACTCTTTAGAAAACATTGGAAGGATGATATGTGGGAAGGCTTCTTTGGAACAATTATATTGCTTTGATCTTCTAATTTCTTTTCACATAATGGACTCATCTCTTTGGTGCCCTTTTTGCCTTTCCCCACACCTTTCTTCTGGTTATGAAAGTGAGGATTGAGTTAGTTTTTAACAGGTGCTAATTGTACCATGGTTAAACCTCTTTTGTAACAGAGCAGAGGTTGCTTTGGATGCTTTGCTAAACCCTCTACTATTATTTCCGTTGATGAGTCATCTAAGGGGACTAGAATTCAACGCTGTCCAGTAAGGAAATCTAGCAAAGCGGATAATTTCTGGAGTTCCAGTACTACAGAAATGGACAATAGTGCAGGGCAATCCCAGAGAAGCATTTCTTCAATCAGCACGTTGAACCAGTCACGCAATCCTCTCTCTAATCCTGGCAACTCAAGCAACCCTTCAGAATTTGTTAATTATGGTAAGCACATTTTCATTAAACTCTTCAGAAAATAGATCCTGTATGTTTAACATCTTTAAAGCAATGGCACTGCCATTTTATGATTCCTTTAAGGTATTGTCTAACTATCTCAATGTTTAATCGTCGTCTGTTTAGTGGTGGTTTAAAGTTGTGATAGTTTTTGTTCTTTTAGATTCTCATTTCTAACTTGTGCTTTCTTGTCTGATCCATTTGATTGATAATGGAAGCTTTGTTGAATGTAGGCTCTCTTTTCTGGAACCAAACAAGGCAGGAATGGCTTGGGAGTAGAAGTTCTGAGAACAAGAAGGAAGTTCGAGAACCCACAATAAGGTGGAATATCTCTCTTGTATAAAGATGAAGCAGAAACATGTTTGGGCAATTGTCTTCCATGAATTTTTCTTTAGTTCTGTTGACTTATGTTTCAAGTTGCAATAGTATGATGTCCTGAGGCAAAGGATAGCAGAATTTTGATTGGCCTGAATCAAAACGATTGGCTGCTTGACCAGAATATGGGTACACAAAGAATGTTTTCCTTTTACGCTGCCCCTACTCTTAATTTTCTTTCAATCTGTCTTTTTATATTAAACTTTGGTGTGGAAACTTGTGTTCTTACCATCTTATGTCCATTTCTCTGAACACAATCCTTACTGTGAGAGAAAACTCTTGCAATAGTTGTGGTTGTTGCTTTTGTTCTGTCTGCATGTTTTGACGTTTATTTTTGGTTGGCTGCATTAATGTGTGCATGTTATATTTTTGTTGAGTCAATCGTTTCAACTACTGCTTGTTTTGCAGCTGGAATGCCACTTATGAAAATTTGCTTGGAGGCAACAAGCGTTTCCCCCGACCTATACCTCTTGCAGTAAGTTAGGTCTAGTCTTCCCCATCCTAGTATTACTGTCATATATTCTTACCTTCCTGTTTGCCTGTGGGATTTCAAATGGCAGGAAATGGTGGATTTTCTTGTAGATGTTTGGGACCAGGAGGGCTTGTACGACTGAATAAGCTGGAATGTTTTCTATTAATCTCGTACAAGTTTTCTCTGGCATTCACAACAGTTCTTGTTAAAGTTGTTGCAAAATGAAAATGCAGGCCTTAGAAGTGTCTTAATAGTAGTTCATGGCTTCCTAACACTGTGGTACCTTTATAAACCAAAAATTGTAATCTTTTCAAGTAAATCATTTACGTATCCTTCTGTTGTCTGTACTGCATCTGCACGTATCACTATAATCATGTTAAAACTCATTATTATGTTCTCTTAGGAGACTTATGATATAGATTTCGCAAGAAAGTAGGCTTGTCAGCACCAACATGACTATCCTTACTAATTTTTACTATCCTACTAATTTTTTAGTCATCTAATTTGAGATAATATGCTAACATTTTCTTAAAAAATGAACAAATTGTAATTTCATAGATATTTTTCTTTAAATTGTAGGGGAGTGAATAAAAGATGTATATTTTAATATTGTAGGAGTAATTTGAATCACAACGAATCTTAACAGAGTAATTTAATATATATGTAATTTTTATTTTTGAAATGTTTTTATGTAATGAATACAAGCATAAAACTCCCCTTGAATGTATAGTTGATGTTTCACTCTCTTCCAGCAATATGGTGTTCATTCGTCAAAAAGTTTCTGCCCAAAGTCGCCGCATCTTAACCTTTAAAAACAGAGCCTAACTGGTCCTGTAAACCAGGCGTTTAACGTTTTAGTTGTGAACTAACTTTTATTTACTTCATCAATCCCTTTTTCTGTTCAACGCACGTTTTATTTACTTCAGCAATATGGTGTTCATTCGTCAAAAAGTGAGACACCTATTGTTTGCACAATCAACCACAAGTGGTACGACTAAACGTCAGTATCAATAATTAAAATATCATCGTAGTCCTAAGCATTGTTTGCCTGCGGCAAAAGTCACGAAACAAATAATTTTTCTTTTTCTTCTTTTCTGAGTTGTAGATTAGCTGTGTACAATGTACGATTATATTAAGCCTATCATACAAAGTCAAAATCAATATATCTTGTGCACAAAACTCTCCATTTTACGGGAATCAAGAAAAGGTTATTAATATACATAATCTTTTTTTTTGTATTTTTATAAAAAGATTATTTTTGTAACTTAAATCTATAACGTTGTGATCACAAAAAATCAATCATATAATGACATATATAACTTTACGTCATTTGGTTAAATTCTACTAGTGATGGCTTATACCCTACAACCAATAGGTTAGTTGTAGATTTTGTGACAAAATTAATCAAAGACCTTCATATTATGTATATTTGTTTAATTAACTATTATATAATATAAAGTTCATGAGATAAATATATTTTGTAAATGAAATTATAATATGATTATAATTATGAGATTCATATTGTATTTATATATTATTCCTAAATTGTTCTTGTATTTATATGCACATTTTTTCCTTATGAAGACAATAGTTAATCTCATAAGCTAAAGTATAAAGAAACTTAAATAAAACATATAGATACTTATTAGAGAATAAATTCACTAAATTGACTCGAGTATGAGTATCTTAAATAGAACATTACTTGTGTGTATATGAATTTCTTCATTATGATGATTGTATCATTAATCCTTATAATTGAGATTACCAAAATATCTTATGTAAAAATTAATACGTATTGATGCTAGTTATAACCCACTATATATAAAGTAGTTCAATCGATAGTACTTGGATATAACATAAATCATACGAAGATAGTTGAGTAAGTCAATAAATAATTTGTCACCTTAAAATAATTAGGGAGAATGTTCTATTATTCTTGATTAGTGGTAATTTAAGAAAGCGTTAAAAAAATCTCAAACTTTATTTAATTTTGCAATACTAACTTGAACTTTAAAAAATAACGTTAAAATACTTCAACTTTTAATTTTACTACAAATAGCCCGATATTATGTTCTCCTTTAATATGGATAATGTAGCGAGTCACGTCAAATTAGTATTTTTGTCATATGACTGTCGCATATTATATTTGTGTCACGTATTGAATTTTATTATTTAATAAATTAAAAGCATCAAAAACTCAAATAATCATACACTCTTTCATATATTTTATGACATAATTATTTTAGGGTGTTTAATATTTTTAATTTATTAAAATAAAATTTATACGTGGCACAAATATATTATGTGGTATCCATGTAGCAAAAATCTAATCTTCCACATTAATGAAGAACTTAATGTCATGATATTTTTGCTAAAAATTGAAAGTTTGATTATTTTAGTGCTACTTTTTAAAGTTTGGATTAGTATTATAAAATTGAATAAAGTTTAAGATTTTTTTATAATTAATCATATTAACATTTGAAAAAGAAGTTTTTAAATATCAATTATAAATTGATTACTAATTAGTAAGAATGAACATGATTGGACTTAAATATAGTAGACACTAACTTTATATTCTATGTCAAATTGGATATTAGATGACAAAATGATTAAATTATACATTATAACGATGCATAGATAAGTGAAGAACTTAATAGGTCATACATAAAGAGTAATTTAAATGAAAAATCAATTTAAATTAGGTTTGACTTAGTTGGAAAGTTTTAAAAACTTCAATAATTAAATATGAGATATTCGATGGTATTAAAATTAAATTGTAATTATAATTAAAGTTAGATTTTAGTTGTAATTGGAGTTTAATTTTCATTGAAAAGAAATTCTAGAAGTTTTTGTAATACATAGGGAGAAGACATCAGGGAGGTAGCACTCATGTCTTCTCCTCTCAAAAGTGTTTTGAGTTCTTTTTCTTTACTTAATGGATATCGTAGAGGTTGGACACATGAACAATTTATAGTTAAAAGTTTAAGAATAAATATTTTTATAGGAATTAAATTCAAGTACCATTTAACCCTTTTATATTTATTCGTATTTTTCAAGTTATTCAATTAAATAGATTTGAATAGGAAATTGTAACAATATTGGTTTATTATGTATGTGATTCGATCATATTTGATTTTTCAACAGTGATATTAAAGTCTCCTTTAATTATTTATTTTGAATCAATTGCTTGATAACTATTGTTTTAATAACTTATTAAGGCTTAAATTTTTGTTTTATAAATTTGTCTAATAGTGATTAGGGCATAATTAATTACGATTTTAATTTTTTAATTGATATTCAAACGTGCCTTCCCTTGTTATAAAGCTTCAAAAACACTTATTTCAAGTTCTTTTCTTTTCTTTTGAATTTGATTGAACATGTGCCCTTTTTCCTTTACGTTTATGCTAATTAAAATCAATTACATGCTCTTTTCTATTTCTTAAGAACTTTATACATGCCCAATGGTTATTACTTTTGAATAATTATTTGGACTATTCTTGAAAATCGTATGCATGTCCCCTATATTGAAGTTTATGAGAAATTAGATTAAAGCTTATAATAATTGGCTTGATTTAGAATGAATGTGATTCTAGTTTGATTTTATTTCTGAAGCCTCATCCCACCACCATTAAAGGTTATTCTTTCGCCAGTGATGGTAATCAGTGTTAATGAGACATTTGCCAATGACAATAGTCACCACTAGCAAGAGTAAAAATTATCTAAAGAAAAAAGCTAACATGATGAAGTATACAAGTGATGGAGCGAGATTTCCACCTAAAAAGCACCAATGATGAGAAAAGATGAAGGAACTATAAGGTGATGATAACTTGAAGTTTGGGAACATTAAATCAATATTGAAGTTTCTGAAAAATTAAATTAAAACTTATGGTAATTTGTTTGATTTGGATTGAATGTGATTTTAGTTTGATTATGTTTATGAGAGATGATGGATAAGGCTTAAAAGCCTTTATCCCAACAACACTGAAGGCTATTCTTCCACCATTGATGGTAATCACTATAATGAGACATTTTCCAATGACAATAGTTACCACTAACAAGGGTAAAAATCATCTAAAGAAAGAAGCTAACATGATGAAGTATACAAATGATGGAGCGAGATGTCCACCTAAAAAGCACCGATGGTGAGAAGAGATGACGGAACTATGAAACAATGATAACTTGAAGTCTAGGAATACTAAATCTATATTAAAGTTTTTGAAAAACTAGGTTAAAGCTTATGGTAATTGGTTTAATTTGGAAAGAATGCGATTCTAGTTTGATTATGTTTATGAGAGAAGATGGATGAGGCTTAGAAGCCTTATCCCATAACCACTGAAGGTTGCTCTTCCACTAGTGATGGTAATCACTGTTGATGAGACATTTGCCAATGACAATAGCCACCATTAGTAAGGGTAAAAATCATCTAAACAAGAAGCTAACATAATGAAGTATATAAGTGATGGAGCAAGATGTCCACCTAA
>JAOTJB010000008.1:18729756-18742622 GCA_027123815.1 Erythroxylum minutifolium | reverse complement strand
CTCACATCAGTTTGTAAGATGATGATTTAACGTTAAAAATGGAAGCAGGTGTTTGGTCCTTTGTGCTCGTTGAGCTACGGTGTCTCTTGGACAAGACAATAATGACGTGCTTTAAGTTGTTGCGTGATCCCTTAATATAGTATTAGAGCTTTTATAACTAAACGATCTTGAATTCAAATCCTACCACTCACTTATTTATCATCAAATTAATTCAGCACAAGGTAGTTGAGAGAATTGAGAGTAGGTGCGACGGCCACGACCTTGAGAGGAGGTCTGGTGTGAGATGTGAGCGTCCCTAAAAGAAGTGGTGGAGAGATTAGCGAAAAATTCAAGAGTGGACAGGAAAGGGGTGTGGTGAAGAAGACGAGTTTCAAGGTTTAGAAGGCGACTGTATAGTTCAGCAGAGGGAATAGGTTCAAGACCAGTAGACAGAGAAGTTACAATGGGGTCAAAATCAAACCCAAGACTAGAGAGAAGATAGGCATTGAATTCAAGGTCCGAGAGGGATTTACCAGCTGCCGTTAATGCATCAGAACAAGGTCAGAGAGGGATTTACTAGCTGCCGTTAATGCATCAGAATGAGTTTTAGCTTTGTGATTGTAATCGGTAGTGGAGGCATCACCCTTTCTTAGTGACGCAAGTTGAGTGAAAAGCTAGATGTAGCGAGCTTGAGATTTTGTAGCAAAGGTAGATTCAAGAGAGGTAGAGGTGGTATGATTTAGAACTTAACCTGATTCAGAAAGAGAGGAAAGAACGAAAAGAATCAACTGATCTTGTTGAAACCAGTGAGAAAATTGAGGATTGGGTTAAATTTTGAGAGAGGGGAGATGGAGCCATCAATATAACCAATCTGTTGTTGGCCATAGATGTAGGGTTGTATTCGGGCTTTCCAGAGGAGGAAGTTGTCATTGTTGAGTTTGATAGAGACTAGATGGGAAAAAGACAAAAGAAAAGATGGGTTGGTAGTTGAAAGTTGGGTTGGGGCAGAGAAGAAGGGTTTGTTTGTGAGGACGATGACTCAGTCATGAGGTCGATTAAGGCTATTTAGTGCTCTGATACCATGTCAGAGTGAAAGGAATTTCATTGATATTTTCCCTTATGTTTTACATTGACACAGTTCGTATTTATACACAAGAGACGTAACAACCAAAATGATCTGGACCATTGGATTAGTAACAAAATAACAAGAAGTTTGTTTGAGACAAATAATCAGATGTCGTGCACGCTATGATTTGTGGGTGTGTGTCTTAACATCCCCCCGCGAGCCAGGCTGGAAGGAGGTGACAGTAAGGCTCGACCGTAAGGACTGAAAGCGAGGACTCGCTAATGGTTTAGTAAGGATGTCAGCTAGTTGATCTTTGCTGGAGACGATGGAGATGGATAAGAGCTTGGCATTCACTCTATCACGAACAAAATGATAGTCCAGCTCCACGTGTTTGGTGCGGGAATGAAGAACAGGATTGGCAGCTAAATAGGTGGCGCCAATGTTGTCACAATGTAAGGTGGGAGGAGCTGTGAGACCAATACCTAGTTCCTGAAGAAGATGTTGAAGCCATATAACTTCGGAGGCAGCAATGGCAAGAGATTTGTATTCAGCTTCAGTACTCGATCGGGCGACACTAGCTTGTTTCTTGGAGCTCCAAGAGATAAGGTTGCGACCAAAGAAGATACAAAAACCACCAGTAGACTTGCGATCATCAGGACACCCAGCCCAGTTGGCATCCGAGAAAGCCATTAGTGAAGGAGAGTCGGATTTGTGCAGAAGGAGGCCATAATTGATGGTTTGCTTCAGGTAGCGGAGGACACGTTTCACAGCTTGCCAGTGAACATCTCTGGGTGCATGCATGTATTGACAGATTCGATTAACAGCAAAGGAGATATCAGGTCTTGTGAAGGAGAGATACTGAAGACTGCCAACTACACTGCGATAGAGAGTGGGATCAGAAAAGTCGTGGCCAGAGGTGGAACTCAACGATGTTGAAGGAGCCATTGGTGTGTGGACTGGTTTGGCTTGTAACATGTTTGTGCGACTAAGGAGATCAAGAATGTATCTGCGTTGAGACAAAAGGAGGCCAGATGTGGAGGGATAAATTTCAATGCCCAAAAAATAGGAAAGAGAGCCAAGGTCTTTAACTGGAAAGGAAGCATCAATTGTTGAAATAAGGGAAGTGACAGCAGAGGAGCTGGAGCCAGTGATGAGGATGTCATCCATATAGATTAAGATTTAGATTGTTACGTTGTGATGGTGATAAATGAACAACGAGGAATCAGCCTTTGAAGGAAAGAACCCGAGTTCAAGGAGCATGTTTGATAATCGGGCGTACCAGGCCCGTGGAGCCTGTTTTAGGCCATAGATAGCTTTCTTCAGATGGCAGACGTGTGTGGGAAAGTCAGGATGGATGAACCCAGGACGTTAAGTCATGCAGACGTCCTCGTCAAGAAGGCCATGAAGAAAGGCATTTTGGATGTCAAGTTGCTTGATAACCCAATTGCGAGAGAGAGCAATAGTGAGAATGAGCCTGACCGTGACGGGTTTAACCACTGGAGAAAACGTCTCAAAGTAATCAAGGCCTTGGAGCTGATGAAAACCCTTAGCTACAAGGCGGGCTTTGTGCCGTTCAATACTACCATCAGGTCGATATTTGATGCGAAAAATCCATTTGCAACCAACTAAATTTTGAGAAGAAGATGGAGGCACAAGATTCCATGTGTTATTGCTGAGAAGGGCCTGCATTTCATTGTGGAGGGCTTGACGCCATTGAGGATGGCGTAGAGCTGTGTGGATAGAGGAAGGAAGGTCTGTCGAAGGTGCAAGATCATGGGAGTGAGCGTGTGGAGGAGGCCATTTGATAGTGCCATCATGATATTGCTTTAGGGTAAAGTTATTGTTTTTGGATCGAGTAACCATAGGATGAAGGGAGGTGGTTGGTAAAGAAGGAGCAGGAGATGGATCAAAGGACGATAGATGGGGAGAGCTGGAAGGGGAGGAGGTAAGAGAATGTGGGCTTTGGTGGGAAGGATTGGGCCGATGAATTAAAGGAGTAGGTGGACTTTGTCTGTGATGTAGTGAAGTAGAGGAGGTGGGCTGACTTGTGATGTTTAGAGAAAGAGGGAGAAGGGCAGGAGTAGAGGACGGGGGACAAGGACAGTGATGACTAGAGTAAGGAAAGGAGGATTCATCGAAACGAACATTTCGGGATGTGTAAAGACGACCTATGGAAAGAGAATAGCAGAGGTAACCATGATGGTGAGGACAGTAGCCTAAGAAGACACATAACTCAGACCAGGGTTGGAGTTTATGTTTATTGTAAGGTCGAAGATGAGGCCAACAGGCAGAGCCAAAAACCTTGAGGAAGTTATAATCTGGAGCTTTGTGATAAAGTAATTGAAAAGGTGAAGTGTCGTTTAGAGTAGGTGATGGGAGACGATTGATTAAATATACGGCAGTGGAGAAAGCATGGGCCCAGAATCTATAGGGAAGAGAGGCATGATGAAGCAATGCTAAGCCTGTTTCGACTATGTGGCGGTGCTTACGTTCAACAGTGCCATTTTGAGGGTGAGAGTGAGGCCAAGTTATTCGGTGGTGAATGCCCAAATTTTGTAAGACGTTGTGAAGAGAGCGAAATTCGCCACCCCAATCGGACTGAAAGTATTTGATACGAGTATGAAATATATTTTCAATTTGTTTATGAAAGAGGAGAAAAGTAGAGAGCACATCAGATTTGTTACGTAAAGGAAACAACCAAGTGTATTTTGTGTAGTCATCAACAAAGGTTACATAGTAACGAAATCCAAAACATGATAATACAGGGGACGGACCCCAAACATCACTAAAAATTAGGTAGAAAGGATGAGGAGATTGTGTAGATGAGGGGGTATAAGCAAGTTGATGACTCTTGGCAATACAACAGCTGGAACAGAGATTGACAGGTCTTCGGCCATGAACAGGTAGAGAGTGAGAGGAGAGAATTTGCTGAACTACTCGAAATGCTGGATGTCCAAAACGGTGGTGCCAATGTAAGAAGGATGTGCGTTCACCAATGTAGGCTTGAGGAGAGGGAGTAGGAAAGATGTAGAGGCCGTTATGTGTGTGTCCTCGAAGAAGAGGGACCTGAGAGTTGAGATCCTTAACAAGGAAATAGTTAGCATGGAATTCAAGGAAGACAGAGTTATCTTTACATAATTGAGAAACAGAAACTAAATTTTTAGTTATGGAGGGAACATAAAGAAGATTGGATAAACGGAAGGCATGGTGATTAGGACGGAGAATGGCATTACCAGTATTTTCAATAGGCAAGGTAGTGCCGTCACCTATGCGAACAGAATCATGTCCAGTATAAGAAGTAGCAGAGAGGTTGAGATTGGCAAAGTCGTTGGTCAGATGATTTGTAGCCCCAGTATCAGGATACCAGAGAGGATCAGATGCGGGAGAGACTGAGGTGAGATGAGCTTGTGGCGGAAGAGAGGATGGAGAGGGAGCTTGATAGGCATGATTAAAGCGATGGTAGCAGACCAATGCCGTGTGACCAGGTTTGGAACAGACTTGACAGGTTGGTCGACTTGAGGAGGGAAAGAAATGCCTACCACCACGAGAATATCTACGATCACCACCCTGAGAGAATCGTGAGGAGGTGCGACCACCACGACCTCGAGAGGAGGTCTGGTGCGAGATGTGAGCATCCCTAGAAGAAGTGGTGGAGAGATTAGCGAAAATGTCAGGAGTAGACAGGGATGGGGTGTGGTGAAGAAGACGAGCTTCAAAGGTTAGAAGGTGACTATATAGTTCAGCAGAGGAAATAGGGTCAGGACGAGTAGATAGAGAAGCCACAATCGGATCAAAATCAGACCCAAGATCAGAGAGAAGATATGCATTAAATTCAAGGTCAGAGAGGGGTTTACCAGCGGTCGTTAATGTATCAGAAAGAGTTTTAACTTTGTGGTAGTAATCAGTGATGGAGGCATCAGCCTTTTTCAGTGAAGCAAGTTGAGTAAAAATATTGGAAAGATTGTAATGTAATTGTGTAAAAATATAGTTACCATAATTAGATTAGAATTAGCACAAGTAATTTACGTATAGTGATAGCTAGAATTAAGGAGTAGATAGAACCAATCTCTTGTATAAATCAATCACTGTTATGGCTCAAAATAACGAATCAATCATTTTTTCCAATTTTTGAATCCTCTCGATTTGCTACAGTCTATTTTATTACTAGTTTTCATGGTATCAGAGCAAAGACCCTAATGCTCTTGATAGCCATTACTGCTTCCGCCCTTTTTCATTAATCTGACGCTGGAAAATTCACACCATGGCCGACGACGGAGATTCTTCCAAAAATTCCAAAACTGAACAGCTTAAACTTACCAATATGGATCCATCGCATCCGTATTATATACATCATTCAGATCATCCGGGGTACACTCTTGTCCCAATGAAACTTAATGGGGTGAATTATCAATCATGGAGTCAGGCCGTGATTCACGCCCTTATTGCCAAAAACAAAGTGGGGTTCATCGACGGGACGATCCAGCCACTCACCTCAGAAGATGCAAACTTCTCATTGTGGAATCAGTGTAACAGCATGATACTTTCATGGCTTACTCATTCGGTTGAACCAGACATCGCCGAAGGTATAGTTCATTCAAAAACTGCTCAGCATGTATGGGAGGAACTGCGTGATCAATATTCCCAGAAGAACTTCCCTGCAATCTACCAAGTCCGAAAAACCATTGCTACAACCATGCAGGGATCTATGTCGGTTTCTGTCTATTACACCAAACTCAAGGCGTTATGGGCAGAATTGGACACTTACCGTACACACGTGTCCTGTAATCGGCAGAAGGACCATGATGATCAAAAGGAGGAGGATAAACTCATAGACTTCCTTATGGGTTTAAATGAGTCTTTTAAAACGGTTAGATCAAACATACTTTTGATGACACCGTTGCCTAACGTTCGACAAGCCTATTCACTGGTGATTCAGGAGGAAACTCAATATCAGGTAATCTCAGACTCTGCCATTGAAAATTTCTCAATAGCTGCTGCTGTACAGGGAAAATTGAATCCCTCAAAATCTGCCAATCAAAAAGTCTGTGAGCATTGCAATCGGACAGGACGTACTATTGAAGATTGCCGAACTCGAAAATTTCATTGCACTTTCTGTAACAAGAATGGTCATACGGAGGACAGGTGTAGGCTTAAAAATGGACAGTCACGTGGGTCTAGAGGGGTTGTCCGTGGTAATCAGGCGACCGCGAATGCAGCGGACGCCACACAGCAGCAGCCCAATGGAAACCCTGCGAATCCTCTGTCAGGTTTTTCGACTGATCAGCTTCAGCAGTTAGCCACTGCTTTGTCCGCCATGAGTCAGAATTGCTCCAACGGTAATAATGGTGCCTTTGCAAATGCTGCAGGTCTGTTCACAGCCCCCACATCTCTTGTTAACTCTTGTTCTACCAAACCGTGGATCTTGGACAGTGGAGCCACCGACCATATAACTTCCGAATTATCAATCCTGTCTAAAATTAAGCCTTCTAATTTTTCTAATGTCAATTTACCTACAGGCTCTTCCGCACCGATATCACACACAGGCACGGTTGTCTTTAATTCAAATATGTCATTAGACAATGTTATGTGTGTTCCATCTTTTAATTTGAATTTGATGTCCGCCAGTAAATTGACAAGTGCCCTTAACTGCTGTGTTATTTTCTTCCCTGATTTCTGTGTTGTGCAGGACTTGGTTACGGGGAAGATGATTGGCTCGGGTAGACAAACTAGAGGACTCTACTACATGACTTCATCACCTTCTGTTTCCGCTGCCTTTTATGTTCAATCATCTCATTTGTGGCATTTACGACTTGGTCACCCTTCGTTATCTCGTTTACAATTATTATCTTCCATTTTGCCAATAAACAATATTTCTTCACAAAATAATTGTAATGTTTGTCCCTTAGCCAAACAGACTCGACTGCCTTTTTCTCCAAGTTCAATTTCCACTAGTTCTTCTTTTGATCTTTTACACTGTGATGTTTGGGGACCGCATAAAATTCCTACTCATTCTAGAGCACGTTTTTTCTTGACTATAGTGGATGATTTTTCGAGAGTCACATGGGTTTTTCTTATGTCACAAAAATCTGAAACATCTGGCTTGTTGGAAAATTTTATCAACTTCGTTCACACCCAATTTCATAAAATGGTCAAAATAATTCGTGTCGATAATGGAACTGAGTTCTCACCTCTACAGTCATTTCTTCATAACCGTGGAATTGAATTACAAAAAACATGTGTATACACTCCACAACAAAATGGTGTTGTGGAGCGTAAACATCGTCACATCCTTTCCGTTGCCCGTTCACTATTATTCCAAGCCAAATTGCCACTTACTTTTTGGGGGGATTCTGTTTTAACTGCGGTATATCTAATCAATAGATTACCATCACCTATTTTATCAAATCACAGTCCCTTCCAAAAATTATATGATCGAACTCCTTCATTTGACCACATTCGAGTGTTTGGATGTGAATGCTTTGCCACCAATGTCTATCCTAAACAGAAGTTTGATCCTCGTGCCATACGATGTATTTTCGTAGGGTACCCTTATGGTCATAAAGGATACCGTTTATTTGACTTGGACCGCAAGCAATACATTATCAGTCGCGATGTTCGAATTTTTGGAAAATTCCTTCCCTTTTTCCGAAAATTCTTCCCATACTTCACCGGATTTTCCTAATCTTCCTTTTAATTCAGATATTCCCTCCCAATTAAATTCGGATATTCCTTCTAATTTGGAAACTACTGGTGAAAATATTACCTCATCAACTTCTCTTAATTTTTCTCCATCCTCATCCGATATTCCTTCTCCAAACACTCCTACCAATTATACCACTCCTTCCCCCACCAATACTTGTCCCGCCACTCCTCCTTCGTCGTCTTTTCCATCAGCCTCTTCTTCTCCTATTCCTTCTTCCAATGGTTCCTCACCACCTAGCCCACCCTTACGACGCTCTGACCGTGATCGTCGCCCCCCAGCCTGGCACGATCTATACTCCATGAATGCTCAAGCTAATCATCTTGCTCGGAACATGGGTCCTCGCCATCACACCAGGTATCCCATTTCTAATTTTCTTTCTACCTCAAAACTTTCTCCTTCTCATCGTGTCTTCTTAGCCTCTCTGTGTGCAGAAATCGAGCCTTCTTCTTATGAACAGGCCGTACGCGGTCCGCATTGGCAGGCAGCCATGACTGCTGAATTGGATGCCTTGGAATGCAATCATACATGGACAATGGTTCCTCTTCCTGCTGGTCAACGTCCCATTGGTTGTCGATGGGTATATAAAGTCAAATATAAGTCCGATGGCACCATTGAACGTTATAAAGCCCGTCTAGTAGCCAAGGGCTATACTCAGATTGAGGGTATTGATTACAGGGAGACGTTTTCTCCAACGGCGAAATTGACTACTCTCCATTGTCTCCTTACAGTTGCTGCTGCTCGTAACTGGTATACTCATCAACTTGATGTTCAAAATGCTTTTCTTCATGGCAATTTGCAGGAAGTGGTTTACATGACACCTCCTCCTGGTCTTCGCCGACAGGGGGAGAACACTGTATGTCGTCTCAATAAATCCTTGTATGGGTTAAAACAAGCATCCAGGAATTGGTTCTCTACATTTTCGGATGCCATTAGACAAGCAGGATATACACAGTCTCGCGCAGATTACTCTCTTTTTACAAAATCTCAGGGTAACTCATTTACAGCAGTGTTAATCTATGTGGATGATATACTTTTAACCGGAAATGATGCGCAGGAAATCAAAGCCCTCAAAACGTGTTTGTTGAAGAAATTCCTCATCAAGGACTTGGGCGATCTCAGGTATTTTCTTGGCATTGAATTTTCGCGTTCTAAACAAGGTATTTTCATGTCACAGAGAAAATACGCATTGGATATATTGGATGATTCTGGCTTTATTGGGGCACGGCCAGAACAATTTCCCATGGAGCAAACATTAAAACTGACTCTCTCGGACGGGGAATTATTACATGATCCCACTAAATATAGACGATTAATCGGAAGGTTGATTTATTTAACAGTCACCAGGCCGGACATCGTCTACTCAGTCCGAACTTTGAGCCAATTCATGCATGAGCCACGCATGCCACATTGGAATGCTGCACTAAGAGTCCTGCGCTACATTAAAGGAACACCGGGTCAAGGTTTGTTATTACCTTCAGAAAATGATTTGCGCCTAAAGGCTTTTTGTGATTCAGATTGGGGTGGTTGTCGTGAAACACGACGTTCAGTTTCTGGTTATTGTATCTTCCTTGGAAACTCTATTGTGTCATGGAAATCAAAAAAGCAGACAAATGTGTCAAGGTCATCCGCAGAGGCAGAATACAGAGCAATGGCGAATACGTGTTTGGAATTAACATGGTTGAGATACATTTTGCAGGATTTGAAAGTTCCATTGGATGGTCCATCTACTTTGTATTGCGACAATCAGGCTGCTTTACATATTGCAGCGAATCCCGTTTTTCATGAGCGAACAAAACACATAGAGATTGACTGTCATATTGTTAGAGAGAAATTGCAGGAAGGGATGATCAAACCGGCTTATGTACCTACACGTCTTCAACTGGCTGATATTTTTACAAAGGCGTTGGGTAGAGATCAATTTGAGACACTGCGTAGCAAGTTGGGAGTTTACGATATACACTCTCCAACTTGAGGGGGAGTATTGGAAAGATTGTACTGTAATTGTGTAAAAATATAATTACCATAATTAGATTAGAATTAGCACACGTAATTTACGTATAGTGATAGCTAGAATTAAGGAGTAGATAGAGTCAATCTCTTGTATAAATCAATCACTGTTATGGCTCAAAATAACGAATCAGTCGTTTTTTCCAATTCTTAAATCCTCTCGTTTTGTTACAGTCTATTTTATAACCAGTTTTCAACTCACCTTTAAGCAAGTAATACACTTTTGATGTTTCCCTTTTTCTTAAAAATAAATCAGAAACTAACTTTACCATTGGAGTGCTTATGTTAAAGTTACCTTTCACACTATTTTGTAAGAGAACACTTATCACAAAAATACAATAAATATGCAATCAACTTGTAAGCGAAAGACCCGGCCCGCTAAAATATTGCAAGTCCGCACATATTGATAAGTATTGGATGTTTTACATAAACAAAAACTGTGGCCTTTAATTTCTTATATCAGGTGAAATAAACAATTATATGTTGTGTAATGGCATGGAATTGTTAATACTATATAAATTTTCGCAGGTGGTTGAGTAACATCATAGGCACACAACACGATCATCTAAAAAATATGGATGGTGAAGAATATGGTCAAACGGAGCAGGTTATATTATTGTACATCTACATGCATTGAACCATTCCTATTTCCTTATAATAAATGTATCTATCCTCTGAAGTGTAAGCGTGCGTTTGCATGAGAGATTTTATAATCGCATGGGATTTTCAAATCTTTTGCAATTAAGTACTACAAGTGGGAATTTAGCTTTATCAAGAGAAACCGGTCATAAAGAAAAAAAGCAAAGACAAAGTCACCTCAATGATCCAACATAAGATAAAGCCGAAAGAGAGAAATTGCAAATAAGCAACGAAGGCGCTCGTACGTAGACGATAGATAGTCGTTTGTAAACAATTGTATATTTCTATCATCAATGGTGTGCTAATATGTACATGAATGAATCTGAACAAACTTTTGATTAAAGCTTTCCGTCTCTCCAATATGGACATAAATAGAATTGCAAGTTGATAGTCTATAATAACTTATTGCTAGCTGAAAGCTATGTTTACTCCTTCGCCGAAGGCCACGCCTAATGTTGCATGTTTGCGCATATCGAAAATTATATAATTGCAAGCTCATGTTTAATGTTGATGTCCAATGCGAAACATATTGTAAATGAAATTTTAATTTATTTTTAAAAAGAACGAATTAGAATAAACTTAAAGTTTTGCAGATATAAATAAGGGGAGAGAAATTGTTGACAACGTTTGTTTTATATATATATATATATATCTGTGTGTGTGTGCGTGCGCGAATTAATATGTAAATCTAAATTTTAATCCAAAAATAGGAAGAGTCGAAATCGAATAGCCTATTTCTTTGCTACGTAGACTCAGTTGAATACAAAAGGTAAGGCTGAATGTCACGCTATTAACGTTGAAAGGGGGAAAAGATCGACTATAGAGTTATTTGATAATTGACATATTCGAAGATTTGACCATATGTTGTACGGTGAGTTTTGTTCTTCACTTGTATAATATATATCAAGGCCAAAGTGAGAAAAGTTTCCTAAACCAAGTTATTATATCAACCAAAAATTTGATATGTAGTACAGATTTAAGATAATTTATTATTAGTAAACTTTAATCATTTTGAAGTTTCTGCAAATTAATCGTAATTCCACAGTATTACAGTTGAAGGTGAGCCTTGGAGCAATCATAAGGTCACATTTTATGTCACGAAAATAGCCTTTTTGTAAAATATAAAAGATAGATTGCGTACATTATGACTCTCTTCAAACTTTACAAAAGGGGAGCCTTGTGTACCGGATACATTGAATTTTTGACTTTACAATATTAAAGTTATATATTTAATAATTTTAAATATATAGATAAAACAATATGTGAAATTAATACATATATGTGTCTATATGTTAAATGCGTAAGTAAACTCATATATATTAAAATATATTAAATTTTTTATATACTTTAACCATTTTAAAATTTATATACACTAAATTTATTTTATTTGGTTTTGTTTTATTTAATTTATTTATGTACTTATTTAATTTTGTTTTCCTACACTCTTAGCATATCAGTTTCCATCTGCATCACTTTTTATTGTCGCATTTGCATGTGAGTCTATCGGAAACGGCCTCTCTATTATGTAAGGATAAGGTTGCGTACTATCAGGCCTCTCTAGACTCCGCATCATTGCGGGATTTTAAACTGAGTGATGATGATGATAATAATTGATAAATCATTAAGGAAATAGTTCTAATTTTCATAGTAATCTCTGCAATGATAATTTATAACTAATAGATACATTTTTTTTAAAATTATATTTAACCAAGGAGATTAAATAATTTATTTAAACTTTATTATTATAAATTTCATTGTTTATATTTATTGAATAAATTCAAAAAATTTTAATTGTTTGAGTACTATAACATTTAGTGATAAAATAATTTAAATTATTTTCAATTATTTAGATGTCTAATAAAATTGTATGTACAATGTGTAGAGACTTATGGAAGAATAGGGCTAGAAAAGAATTCCTCTTTACATTCTAAGACAAAAAACTATAATTGTATCTAAATGGGGTCTTCATAGGATGTCACGATCCTTGGAGTTCATCCTTTAATGGCTATGTCCTAACTATAAATGAAGTGCACTGAGAAAAGAGGATGTTTTTGTTAGTTTATGCCCTACAGTCAATCGCTTTGGTTGTAATTTAGTGACAAATTATTTAAATGTATTATTTATCTTGTACATGTTTAGATGTATAAAATATGGAATAATTATACATTACAAATGAAATTTTAATGAGATTATAATAATGAGATTCGTTTTACATTTATGTATTATTCCTAATATTCCTAGTCATTGTTCTATTAAGATTTGACATTAATAGAACGTAAAAAGATTAGTATACTTTGTGTTTTCCTTATAAAAGAAGTAGTCGATCTTATAGGCTAAAGTATAGATATACTTAAACAAACATGTGGGTACTTGTTAGAGAACAAGTTCACTGAATAGACCCGATATGAGAAATCCATTTGGAACATTACTTGTATGTCTATGGAATTCTCATCGTGATGATTGTATAAGTGA
>JAOTJB010000008.1:18719560-18729656 GCA_027123815.1 Erythroxylum minutifolium | reverse complement strand
GATTATAAATTGTTTAATTAGAGAATTAAAGATAAATTAAAATGAGTTTTAATTTATCTAATTCTAATTATAAATTAGAATTATAATGTATAATTATCATTAACATATTTGAGAACATAATGGGTCTCACATATAGAATGGGTTGAAGAGAGCAAAGTTAATTTATTCAAATTAGACTTGATTGTAAAGTTTGAAAAATTTTATGATTAAATATCAAATATTTAATAAAGAAGGATCAATATGAGATATTGAATCTTATATCGACATAATTGGTATTTAATTAGAATTATTTGCAATTCTAATTAAAGTTTAATTAAAATTAAAATTTCACTTCAATTAAATTACTAAAACGTCCAAAGCTTATTATAAATAGGTTTAAGCTCTATGGAGCTAATACTTCGTGCTTAACCATTTCTGTATGAGTTACAAAATTCTTTCAACTCATTCTGTGGATACCATTAGAAGCCGGACATTTATGCGGCTATGGTGGTTGAAACGGATTAATTTCGAGAACGACTCGAGGAATACGACAAAATTATTATGAAGATTCGGAATAAGATATGAATTAAATTTTCGTTTTATTATAATTTGTGTTAATCATTTTATAGAATTAAAGAGATCTTATTTTTTTAGAAATCAAATATTGCGAAAAAATTCCGTAATTATTTCACTATGGTCGACATCAAATCTCGGTTAAATTTTCCAACAATTGCTTTTATAATTGAAACTTAAAAAAGGACGTACCACGCACTAGGAAACTCGCTTCCAAATTACTAATGTAGATGAAGAGCGATAATCGTAATAAGGAATGGAGAAAGTGATAGAAAGACAAATAGCGTATGAGGTTCAAACCATGGTTTAATTACTTGCAAAACGTAATCTTAATCTATCTCCAATTTCAATATACAAAAGGAAATGTAGACTAATGAAATTCATTTACACGTGAGGAATAGAACAATTATAAAGTCGTTGCGTAGACTTTGACATTAGGAGTTAGGACTTTAGGACAGGACATACAACTGGAATTGCCTAAACTCTATAGACAACGTGAATTGTACAGTTCGTTGTCATGATTCATGAATCAGAAACACGTATCCTGTCAGTTGAAGACATCACAAATCTCCAAGTTGTACCAGGAAAGCCATTAAGACAGCTGTACTTTATTTTAAATAAATCTCAATTTTCGTATTTGAGCATTGCAATTTATAACCTACAAGTAGTTAACAATCACCGATTTGCTCAAATGACTAGTACAACCTCCTATCTCTCCGAGAATAACGGAAAAATATCGCCTGTTAGTATTATTTTATGTCTACCTGAGCATCTATTTAACCAATAAATGATATCTACAGAAATTAAATAGATAAATACTTACTGAAAAATTAGCCACAAAGTAACGAGATCCGGATTTGAACCTAAAAAAATTCGCAGAGTTCTTTAAAAACTCAGGTTAAGAGAAGTCATGGTATCTTGACTTGTCGTAGTTTTAACCAATTAAAGGTTCAACGTTGTAAAATTAATATTTAATAAAAAAGTAAAAATTATATCAATAAGTAAAAATAAATATTTAATTGAAATAAAAATATACTAATATTTATTATTATATAAAGAACTAATTAAAGTTTAAATATTATTCATTAAAATATTCTAAAATTATCTTAAACAAATTTCTCTACTTATATTAAATTACTAATTAATAAAAATTTTAGTATTTTTTATAATATAATTTTTAAAATTTTAAATAAAATTCTGTTTTATTTTGATCAACAAATGGTAATATTCTTAATATCCCAAAATAATTGAAAATTATATTTTTTTTTCTTATTTTAAATTTTATTATTTCTTTTAAATGTGATATAAAATATAACATAGTAAATTTTAATCAGCGACAAAAAATAATTACAATTTATTAAAAAAAATTTCTATTTTCAATACTGATGTACCCCACTTTTTTATCATCGTAACTGTGATACTCCAAGAAGACAAAACCAACAAATAAAACCTCATTTTCTTTCACATCTCTTGAGTAATAGCTTGTCCCAATGCTTGAAGAATTCAAGAAGAAATTTTCTTTCACCTCTCTCGAGTAATAGCTTCTTCCAATGCTTCAAGTATTCAATAAGAAATTGTCAATCTTTTCTTAGTAGCAAGCAATGGACAGAGAAGTCAAAAGGGTGTTTTGTTTGTTCTGTAATGACTGAGAAATAGCAAGCAATGGACAGAGGAGTCTTTTGGGTGTTTTGTTTGTTCTGTAATGACTGTTCTTTACTTGACCTTGGATCTATTCTACGATAGTTCTTTTCTTTGAAACTTGGGTGCTTTTTTTATTCTGCGATGACTCTTCTCTACTTAACCTTAGGTCTGTTCTGCGATAGTTCTTCTCTTCTTTGAATCTTGGGTGTTTCACTGTTTTATTTGTTCTGCGATCTACTGGGAAATTTGAGAGATATATAAACAAACACAAGCGGTTCTCTTCTCCTCTTTGGTTTTTTTTTTTCTCTCTATCTTTGTACTTTCTGGGTTTTGCAATTTCTCTTTGTATGTTGTATAGGATCCTTTTATATCCTTGATCTGATATGCGATTTTACATATTGTGGAAGATTTCACGACATGGGTTTGTCGGTGACCCATCGTGAAGAAGAAGAAAAACTGTATTTACTGTTCTTTACGATTCAGATTTAACCGACCGGTTTAACAATAAACCCACTGATTTTCATTCGTAACGGTTAATAATAGAAGCCGAACAAAAAATCAAGCCAATTTGAGGTTAATTTGGTCGCATCAGCCAGTTCGATCCTATTTTAAAATCGTCAGTTTTAACTTTTTCAGTCAACCTAAAAGATATAATTTCTTAAACTTTAGAATATTTTCTTATTGCAATTGGCAATCAAATATAATACTTGTATTCTAACTCTTATGTAATTTTTATTCTCACTATTGAAGAAAGAATAAGTAAATTACAAGGTCAAAGTTATTCATATTTATGTCATCAATCACAGTTCAATTTTGGAAGTGGTAAATTTGGTTTCGTCTAGCCTAGCACAAAATTTACAAAATAAGTTCGAATTAATTGAATTTCACCAAGCTTCTCAAAATAATATTGTTGTACTTTAACTTTTCAGAATGCCATAATTTTAATATTTCAGTTTAATTTGGAAGAAATTTGAATATATTATCCTTATAATTATTTATTTTATAAATACCATGCAATTTCAAGTTTATCAAAGGTACAATGCTAACTCATTCTATTAAATTAAAATATTTAAGATTTATAAAAATTATAAAATTATGTCTTTTTTTTTGCATTTTAGAACATGTTTAACTAAAGTCAAATATGCTAGGTGAAAAGGAAAAATTCTCATCCTAGCACTTTATTGCACAATCAAGCCCTATATTGCCACTACTAAAGTGATATTGATTTCATTTCGACAGTAAGCCAGCTCACCCACTATCTAGCGAGAACTCGTGCGAGTGGATACGCTTTGCCTTTTGGTTTTGAACTTTTAACATTTAAATAACTCTTAAGTTAGAACTCAAATCCCCTTGGGTAATTGCTATGAATTATTCTTGAGGAAGTATATTAATGGTATCTTTTTGACTACTCCAAAGTATTTTAAGCTATTTAATAAGTGAGATTGTGCATTAGAAGTTGCTTTCTTATCCAAATCCTTAATTCAAACACCACTTGATCATTAAGCTTATAACTAGTCTTAATATTATAAAGTATACTTAGTTTAAATTTATAGATAACAAGTAAACTTCCATTATATTTTAAGTTAACTTATTAGATAAAATTAATGAATTAATATTTTTTTGAACTTAATTATATTGAATTTATATAGTATTTAACAATTTATATGATAATTATTAACATCATTATAATTTTATAGCTTTTTATTATCTCAATCATTTTAGCTTTTAAAAAGTGACACCCTCTTTTGAATTATTAAGTTTTAATCTTTTTTAATATAATATTAAGAGAACTTTAGGGGAAGAAATTTTTTTAATTAAAAGTATATAAAAACCTAACCAATAGGGAAAAATTGTAAGGGTGTAGACCATAGTCATTAGGGAATGAACAAAAAGCTAAAAGAAACTCTTCAACTAACTCGATATTAACTAAATGAGAAATTACTTAATGACTAACCAAAGTCAAACTCAATACGATGATAAAGAAGCCTATCATTATACTTATCTTTGAGTTGATAACTTCAGCTACCATAATCTCTTATATAAATTAGAAAGCATGATAAGATAGTTCCTCTGTAGAATTAGGAGATTCTATTAGGATTGTGAAATTCATCTTTTTCCAAATGATATAAATACAATAGCTAAAATGTTGCTTGAAAATAAAAGTCTCCCTTTTTGCAATAGGATATAATTTTCATCGCCTATTCAATTATTGAATGACACTGTAATTTATTCCAAACAAGGTTTAGATTTGTAATAGCAATCTCCAGACTAAAGAAGAATAAGGACACTAAAAGAAAAGATGGTCAACAGACTTAACACCAAAGTTATAGAGCACAAAACTTGAAGTTGTTTGAGTAAGGAAGGAAATATTTTATTTTATGTAAAGCTTCTTCTTGATGACAACTCATAGGATGAAGCTAGCTTTAGGTAAGCAACTAAGGAATCATATTAGTTTCCATCAAGGGGTTGAAAGATTAGTCCCTCTAAGTAGTTGAATGCTCAATATATTAATTAAGCAACAACAAGTATGCTTAGTCTAGATGATTTGATTCTCCTTACTAGTTGATAATAGGGGAAATTATCTTAGATGAAAGCAAATGATCTTAAATGTGGTAATGGTAAGTGCCAATTATCATTGGCAATTACATATTCTACCTTAAAATTAAAAGGTATATCCTCTATAATAGCTCTAATATACATAAAAGTGAATAGAGTTCCTAATAACTTCCAATTAGTAAACTAGAAAAGGCATTTTTATCAACCTATTACAAATTTCATAGTTATTCTCACACTTTCCCTTAGGCTTATAATTTACCTAAGAGGCTATGATGTTCTAGCTTTCGATTTTCCATTAGCCTTTTCCTTTAAAAATAACTTTAAGAGTTTCCAAATACGTTTAATTTGTAACATCTTATTCAGTAATCTTGGAGAATGTAGCCTAATCTATCCTTGACCTTTTGATAGAAACAAATATCACTACTTGACATTATCCTTGGAGGAAATAGTCATGTTTTCGTTCCATAAGAAGTTTTTTAGCATCCTTTAAATGGTTTTGACAACATTCAAGGTAATAAGGAAGTGTGCACTCTAGTAGATATGACGATCACTCAAAGTAGAAACTATAAGATGAAGTCTCTGGGCAAAGAAAAGAATTTTAACATTCCAGTTATCAAATATATGTTCCACTTATTATAAAAGAGGAAAGCAATCCTTATAAACTAATTTAAAGTGATTAGGATCTTCAGATATCTCAGGATTAGTGTGCCCCTATTTAAAACCTATGATTTAGGAAAAAAGGGTGTGGCTTAATCCATGTTCCCAGAAAATAGATAAATTGAGTTTTGTTAATGTTAATAACTATACCAAAGATCATTTGAAATTTTTGCAAAACATTGACGAAGTTATGTGTTGAACCAACGGAGGTTCCAATTGATATTTTAATGATAATAAAACATAATTACTCCTAGTTTCTTTTATTATGTGTATGAAAAATGAATATTAAAACAAAATGAAGTCATAAACTCAAAATCGAAACAAGAATAAAAGGAAATCAAGACTCATTAAGGTCATTCCACATTTTTTATTATTATTTTTAAGCTCGCTTTGTTAATTTAATGATTTAAAAGGCTTACCATGCATAATCATTCATCTTACTTTATTGCGTGAGTCTTTACATTCATTAAGAGGCATTGAAGCTTTTGATTTTAATATAAAAGCCTCTAATATCGTTTAATTAAATATTAAGGTAATAAGATAAGAATCTAATTTAGTTTCATCTTAAATAGTTTTCTTAATAATAATCTTTCAATGATAATAGAGGGTGAACCTTGGAGCAACTGGTAAAATTGCCTCATTTGTGACCATAAAGTTATAAGTTTAAGTCACAGAAACGGTCTCTTTGTAAAAATAAAAAGAGAGGACTACATACATCATGATCCTCTCCAGACCCCCGTAAAGCAGGGAACCTTATGTACTTGATACATTGACTTAATCTTTCAATAATATTAATAATTATTAAACAGAGCATTCCTTAGACAATAATGATTCTATCTTTGAATCAATAAGTTGAAATTCTTTTTTACATACCTAATCAATAATTCAAAAATATTTTTCATATTTTTTAAGAAGTAACTTTTACATATAAATAAAAATAAATGAACTTAACAAAAAAAGATTTTTCTTTAAACAATGGTATTTTATATTAAGTGTTATATTATTTTACTTTATAAAAAATGTGATGGCCAAAAGTGTATTTTAGACCCTAATATTTTCACCAAAATATAAGTGTTGATAGCTTAAAAAGAATTTAACCCTTTTGGCCCAAGAGTGAAAAGGTCCAAATACTGAAAGTCCTGGAAGTCATTTGGCTACAGAATTCGTGGACATGGGAATCAATTGAGAAGCCCATAATTCAAGAAGTCCAGACAGTTGATACATAATTGACATGTTATTTAAAAACAATAGTGTATGGAGGCAGTTAGTTAAAACGTGGCCAAAATGGGAAGTAGGTTTGAAGTTAAGTCGTTATAAGAAAACTACTTAAAGTTGTTAAAGTTAGAAGAACAACACGTTGTAGGTAATTAACTAGAATGTGATCATGATGAGAAGTGAGGTGAAAGTTGAGCAAAACTACTACAGGCAGTTGAAGTTGAGAGGATGATATAAATTCACCAATATCACAACACAAAGGGCATATAAACACACACACAGACAATCAAACTACTATAACAAAAATGCCTTGTTTTCATTTTAAGTTTTATTTGCGTTGTGTAATCATCCTTATTGTTATCTTAAATTTCCTTTATAGCATGTACTTTTCTTTTGCCTAAATTAAGTCATCTTTTTAGTTCAAATCTTATTTTGACACTTTTTAGTATCTTGGTAGCTTAAATTTCATTTTTAAAGTTTTCTAAATCCCACCTATATCATTGATAAGAAGTTAAGTATAAATTTTGGGAGAATTTTGTCCTAACACACTCAAATTCGAAGTTGATGATATAAACAACCAACATTTTGGTGCACCCACTGGGACATGATGCCATATATGAGGAATGAAAAAAAAACATTGTGCCTTTGAACCTGGAGGAAGAAGTCCCTGTTGCAATAAGGGATGAAGGTTTTGTATTCCAAATGGTTGAGAATCTTGAGAAGGTAGCTTTGCCTTCAGTTAAGCCTCTAACTAGCTAGAATCCAAAATCACTATAACCATCAACACGGAATGACATTGTTCATATAAATGAGATTCCAAAATTAAAATCTAACTTAGTCTCTACGATTGAGGCAATTAAGATATTAACAGAAAAGGTGAACAAACTTTACCCTAATGTAGGTCGTTGGGTAGAATTCTCCTTCTTTAGCAAGGTAGATCTTTGAAAGACTCGGGGCATTCTTCACTAAATGCAATGGAAACTGGTGAGTTTACTTGTTCCTTGACTTATTCTTTTATGGATGAAAGATATGTTCCTCCTCATAAAAGAGAGGACATTCTTATTGCACCTATGCATATTAATCCAAAAAATGACTGACAGGTGGTCAAGTTTTAAGCTCCTGGAAAAAAAAGATTTGGTTTAGATTATGAAGCTAATAGACCACATTATGGATTAGGGGGCAACCTTGTAGTTGTAAACTGCAATCCCATTATTTCTCCTCTGTAAATGAGACTACAAGTTAATATGGAAGTTATCAAAGAAGTTGTTTAAGGAATGTATGGGCTTAGTGTAAGATAGCTTGGTCGCCCAAAATTTTATAAGCCTTATATAGAGCATATTGACCACGATACTTATCTCTATGGCCACAAAATTCCTAAATTTAATTTGTTTTTTGGTGAAAATGGCAAATCAACCATTGAGCACAATGCTAGATTTACCATTAAATATGATGAATTGGCTAATTATGATAATTTCAATATTTTCAAGCTTGAAATGTTCAGAATTCATTAGTGGGCACGACTTTCTCTTAGTAGGCTTTGTTATCCAAGAACTATGGAATTTCATAGGTTAAAATAGAGAGATTGTTTCATACTGTGCTTTTTCAAACTAAACATGAAGTCAGTATAGTTGAATTGTCTAGATTTACTCAAGAAAAGTAGTGAGAATACATAAATGTTCATTATTTGATTTAAGAAGATGAGAAGTTGATGTCGGATTGCACTCTCGGAGATCGAGCATATGAAGTTAGCTCAAAGGATCCCCAATATTAAACTTCAGAAAAAATCTAAAGTATGAAATTTTAGTGATTTTTATGAATTGGCAGCAAAAGTATTTGAACACGAAGAACTTCTTAAAGAAAAAAGACATTAGGAAAATAATTTAGTTAATACTTATTTTACAAAAGAAAAATTCATACGATTTGGTAGTAGTTGAATTTAATATCCCTAGAACCTGTGTTTACCCCTCTTTAAAGCAAAAATCTCTTGAAATCAAAATGAAAACGCAGGAACCAATTACTCAAATTCAATAAACTTTTGACACCTCCAAAATAGAGAAAATCTTCGATTTTTTGTTATAGGACAAATTCATTACTAAACACATAATTCCCACAAAAAGAAATAAGAGCAAAGGATTACTACAAGTACCACAATATATGGAATCACCCTGCAAATTCATATTGGGGATTCAAGAATATAATTCAGATTGGATCAATAAAGGAATTATGTTGTTTATTGGAGTTGATCAAACTATATTGATAAATGAACATCCATTTCCTTTAGTTGTAAATGTTAATGAAATGGAGTTTTAGTTATAGCTTTTGTTGGATGTCAAGAGGAACCTGATGAATAGACTTTCAAATAGAGGAGCTACGGTAGCTACAAAAGTCAAATTGTAAATGCAAAAGATCATGGATAATTATAAAGGGTTAAAAGTGTGTAAGAAAGCCAAGATAGGTTTTTAGGAGGAGGAATTCTTGATAGAGGATGAAGTTGATTCTAGGACTTGGAATCTGTCCCTACAAAGATTGATAACTTTGAAAGTCTTAAAAGTTTTCAATATCATATTTGACCCAAAGTGAAAAGGTCCAAATACTAGAAATCTTAGAAGTCATTTTGCCAGAGAATTCGTGGACATATGAATCAATTGAGAAGTTTAGACAATTAATACATAATTGACATATGCTTTAAAATCAATAGTGTATGGAGGCAATTAGTCAGGATGTGGCCAAAATGGGAAGTGGGTTGGAAGTTAGGAAATTACAGAAAAAGTTACTTGAAGCTATCGAAGTTAGGAGAACAACTTGTGGTAGGCAATTAACTAGAATGTGGTCATTATGAAAATGGGATGGAAGTTGAGCAAACTTATTTGAAGCAATTGGAGTTAGAGGATTATATAAATTCACCAGCATCGAAACACAAAGGACAAATAAACATACATATAAACAATAAGACTACTCCAATAAAAATACCTTGTTTTTATTTCAAATTCCTTTATATTATGTAATCATCTTTATTATTCTCTCAAATTACCTTTGTAGTCTATACCATTTTTTTTTACCTAAAAAAAGCCATCTATTTAGTTCAAATCTTATTCCAATACTTTTTAATATTAATGTAGCTTAGAATTTCATTTTCTAAGCATTTTGAAGGCCACCTACATCGTAGTAAGAAGACAAATCCAAGTTCTGAGAAAATTTCTCACTAACATGCTCAAATTCTAACAAGATAAACCTTAATATTTCAGAGCCTACAAAACAAATCATAACATTTTTAAAATATTCAAAATGAACCCTAATTGGATGAAAAATTGAACGAGAAAAAGTTTATGACTATTAAGTATCATGTCATTACTGACATGGAACGTATTTTTTATTTATTAATCGATACATGGATTCAATGCCATGTGTATATAGTGCAGCCCTAATTTTTATTTAAAATTAAATTATCTATACTTATTTTTAAGTATTTTTATTA
>JAOTJB010000008.1:18657865-18669003 GCA_027123815.1 Erythroxylum minutifolium | reverse complement strand
CAATTATTCTAGAGATTTTATCTTTATGATTAATAATTAAATAATTAAAAATACACAAAGATAAAGAATACCTTTTTTTATTGAATAAAACAAATTTTATACAATTAAAATTACAACCAAAATTGGTTGCAAGGGCATACACCAACATCGCTAACTGACGATGATATAATTATTTTTTTAGATTCCAAGTGACGTGAGAGTCGGTAAAAGTAAATAAGTCCCCGATGACTGGATTCCTCAGAAGGGTCCTTGCACGTTAGAACGCACCAATTGAAACAGTAATAGTTGTTCCCTCAACAATACAGTTTTTTACACCCTCTTGCAACAGCTTTTCCGCTATAGCTAACTGAGATAAGGATGAAGTGAATAAGTCGCTAGATTTAGTACCTAAAACATAAACAATATAGAAGTTAGATATTGTCATATTAATAAACCGTTAAATGAACTAAAATTGGAGTGACATGCATACGTGCATGAGTAGACGAAGTATTCGAAATTGACAAATTTTCCCAATCAACTGATTTTCCTAATCCTTTACGGAGTCTTGTGACATCGCTCCCGCCTCCTTGGGCATACATGTCACCTTCGAGACTGAAGGCAGCTTAAAAAAACATGTAGTATAAACCATCAATTGTGAATATATGTAATAGTTTCATAAAAGAAAATGAGATGTACAAAATAAGGAAAGTGATGTTGTTTGGATGATACTAAACAACTTGTTGCAGAAGATCTGCCATGGAAGGCAAACGATGATTAGTATATAAACTGGAAATTTCTTTTTCAGTGTTGGTTTGCTCAGCAAGGACAATTTTGCCACATTCCTTCCAACGGTATGAATTAGATCCGTCCGGAACTAGTCTCCATGTCAACATTTCTTCATTAATAATGTTAAGAGGTAAATTTTGTAAAAGGAGATTTAGAATAAAATGATGATATGTTTAACTTCAATTTTAATGACAACTGAAACTAGTCCAGTTTAGTACATATACATCTTTAATGTGCCTAATGAAATGAAAGTTACCCTTGCCAAAATGAAAATACTCTTGAAATTGATAGAACTTTCATCGAATACCTTACAGACATGACAAACTCATTCGAAGATTTAAATGCAAATCATATGTTTTATGATCCATCATAATATCATTAACACATCCCATGCTACTTCCATTTACAGACAACCTAAAACCATGCAGTGAATGCATATATAATCGGCTGTTCAAAATGAAAATATAACACCTTCAAAAGACGTGAAAGCTCAAGGGTGTATAATGCCAAGCAGTATGCATTCAGGTAAGTTCCTTAGTAGGCAAAATCTAGAGACAAGTTGAGAAGATTCAGTAACATTGATGTCACCTAAACCGATGAAGACTCCAAAAATCAGTTGAGCAAAATCTAAACTCTCGAATGACAATGTGCAAATAACATAACACAAAGAAGTCAATGAACAAATACAAAACATAAAGAAATTAACTTTAGTACTGTAAAAAACACCCTATGTACAGATCTACACAAAGAACGTCCAGATCTACATTAGAAGGAAAAAAATCTCAACTTTTGCTATTAATGTAGTTGTAAAATACTTGTAGAAATGAAGACCGCAACTAAAATTACAATAGATAGTAAAAAAGAACTAACAGGATTACATACCGTGTTTTGAGATGCAAGATGATGAGTTTGATACGTGGGTAAGATGTCAGAGATCGATGGTTTTGTGAAGACTTCATGACGACTTCACAGAGACTACAGAGGAAGAAATGAGTTTCATATGAAGGTAAAGGTTTTTTAACATGAAAATGCTTGGGTTTTTGCGACATTTTCAACAATTCTTAGCAAATTAAAAATTTTAGGTGACGATTTCACATATTCGTCGGAAAATGTTGTACAATTTGCAACGGTTACAAGTGCTCCGTAGCCAAATCTTTGCATTTTGTGACGAATGCTACATTTGTCGCAA
The DNA here is from genome assembly GCA_027123815.1 of Erythroxylum minutifolium. Classification (NCBI taxonomy): domain Eukaryota; kingdom Viridiplantae; phylum Streptophyta; class Magnoliopsida; order Malpighiales; family Erythroxylaceae; genus Erythroxylum; species Erythroxylum minutifolium. Next base: position 18,667,049 of record JAOTJB010000008.1, on the reverse strand, counting down.
ATTGTCTATGGTAGTTCCAAACGTGTTGGTGACTTTTATCATTTATCATCGCTAAATCTCTTTGATTTTACGATGAATTTTTGTTTTCGTAGAGGAATGTTGCAACTGTAAAAAAAATTAAGGAGGGACGATGTCGTCTGCCTAACGACAATCGACGTCGTCCTAATAGATATATTGCAACAGACCCAGCTCCCTCCCTCCCTATCCTTTCTGTGTTTTTTTGTCAAATTTGAAACTCATGATCCCTCCTTAATTTCTTCAATCTTCCTTCAGTTGTGTAAGCTTCCATTTTCGACAACGAATCATCCACCCATCATCTCGTCGACCTCTAAAAACTAGGTAAGCTTTGTTTTTGTGTTTTGTTATGCATCTTTTAAAAATTTCTTTGTTGAAACCGTATATATAAATTGTTGTGGTTTCAAAATTTCTTTAGTTGTTTGCATCTTCTGATTAGCAAATTGTTGGGTTTGTGTGTGTGTTGTGTGAATGGTGGTCAAGAAGGGGACAGAATGAAGGTGTTTGTGTCCATACGTGTGTCTTTGGTTATGCTTACAAAGTGTTTGTTGAAACTCCTGTTCCATTTTTGTTAGGACAAGGGTTATGCTTTCATCTCTTTTTTGTTAGGACAAAGGTTAACTTCCATTTTTGCTGGCTTTCACTATCACTCTTATTTTTGTTACAATATACAAAGATAGCAAACCCAGTTAAGAAGAAGTACAGATGGTGTTATTACATAGCATTATCCTATTTGGTCCTATATATATGATATGAAAGGAGCAGACGAATCTTCCACAACACTGAAAGAAGCCAAGAACTTTTCATGAATGAACTCTATAATGCCATTACGATTCATATAGCTACCTTTTATAACAAATTTGCGCTACATTCAAATTACATTAGTAGCTAGTGATGTACTTGTTGCTAATGTATGTTTTTGAATGTCACTATAATTGGTAACCTAATTACTTTATCTGGTTGAACTTTCTCTTATTGAGAATCTGTTGTAAGACAATTTAAATGTCAACATTTTATGGCTTAATTCAATTTTCATTTTTCAAAAAAAAAGATCAAAAGTGGAACTATTAAAATCAACTCCAACTTCCATCATCATTGCATCCTCCAAACCTAATTGGGAAAGTTTTTAACATTAATTTGTAGAGGCGTTTCGAGTCTTTACCCCTTTTACCATCCAAGTCTCTTGAAATGTTGTCGTCCACCTTATGTTGGTATTTTTGTCTAATGTTTCCAAGTGTTTCTCTGGTTTATCAATGTTTAAGTGGTTCATCAATCGCGTCATCGTTCTATCCCAGGAGAGTATCTACTCTCCTAATGTCGTAATGTCCTTGATATTATTATTTAATATATTCAATTTAAATTTTTCAAAAAATCAACTCCAACTTTCTAGATTTTCCAAATCAATGCTTTAAGCTTATTTCATTCTCTTGTCTTTTTTCTATTTCATTGCCTTGTATGCTAAATCTGAACAACTATGTTTTGACACATGATTATAGATTGCTAAATATGTTTTAGGTTTATTCTTGAATTGTTTTGTATAAATTTACCTTGTTGAATTCAATATATTACTACTTTGTCATAAATGTTATACTTATACATTATCTAAATTGAGAGGTTGAATCAAGTTATTTATGTTAGGTTGAGCAACAAGAGTTGGTATCTTAATTGACTTATAAATATCAAGTTAATAACGCATAGTTGAATTCATAAGGCAAAGGGAAGACAAAATAGGGATATAATAGTCCCCAAGCTTTCATTGTTGAGTAACTTCAATTTCATTATTATCTTTTAATTGTCAATTATTAAGTTTTTTTAGTTTACTTTAATTTCAATTAATTTAATCTTTTGTACCTTAGAGAAAGTGTGATTCAAATTGTTAGGTGTCTTTTGTACCTTAAGGGGTTTTGTGGTCTGGGAATTTGTCAGGTGGATGGTGGAGGGAAGAGGGTGGAGAGCATTTTGGTTTGTGCTATCAAAATTATTGGGAATCAGCTAATTGTATTTTCTTACATATCAAAGATGACATTCAGAAGGAAAGAGTTGATGGTCCTTCATCACTTATTGGTCTTGGTCCATCTAGATTTTCTTATGCATGTTCCAGACCTAGTGTGTTTGGGGAAGCATTATGAAACATGTCACCTATATTACTGCTGAGTTTGTGCTATCAAAACACCTGTTAACATTCTTTACCAATGCAACATCATTTTCTTGGACATTTTTCTATAATTGGGAAAATAGTATATTATTTTAGTTGTTAAAGAAAAATAATTAACATGTTGCTAAACCAGTATGAATTAATGCACATTTTGCATATTCTGTTTCCCTCATTTTGCTTGGAGTCAACAATCGAATACAATTATTCATATTCAAGCATGTCAATTACTAGTAACCTTCATTGTTTTATATATCGGTTGTCATTTCATTTTGTTTTATATTGTTTACTTAATTGCTGCTTATGAACTGGAACAACGTTGTTGACTGCATGTAATAATAAACATAGGTTTTTTAAACCTAATATAAAATGAAAAATGCATGTTATAACTCTATTATCTTTTTGTATTGTATAGCTAAATGGATAAGAGTTGGATGTCTTATCAAAAATGGTCAGCTGAATACGTAGAAGGAGTTAAGAGTTTCATGCAATTTGTAAAGGATCAAATGGGTGAAGATTGTAGTATTCGTTGTCCATGCATTGATTGCTTAAATGTGGAAATCCAAAGTCAAGATGTGGTATATAATCACTTGCTCATCCAAGGCATAGACAAATTTTATAGTCCATGAATTTATCATGATGAATGTAAGGAAGCAAGTTGTAGAAGTGCTGGTACATCTTATGATGGGAGTTACAATCATGTTTCTTCTATGTGTTAATTATTGACATATCCTAATTTTCGTTCTTTGTGCACAATTTCGATATTTATAAATTATGTCATTATAATGTCTATGCATATTAAATATGATTATAGGTCGTTTAACCTTTAATTCATACTTTTCAATTTATTTATAATAGAATTTTTTTCACCAATTCCATGGCCATACTATTTTATACAGTCAAATAGAACTCCAAGGGCAAGAGTATGATAGGATTACACTGTACAAGTATACACACTACAAGGAAGGTCAAGGCTGGACGTTTGAAGAGGCACAAAGTAATTGTATAAGTACAAATAAATTAATATTACAATTTATTTTTCTATGTAATAGTAATTAATTATTTTTTAGTTAACTCGATTTTCTACTTTAAATTATATGACAAGATATAGGAATTGTTGCAGACATCATTGGCTGAGGGGAATCAACCCAATGTCGATGACATTTGCAACAATGTCCTTACTACATGATCAGGCTATATCAAGGGTCTTGAATGGCCCTAAACCTGTAGGTGCCTCTTTGTCATGATCAGTATTGTTGACGGCGCTTTAAGAGGAAAATAAGACATTGAAGACTAAGTTAGATCATAATATTAAAAAAGTTAAGAAGCTTAAAAAATTGGTTAAACAAATGTTAGGTTTTGCATATGTTAGTGGTAGTGACTCAGATGAAGACTCTTAGTTTGTAAATGATGTGTAAATTTTTTTATATATAATTTGCATTCCATTTATATTTAATTTATTTCAATTTATTATTATTTAAAAAATTATGTCACTAACATTAATTACAAAATGAATAATATTAATATTTTAAATTGTCTTAAAATTGTAATAAATTCAAAATAAATTCGTTTTTTACATTTATAATAATAATAATTACATTTAAAATTAAATTTTGTCACTAAATAATATTAGCTACTAAAACAAATTTGTCACAAAAGTCTTAAAAATTGAAAAAAATTTAAATTAATTCGTTTTTAACAATTATAATAATTATTAATTCAAAATTAAATTTTGTCACTAAGTAACTATTAACTACCACAAAATTTCGTCACAAAAGCTCATTAGCTACATATATAGAATGTCGCTAAAAGTCTTTCGCTACAATAATATAATAGTAGTTAATAGTATTTTGCCACTAAAAACAAAATCATCACAAAAATCTATTAGCTACCAAAACCTAATTCGGTATAAAAAGTTTTTGCCTACGTTTACGAAACGTCTCTAAAAATATTTCCCTACAATAAAAATTTAGTAGCTAAAACTGTTCTGCTACTAAAATTAAATCGTTACTAAAAACAAGTACCTACGAATAGCCTTTGGTCGCTAAAAATTTTTATCTACAAAAAATAATCTTCGCATATAGCTATGTACAACATTTTTTAATATCGTCGGTTATAATTTTTAGTGACGAACTGTTTGTTTTGAAAAACGTTTTTGTGATTACTTTAGGAAAATGTCGCAGATATTGTTTTGCTACTGGGATTTAGCGACGATTTGGACAACAATATGTTTTTGTCACACATGAGTATTTGTGACATTTTTTGTTTTTTTAGTGACGTTAAATTTCATCGCTAAATTTCCTATTTGTTGTAATGTCAGATAAAAAACACATCGACTTCTTTTTCTCTCCGTTATTCTGGTTCTGAGAATAATTGTGAGTTTCAACTCTCTTCTCTTAAGTGCACGAGAGAGGAGTGTCACCGTGTAAACCTTAACTAGAATATTATGAAAGATAATTAGCTTTCTAGGAATAAAGGCACTATGAAAATTATTAACTAAGCTGCACAATAAAGGTTTCATTCAATTAGAAATTACAGAGAACTATGGGTCGATAGTCCAAAATAAAGTTCATACTTTCAGTTTTTGAAATAAAATTCAATAATGGGAATTGAATTCCTTAGATATAACATCCCATACTTTTTGATAAAAGATAGAATGGTATCATATGATCCGGAGCTTTATCTGATTGCATCTCAAAATTGACAAATTTCCTCCTTTGAATATGAACGAATAAGCCACTCATTCATTTCTTTGGTAGGTAAATTTTGGAGAAAGTTAACATAAATATTGAACCAAAATAGTCATAAATTAAGCTCCTTATTTTAAGCTTGTCCAATCTCTAAGTTATTAAGATGTATCCAATCTGCTACACCAAAAAAGTATTTACATCAATTAATTGCTTGGAGCCAACTGGCCCAGGAACTTTGCCTACAAAGAGATTCCTAGCTAATGCCAATAGTACATTTTGAACCTCAATGTTTACAATAGAACACAACTTGAACCTTAATGTTTTTAAAACATTCAAAACAAACCTAAACTGGATGAAATTTTGATGGAGTTAACTCTCCATCAGTTAAATGTTACGTCAATACTAACATAATATTATAATTATTTTTTAAATAAAAAGTAGGACTAACTATTACATGGCAATGTGCCACTTTTGTATATTTCAAATACTGAGTCGCACTTTTTATATGATAGTGGGACCTTTTTTTGTCTAAAAATAATAAATAATATCATGTCAGCATTGACGTGCGCTTAACTAATGGGGTGTTAATTCCATTAAATTTTTCATTAATTTAGGGTTTGTTTTAATTGTTTTGAAAACATAGGAATTCAATTTAAACACTTTGTTACGTTAACATTTGTTATATATTATGTTGCAAATGCTTTTAGCCTCCTACCTAAATAAAGTTCATTTGGCCCATCTTCAGGTTGTTTTAACTAAATCTCTGTCTTCTTTTTTTGTTTATAGGAAAAAAACCTCTCGAGTATAAAATTCAACCACTAAATCAATTATCATTTATGAAGTCAGGGAACCCAAGATGTGGAAGCCACATCCTTTGAACATAGTAAGAATGTAAAGAACCTTCCTTAATGTATGAGGATAATGCCTCAACCCTTTCCCCTTTAAAAAGACTTTGTTGACATGAACTAACATAATCTAATGATAATTAATTTCTTAATAATGTAGATGTGACATTTGGATAATTTAAGAGATAGAAATTATATTACTAACTATACTACGAGCCTTTGGGTTCATTCATCAATCTTGCCCAAGCCTCCCTATTCGGCTTGTGGTGTTGTTGATGTCCTATTAAGACATTCTTCCCAATTGTCAATTTGGAAATTGCGTGGTGGTATGTGGTAAGGGTTTGTGAATTAGATTTAGTGAACCTTAGAATTTTCTATTATGGTTTATTCTTAAATTGTAGTAATATATTGCAAAACTATTGACTTTCAGTCACTTTCCATCATCTTTAAGAGGCATCTTATTATTTATGCATGCTTTAAAGATATGGAATTTATCTTGGTTGATTGAGGTATATTGATTTTATCGATTTAAATTTATTATTTGTTGCCTAAAAGTCTAACATCTTGAGGCTAGATGTTGACTAGGATGTCAACTAGAATGAAGTTACCAAAGTGGAAATATCTTTTGAGAATTTTATTGGTTTTTGGAGGAGATTGATGATTGCATTTCCAGATAAAAGAAGAAAATTGTTTTATCAGTTTTTAGAGTACATCTATTATTATTAAATGATAGGTAATGAAGAACTTTGATAAACATAACTTCTAGTTGATGTATTATTAAGGCATTCTTATTAATTGCCAATTTAAGAGTTATACAGTGGTTTGGTGAATTAGATTTAATGAACCTTAGACTTTTTTTTATTGTGGTTTGTTCTTGTGTTAAAACATTCTATTGTGAAATTATGACTTCTAATCAATTTTATTGTCTTCAGGAGGTTATTAATCTTATTATTTATGCTAAAAACATGCATCTTAAAGTCAGATTCTACCCTTTTTTTTTCCTTTTTATCTATTATGTTGACTGAGATGTTGATTAGAAAGAAGTTATTAAGTGGAAACTTCTTTAAGAATTTTATTAGTTTTCAGAGGAGATTGATGATTGCTTTTCCAAAGAGATCAATTTTACATTGCATCTGCCGCTATTAAATGGTAGTTGATGAAGAACTTCAATGGATATAGCTTCTAAAGAGTAAGGAATGACTCCGAGCTTCCAAGGAACACTAAAGTCCATGGTTGTGCATGGGTTCATTTCAATCTCTTTAATTCGATCCTTTGTTAATTAACAAATCTACGATGTTGAGACATTTAAAAAGAAATTAGAATGCTGAGATTCAAATTCACCTTAACAAAAAAACTCCAATCCCTTAGAATCAACTTCCATAGTCCCACTCAATTAATTGGTTATTATCTCCCTCCCTCCTTTTGAGTTGGATTAAAAAACCAAATAATACATATTTTCTTACCATCATTAATGACCATTTGGGTAAGAGCAATAAGTTGATCGTCAAAATTCCATGGGCAACCTTCTAATAGTAACTGAACTAAAAACTAGAAAAGAATCTTTAGGAGTTGAGAGGTTATGACTATGCCTACAAATCTCTAAATGGCAGTGAAACATTTTTTAGTTGCTGTAAGGATGAGAAGTGAGTAGTTTTCCCACTAAAAAGAAGCCAATAGAGAGAGTTTCATTTAAAAGTGGACTTCAACATCTTATTTGTTAAGAGAAATATGGTCAATGCCAAAATGAAATCCACGAATATTCTTGGAAAAATGGTTAGATCTTATAAGACTCCATCGAAAGTTGACAGATTATGTTTGATTTGACTGTATTTAAGTTTGAACTCAAATTCTCGATTAAAAATAAATTTGAGTTCGATTTTAAGCTAAGCTTAATTAAGGCTTAAGAGTACCTAACCCGAAACTCAGATTTTAACTAAGCTCTTCTCCTTATATTCACTCCTCTATTATCTTTTAGCCATCACAACCGAATGTCTCACTTATCTTTCATTATCATTTATCTCTATCTCTTTCCTTTAGTTTCTTTTCAAATTGCACATAATTAGGTATCCACTTTAATGGCTTCTAATTTAAGGTTATGATGTTTAAAGAGGTTGAGTATCTCCTACATAAAATAACACTTAGGCATGACCTAATAGCATTCGATCTCTCCTACATAAAATAACACTTAGACATGACATAATAGCATTCGATTTCCTTCAATTATTCTTTTGTAGAAAATAATAATAGATTATTATTATTTAGGTTGAAATTAATTTGTAATCTCATTCTTTAACCTTATAGCCTAAGTAGAAACTTAATGCATACATGGTTTTCACTGAGGATTTTTCTTCTCTCGAATGTGTGTATGGATTTATTATTTATGTGTGTATGTATCCATGTAAAAGGTACCTTTGTTTCTTGAATTTGAGGTGGCAATTAGGATTCAAAACTGAATTTATGAAAGAGCTCTATTTTTATATTAATCTTGTAGAAGTTAGATTCAATATTTGTTTTCCTGAACAATATAGGACGTTGGTGATTTCTTACGTAGCATGCTTGTAGCTCTTTATCCTCTATAAAGAATGTAAAGATTTTTATTTTACAGCAAGTGAAATGAAGTTGACAAGTTACTATCTTCATATAATTCCTTCTTATGTAGGATGATATTTATCACTCTTATATATTTCGGATCTACCAAAATAATCTAAAATTAAGCGTGTTAATACTGTGAGCACATAATTTCCATAACGGAGATAGGTAAAGAGTTGTAGTTAAGGTTGCTACATTACTTGCAATCGACTAGACTGATTCCCATCATTAAGTTTAGTGATCAAATGAAGCTCAAATCCAATAGCTTCCATTTACAATTTTATGAATATTACTAATAATTTTAAGATGACAAAGTTAGACAATATGGTCATAAATATACTATATGATTCTATTTTTTGTTATTGAAATGTTCTCAATGTTGATATTTACATATTTTAATAATTTTGTATTAGTCACTAAGTTATGATTTTATTGTCTATAATTATTTCAAATGGACGAAACTAATCCTTCGAAATAATTCAATCTAATGGAAAGTCCAAATCAAACACATGTTGGTAATTTGTCTTAATCAGATGACGATAATGTAATAAGTGAAACAAAAATTAGGATAGAAGAAAACAAAAGCTCTTCAAAGTTGAAAAGTGATGTTTGTCATCACTTCATAAAAATTAAAAAAATGAGGGAGTTGTTCAATTAAAGTGTAAATATTGCTAGAAGTTGCTTGCTGAGGTTTGAAAAGTGGAACCTCACATTGAAAAGACATGTAACTACATATAATCGAAGAAAAGTAGTATAAAAATATTGTAACAACCCAACTCCCGCTGAACCCGAATCCGATATCGACAGTGATACCCAAATTCGTGCCCCGCGAGGGTGGCGTGTCACATCACTTAACACATCACTAAACACATTGCAAAAGTCGGTATACTTTT
>JAOTJB010000008.1:18630684-18641719 GCA_027123815.1 Erythroxylum minutifolium | reverse complement strand
CTCTCGGATGCAAAAATTGGTGGTGAATATCTGGCCAAACTCAAGCTCTCTGATGTTGGCTCTCGCCTTCTACCTCTTCTCTCTTCTCACCCAGTCAAATGGTTGCTCAAGTTCACTGGGATTCAGCTTCAGTTCTCGATTTCTACCTCTATCCCAAACTTCCACCTCTCTGCTATGTTTCTCTCTTCCTTAATGTTGTTTCTATTCTTTCTTCTCTCATTTGAAGCTTAATTTCTCTGCCTGCCTTCTCTCTATCTATTCTTTCTCCCAGCTTACCCCTCTACTCAGTCCCCCTTTTCTTTTCTGTCTAGCCTTTCCCTTTTCTATTTATAGGCCGAGTCTAGGTTTAGGGTAGGTTTTATCTGCCCCATCAAGGCCCTACATGTGTTACACCTTAGACTATAAAGGAATGGTCACGGGGGTGAGTATGGAAGTCATGGGTGTGACTCGTTGTCACCCCCATGACCATGTAACTCACGGGTCACACTCGTGACTTACATGGTCATAAGTGTGACCATGTAATTAAGTGTGTGGCCATGCAATTAAAATGTGTGTCTATGCAATTAACGTGCTTGACATGTAATTAATGTGTGTTACATGCAATTAACGTGTCACACCCATTTTCATGCAAAATTCTTTTTATTTCCATGCAACATTCACATGACAATCCAATTAACATTCATGTAATATTCACACCATTTTTATTCAATTCACCACAAATTTAGATTAAAAACATAAGAATTTGTAACCAAAATCAAGATATGAATGCAAGCAAAATTTAAGAAAATTAGACACAGCATTCCATGAAGACAAGTGAGTGTGAATGTTCGTAGAACGACTCAAATATAGTGCTTTCGGTTTACTTTGGCTCTTTTGCTTCTGAATTGTACCTAAAATCAAACATGAACTAAAATGAGTATCTTAAGCATTTTCATATCATTATTCACTAAGTGTTATTGAATAAATATAAAATCAATTAATCACATATCACTTAAGGTGAATATGGAGAAGAGCAGTGTGTACATATCCTCATATGTCTGAAACAAACAGGAAATCAGTAGCATTGTCAAGTTTGCATTGCACACCCCTCCTTTTTAAGTATTTGGGAGCTCCAATTATAACTACCAAGCCATGTTTTCATATTTCATTCCTCTAATTGAAAAGATTAAAGAAAGGATTAGTGCTTAGCAAAATACATTTCTTTCAATTGCAGCTAGATTGATTCTCATTTCTTCAGTATTGAATAGCTTGTATATTCATTGGTTTGCACATATCGTCTTGCTTAAGAGGGTCACTAAGGAAATAGATAGAATTCTAAAACTTTTCTATTGTTGGGAAAAACAGAAAACTGTAAGAATGCTAAAGTGAAATTGAGTGATATCACTATGCCAAAGAACTAAGGGGGCTAGGTATTATTTCAATTTGACAAATGCAAAAGGTTCTTTTATGCAAAAGAATATGGCAACTCTTCACTAACAAAAAAGCATTATGGATGAAATAGGTGAAGGAATATCATCTTAAAGATTAGCATTTTTGGCAAGTTGGAAACTCTAGGGAGTTTTCATGGATTTTCAACAACATACTCAACTTGAGAGGCTTGGTTTATGTAATATCCCATTTCCATACTAAGGGTTAGGACATAGGATCCTAGACCATAGTATATAAGAAATAACATTGAGAAGTTAGAGGTGTATTGCATTCACATTCATATCATTAGCATACTTACATGACTATTAATTGTACACATTGCAAATACTGTATATGCACTCTATTGACATATTTCAGGGCATGATTGATTTAAAATAGTTATTATGTGAATTATGAATTATTATGTCTTGAATTTTGATCTGTTGGTTTCAATTATTAATTTGGATTTTTTCTAAATTAGGAAATTTATGAACTTATGTGTATTTTTGGACTAAGAAAAATACCAAGTGACAAAACAAATTGACTCATGGTAATAAAAATAAATGACACGTGGCATTAGGATTAATTGACAAGTGGAATAGAAAATTGGGTGACAAATGGCTTAGATATTGAGAGATAAATGGACTAGTTATTAAGAGATAATGAGAATTGTAGGAATAAGACATGTGGCAAGTGACAAGTTTCACGCCACTTGCCACACATCTATCCCACATGATATACACTCACCCAAGACTTAACCATCTTTGTCTTTCACTTTTGCGACATGCTCTTATCTTCTTTCTTCTCTCCATTTACAACCTTCCCACCAATCCTCACCATCTTGAGTTTTTGCTATCATCCTCCACTTTGCCACTCCAAGATCTTTATTGCCTTCTTCTTCTTGATGAAAGCCTAACCTTTTCCTCCTTAAAATGGTGATGATCGTGTAAGTGGAGGAGCTAGGTTATTTGATGTTTTAAAGAATCTTTGGAGTTAATCAAGTAAGTGAATCATTAAATTCTTGTGATATATGTAGCATAACATTTATGATGATTGTTTAGGGCTGGATTGATAGTAAAAATGATTTTTGATAAGTGCAGAAATTTTGATGAATGAATTGATATAACCATGTTTTGTTTTTGTGTAGATGATAAACCATAGCTTATGAGTTGTAGTATAGACGATTTTGAGATGAAATTGAGGTGATTTTGATGAGGAAATGAAGGAGAAATGATGATCTATGCATGAGATGTGTTGGATATTATATGTAGAGGTTTAAATATGGAAAATTTGAAGGGAAAGAATAAAGAAATTTTCAAATTACATGACCCATGATCATGGGAATGCTTCCACGATCGTGGGAAATGCAAGGAAATGCCTAGAAGTTTTCGAATGACACATCCCATGATCGTGGGATGGCCTCCACGATCGTGGGAAAGGCCTTTAACATGAGTTCTTCTCTTTTAAGTGATTGTTGAATCAACTAATGATAAGTTACTTTACCTTGGAGTATTTAGGCTTGATTGAGGCTTAAAATGAACCTAGTTTGATGGTGAATAAACTAATAAAGTGTTTGATAAGTTTGGGTTATTAATTGATCATTATAACATAAGAATAGATTGTTAATATCAATGTGTTTAAAATCTGGAAATTTATGAAGGATATAAGAATGAAAGTGTTCTTAGGAAGCCAATTGTGATTTAAAGGAATGAGTAAGGTGTATTAGACATTAATGAATGAAAATTTGGATATTATGTGATTATATAATGCTAGAAAAATAATTGGTGAAAGTATGATTGATGATATTAGAACGATCAAGTTCACTTAAGGTATTAATCTAAGTGCAAGATAGACATATACAAATTATAATGTTTAAATGATCAAGACATGTAATTAAGGATATCTATATATACATATATATATATATATGTATGATTGGATAATTATGTGAATGATCAACTTAGTAATGTGTATAAATATATATATATATATATATATATGTATGTATGATTGGATAATTATGTGAATGATCAACTTAGTAATGTGTATAAATGTGTGTATTGCATGGTTTAGATGTCTAAGTGGAACGTCAGCATCCAAACATTGCCGGTTCATCAAGGCAATAACTATCTAGAGCTTACTATGAGTCAACCTAGATTTTTTCTCACTAGGATTGATTTGTTTCTGTATAAAATGCAATTATTAAATTGTATCTGATGTGATAGTGATAATGGAGTGATTGTAATAATTCTGAACATTGATAGTCTGAGGAGGTTGATAACTGAGATTGCATTGGAAGAATTCAGAATTGAATGTGAATATGAAAGAAATATTTGTACTCAATGAAACGTTGAATGCCAGAATTAGATCCGATGACTATGTGAAAGTGAATATGTATAATGAATGAAAATGATTGATTGCATATTTTGTGATTTGATGTATCACATTAATATGCATGATCAGATAAAGGAGTTGTGACTGGAGTGGCCAATAAAAAAGAGCTTAAAGCTCGAAAATGCCCATAAAGAGCCACAGGCTTAGTATTAAAATGAGCTCAGTATCCATAATAGATATAGGTCAGTTATTAATGAGCCTGGTATCCACATTAGATACGGGACAATTAAAAGGACTCTCGATCATAACAAAGTAACAATGAAAGTGGAGTTACATGTGCATTTGCATATACCATTTGATATGTGTTATATGAATGATTAAAATGAATTTATGTGGCTTGTTTTGAAATAGAAATGTAAATTAGTGTACACAAATTGTATTAGTTGAAATATGATGTTTGTGAAGTGATATTCAATATTTGATGATGCGATTTGTCTGTGAATTGTCATTGTGTTTGATATGAGTGGGTACATCGAGGATGGTTCACTCACTAAGTTCGCAAAACTCATCAAAATTATAATGTTAAATTTCAGGTACGAGAAAGGAGACCTGGCTTCTAAGACAAACTAGCAGAAGCCTAGTACTACGTTTTAGAATATAAAATAAAAATGCTGAACATGTAATAAAATTGACCTAAATTTTAAGGTCTAATATTAGGGCCCAAACCGATTGAATTAACCGAACCGAACCGAACCGCAAGGCAAACAGAATTTTCGGTTTCATCTGACATTCAATTCTGTTCAGTTTTCTTGTGGGATAAAACAGATTATTCGGTCTGGTTCAACAGCCAAAAATTGACCGAACCAAACCGTACCCACCCCAATTTCGGATGCTTCAAGACCTACCAGTCCTTATGAATGTTTGATCTCACATGGTTAGAGCACTTTTTTATGATCATGCAACGGATAATAAAGAAAGCTTCCAACTCTGAAATTGTAAAAGCCGGTTGCTGAACAGTAAAATTACAGGGGAGTAATGTTCAATTCAGAGACAGCGGTGTAGGTGCTAGTACAGGTCACATTTTTACAAATATTCACGGGTATGGAAAATTCATCTTTAGGGGAAAAAAAAATTGTACACTATTGGACTATGCAACACAATATCGTTCTTCCTCTGTATTCCCTTAAAAGGGAAAACTGTTATATTTACTACCGGTAGGAATTGTCACATCTAGTTGGGGTAGAGAGCTCAATCTCTAGACTCAAGTATAGAGCCTGGAACGTTCCACATACTATACAATAGGATTCAGACATCCATGTCTTATTATTTTTCTCGTTGGTAGATGCCACCGTCACCAACGACGAAAAGGAAGTGATCCAAAGGACTCTTTTCATACATTATCACAAGCTTCTCCATCTTGCACCCGAATTAACAAGTTTGATGTATGCCTTCTTAAAATCCTCAAAGAATAGATTCTGATCATCAGCATATTTTTGAACCCATCTGCACAAAAATTTTATTCAGCTTAGCTAGACTGCAGGAATTTCACCAAGCACGCAACACAATATTTGATTCTAAAAGGAAGGTACTTTCACTTAAGGCACATATGTTTCAACATCAAAATACACATGGATATGCTATGATTAGTTGAATTCAGATTTTTAACAAGTGAAAAGTTAAACTTCCAAGTTTTGATCTAGCATTTGCAGAAAAGGATCAAATTTCTGTGAGAAAATTACTCGATAAATAGACACAGAGAGCATAAAACATGTCCTACTATGTATTAGCCTGATTTAACCTTCTTGTTGTTCATTATTCATACGTATAATGACCATCACAGTTTTTTTGTGGTGTGTGCAATCTATTGACATTTTGAGCAATTTTCCCTTAATGGTCAAGCAATATAACGAGTGACATGGAAGAGACGTTCAGTTGGTCAGTTCTCATGATATCACAAACCCCAAGCATTCATCATCCTCAACGAGTGCATGATCTGAAGGAAGTCCAATCATGTTTGACATGCCAGCTGAGAATTTCAAAACAGAATACAGGTAAAAAGATGTTAAAACTCTAACTAAGAGTAGAAAAAAGTATAGCAAATCCCAGAATAAAAACTGATGATACTTAAAAAACTTCAAAAGGATAAGAAATAAAGAAACTCCTCTTTAGCTAATTATAGAATTTAAAGGGTATGGAATGCAGTAACTACTACCTGATGATGTCCATGGTTTTTGTAGAAGAATTTTATAGTATTCATTGTCAAAAACTGTAGGATTTCCAAAACCCTTACTTCCAAGGGTATGAGCTCCAGACAAAGC
This sequence comes from Erythroxylum minutifolium, assembly GCA_027123815.1. Classification (NCBI taxonomy): domain Eukaryota; kingdom Viridiplantae; phylum Streptophyta; class Magnoliopsida; order Malpighiales; family Erythroxylaceae; genus Erythroxylum; species Erythroxylum minutifolium. The sequence continues at coordinate 18,635,660 of JAOTJB010000008.1, read as the reverse complement.
AACAAGTTCTTGTGTTCTGAGGGAAAAAAGGAAAGGTAAGATTTCTTATAGATATATAAGACTAACCTGTCATCAAAAAGGTAAGATTTGTTATATATCATTTCCTTCATTTAACATTAACCAACCATAGCTCCTTCTGTGGAAATAATTAATTGAGTGTCTAGCAGAATGAAACCAAAAACATGGCCAAAGTTCAGACTCAGTTTCTATGGTTAACTTGGCTACCAAACCAAGCATAGAATGAAGAAGAAAACTTATTGTAAGTAGGAGATAACCAGCATTCTACCAAGTAAATTTAAGGTGACTCGTGAATGAAGAAAACAGAAAGCCAACTTTCAACTTTTCTTAAATGCAATGCAAGTAAATAGAGATATGAAATGTATTCGATAGCTGAACACAGTTACCCCAGAATTATCAATCAAGAGATCGTGCAATAGGAAGATAAGAGTGAAATATCAAAACGAGGAAACCATTAGTTCATTATATGTCAATCAGAATAAAGGAAGTAAAGAAAAGACATCAGACAATGATTAGGGTGTGAAAATGACAACTATGACAAATTATCAACATCAAAATACTATAGAAAAGGATGTTGACTTACGATAGGCCTTTTCTTTTGAAACATTGCTTTAAAGCATATGCATCCAATGATTCTTCAGGAAGATTTCCTTCAGAATCTGGCACCCTATAAAGAAGGTAATCAGTTGAGTCAGCATCAATATATTTTGAATTACCACCAACCTTTTGATTGCTATAATCTAATGGCATACAAATCAATACAGAGTTTCGTTACCAACATTAATAGTTTGCAAGTAGATAAATACAAATCATAAACTTGTGAAGGATGTAATACGATAAAAAAAGAAAAGCATTGACATGAACCTTTTATGTATGACAGAGTACAGGATGCAACTTATAAAATGAAAATGTTGAGTGGATTTTAAAGAACTTATGCTCGATTCACATCTTACAAGTGTTGGTAATAACTATGGAATAAAATATATACTATGTCATAAAAGCTTATATATTTTATTCCATGTATTATTATCATATTAAAAGCTAGACCTCTTACTCTGAATCTAGCCTTCCCAATGGAACAGTAATTGTTGGACCCCCACAAACAGAAACTGCTTCAGCTCCTGCCACAGCAATCATGTCTGCCCAAGATACTGATGGTGAAAACATCCTAGACATATTAGCAAGGCAGTACGCCATGGAGTTCATTCAAACTTTTCAAAATTGCATTTCATACAGTAATAACCTGATTGCATTGCATCCACCTCACTCTTTACTTTGTCAAGTATCTAAACAACATGATCATTTTGAGTCAAGTAGCAGTCTGAGCAGTCAAGATTTTGATCCGGCTAAGATACTACATGATGGTTAAGGACATTTAAATAATCATATATCTACCAGTAGATTCATAATGTGGATGTTCTTCCATTTCTTGTGGAAAAGAAAAAGGTGTAACAAGAGAAAGAGAAGTGCATTGCCTTGAAGGATTTCTTCAACCCAGCATTTTCAGGTCTATCAAGTTCATAAATGATAGAACCATTCATACCCCCTGCAACAATGATAATACTATTATTTGATTCAGAGAAGCATAACAGAAAGCTACATGTGCTAAGCCACTTTGAATCAGGTACAATATTCGGTCAAAACACACCTAAATTTTCATCCATGTCAAAAGTCCCAGCATCATGAAAAACAAGACGAAGTACACCAGCAGCTTTGCCTTTGGACACTACCTTCCTTACTGCCCCCGCTATGAGCATATGTATATTTGTTACTGACCTATACATCAGCAAAGAAATGAGTACAAAATAATAGAAGAAACACAAAAGAAATGGAGGTGTACAGACGCACCCAAACTTGTAATATTAAAGCATTATTTCTGTAGCTAGGTGCAATAATTGTTAATTCTCGAGTTAAAACTCAAAAACATATTTGAACGCGGAACTGCAGCTTAAGAGTAGCCATATTCTGCCAAAGACCTTACCATTAAGGTCTAGACACTGTTATCCTTCATTTCTAAAACTTGTTCAAGTGCAAAATGCTTGATTTCAATCTGCTACATTCTCTTTAGACCATGTCAATATCACGAACAATCAAAAGAACATTGTTTTCTATAGGTTTTTGAGTTTTTCTTTCAAGCCACTAAGAAAAGACTTCATCCAATTGCAAGAATCCCAAGGAAGATATAAAAACGAAATTTCAAGTAACCACGATGCGCATTGAAGAGAATATTTAGCCATTATTATCCAGCATAAACATAGGGCTCTTGTAGGAAATAAGGGGCAGGCACAACAGATGTGGAATCTAACCGCATCCCAAGTCTCGTCAACTTAAGGTCAACCATCAACTAGCACAAATGGTGAAAAGAATTGTTGCCCAAACTCATAGTAACTAAACTGAAGTAAAGTTGGCGGACGAGATTCACTCACTCAGCCGCCTTAGCACCAAAGCCCTCCACGGATTCATCCGCGCGAAGCATGAACGGTAATGTGGACACACAGATAAATGCTCTCCTTCTATTCAAAATGAGACGCCTTTCGCCTGCAAAATGACGATGACCAATCAATAAAGATGATTTTTTTATTATTGGTGTGTGTTCAACCTTGTTTTGGCAGCAACTGAAGGGGAGTAGTAATGTATACCAGATTCAACATCAACGGTTTCAGTGGGAAGAGAAGAAGTATGGAGCTTTTGTCGACATTTGACCGCTGAGGGAGATTGCTTACGCTTAGCGGGAGATTTGAATTGCGGAAAAGAGAAATAGGGAATGGGGCAGTTTGAGTTTGCAGAGGCTGTGTGGCGGAGAATTGTTAAAGATGCCATCCTTTTAGCCTTGTATCTAAACTCAGGGGACGTGCTCGAGCTCATAGTGACACTTATAAGTTACGAGAGATATTCATCGTATGCGGTTCTGTCTATGCGATTGCTCTTCTCTTATTGTCTCATCTCTTGCCTGCTGACCTTATGAATGGCAAATATCCTGGCCTGGTCCAGACCACCGGATAGAAGTCAGTGGATTCGGGTTAAGTTGTTTTTTTATACATGTATATTAGGTATCTTAATTTTTTGGGACTAATCCTAAACTCTTAAGATTTTACCCCAAAAATTTTAGAGGAGGTAAATCTAAAATTTTAAAGTTCCTCAAGTTTTTACGTAACCTGTAGACTTCTGCATACAAGGAGTCGTTACATACTAATTAGTGAGTTGCTGATTGATCATTGATCTTGCTCAACATTAGGTTCTTAGCAGTCCCAGGTTCTCTAATAGCTCCAATTCCCGCATTGCCGCTGGAAGCGAAACGTCCGCAATTGATTCGACCAAAGAGAATGCCCAAGAGGTTAGAAGATTATCAACAGAAAAAATTCCCCCTCTCTTCTTTTTTTTAGTGACTCGAACTCAAAACCTCCTATAAAAAAAGCCTTTAAGTGAGGAACTGAAACTAATTAGACCACTCTTAATTGTCATGGATTCAATGTAATTTAAATGGCTTTTAAGTTTTAAGCAAGATTCAGTTTTTTTTTTAATTTTGAGTTTCGTATAGAAATTTCAATTGTCCAAGTTAGCCCGAATCAAATCCTGAAAATTTTAAGTAAAATAATCCTATTTTTTATTTTTTAAAATTTAAAAATATTCAATTTAATTTTAGGCCAGACCTAGGCTCAAATCCAAAATTTTAAGTTGAGCTTGAACTTGAGTGGTGGATGACTCTACCTATTACGAAACCTACTTAATCTCCACTTATCTATGCTAAATTTGGTCACATTAAATTAGGATTGACAACAAATTAGATCCGGCGCTAAATTGAATCTCAGCCCAAAAGACTTGACTGGTTTGAATCTCTTCACTAAAATGACATTGTTTTAGTATAATTGATAGAAAATAACATCATTTGGTCTGTAAAACTTATAAACTAAAATCACATTATTTTAATAGCGACTTAAGCGTCCTATATTCTAATGGGATTTATGTGCCTTATTACACTATTTAATTGATAAATTATTTCATATATTAAATTTTAATATATATTTAAAAATAAAATTATATTTTCATTATTTTTAAATTTATTTAATATATAACAAAATATCAGATTTAATGAAGAAAAAGGATGAACTTTTTTTCTTCTCATGTATTAATTAAGTTTTTTAACTTTAAAATGTTTCTTTAATTAGTAAATTAAAGATAAAAATAAATGCAGATTTTCTGGCCATTATGCTCTACTTTTTCCATCCCTTTTTTTTAATTTATAAACAGACTCAACATCAATTATTTGGTAAAGGAAATTTATGTTTTGTACTTTTGAAATAAAAATTTTATCATCTTTTTTTTTATAAGTCTAGTTAAGTTAGCATATATTAAACAAAAACAATGCCACATAAGTAGACATGAGACCCATATTGCTAATGATCCAAGAACAAATAACCCGATATGAAACTTTAAAGTCCAAACCCATTCCCGTTCTCACCGATCCTCCTCCCACTTTCCCACAATGTCCCGGCACCTGCTCTTGAAGACCCACATCCATAACCTTACTCGTGAGTCCCATTATCGGTTTTCGAAGTGCCTAAGTGTTTTCAAGGTACCTGAGGCAAATTTATGACTACTGTAAAAGATTTGGTATCGAATTAAATTTTTGTATAGTATTGTATCGGTACTAATTAATACCAGGTATCATTTCGAGTAATTTTTTAAATTTATAAAATAGTTCCTAAATTTTTAAAAATTACAAAATAGCTTATTATCATATTGTATAATTGTAGCTTATTTAATTTAGTTTTTTTATATCTTATCCATTTTAGTTTATATATATCTTTATTATATTCTAATTATTTCTATATATAATAATTATCTATATATAATATATATCTATATATAATAATTATCTAAATATAATATATATCTATATATAATAATTATCTAAATATAATAATTTATTGTAAAATAATGAAAATAATTCAAAATTT
>JAOTJB010000008.1:18616382-18630584 GCA_027123815.1 Erythroxylum minutifolium | reverse complement strand
TGTGTGATTGATTATTGATGATTATAATCTACATAATTGTAATGGAATGATGAATTGTATGGATTCTGAAATGTGTTTTATGTGAACAAAAAGTTTCTTGATATTATATGATGAAAATTGAGATGATGTGAATTGTGTGATGACATAAATTATGTGTTGCATGACAAGAGTGAACCATACAAAACTTAACCAAATTGTGACGTTGATATTTTCAGGTTCGATAGAGCGACGACCTAGCTTCTAAGGCTGCTTAGAAGAGATTTTGTATAACTGTTGGATAGAGTATATGGCTCAAAGGTCAGTCAGCTGGGACTGAAGGATTAGTTTAATTTTTGTTTAATTCCTCATACATGTAACATACTTTGTAGACAGAGATGTGACTCTGATAGGTTGATATTGTACAAGCATAGATGATGATTGTAATGCTACATTGTAAATATGGTTTATAAAATGACATGAGGAAGTTTTTGGGTTTTAAACATTGTGTGAATTATGAAGTAGTTATGATGCCATGCTACAGAGCGAAAGTGTAATAGTAAGCACATCATTTCTGTCGAGTATGTGCACATTCGTTCGAAGGGAGTACGTGTACATATCGGATGGGGGTGGGGTGCTGCATCATGCATTCTTTAATGCAACCATCTCACAAGGTTTTCTTGTATAGGTTGTGACGTGTTATGCATATAAAGATTTGACGTTCGATTCAACTCTTGAACCGAATTGCTTTCTAATGTTGGAATTGGATAAGTTCTCAATCTTATGTTTTCAATTCCAATTCAAAATACCAATATACCAATGTAATACCCTCTACTCTGATGCACCAAATAAACGCTTTAATTGTATCATGCTTTTTATATCTAGTCACCCTAGACATGAAATACTCGAAATAGATTAATACAATATTATTCTCTTAGATTTCCAAATAATTTCATATTCAAACTATCACCCTAAGTATCTCTAGGTAATCTCCACTTCATCAAGACTATTTCAACACTTCCTACATAACTTGTGACTGCCAAAACAATCAAGACAACAGAATATACCAATGAGATGCTAATATGACATATTTGACATTTGAAAATTTTTGAAAATCCAATTTCAAGAAAATTAGTTTGGCATGCATACAACATCATGTTAACATATTTCTAATCATATAAAAAATGATATGAGGCATTGAAACCAAAAAACACACATTCACCACTATAAACAAACCAGCTCCAACAGTTTTCTCAAAATTGTCCAGCTCTGTCTTTTGCTTGAAAAAATCATTGAAACAACTTCAATAAATGATGAGAAAATTACAAAGGCTATAACATGTTTCATGAATTGTTTTAGAATTTATTTCCAAGAAAAACTCAACCAACCTCAGCAACCAAGCCAATCTAGAACTGTGTTCCTCAACACAGACATTCTCAACATCACACAAGAAATTCTCAAATAATTATTCAGTCACCTCAAAAACATTTTTTCATCTTTATAAACATTTATAAACATCTTAGAAATAGGGTGGTGAAAGAACATCCCAAAAACAATTTTTATAGAGTTTATTCTCGAATATGTAAGGATGCCTATTCATGTAATGTGCATGACATAGCAACCAAAACAATGGGGAATTAATTAGCAAAAACATATCAAAACACATTGATAAATTTTTTCCTTCCACAAACATATTCAGCAACATCTTATGAACAAATTTGGGCAAGAAATTTTAAAAACAATATCTCTATACTAATTTCGAATTTAACACAATCAGAATGCACAACTGTTACAACCTATCAGCAACATCACACATGTTATGGCTTCTCCTGATACCATTGTAGGAAAATCCCGGTACGTGCATCATATACATGCAGTGTAGGAAAAAAATTATTCCGGGTCTTTCCCGAATTCCAGGATCTATATGCCTATATAAGGAAATATCATTAAACCTAGGTGAAAATTCCTAACTCACATACATGTTCATAACACATATATACATAGGCATTCATGGCATTTACACAAATCGATCATTCATATAATAACCATGTACCTTGTGAGTAATCTCCTTCATTCTTCGATCTTCTACTCGTCCGGTTGTCACAAATCACTACGACCAAAACAGACCTTCTCTAACAGTATCCACGCAGAGATCGGAGAAACTAACCAAATCAAACTCTTTGATCCGAAAATGGCTAGAACAAAGATAAGAGTGCTAGCTCTTTTCTTTGTCCTATGAAGAGCAAATCGTATAGAAAAAATGAAGAGGAAAAAGATGAGAATGATGAAGAGATATGGATGATAATCGTGAAGAAGATTGCTTAGAGAGATGGATGATAATCGTGAAGAAGATTGCTTACTTCTTTTGTTATTGATTTTTTTTGTCTTTTAGTGTTTTTTGACTTTTCTCCTTTGAAGACCATAAATGCTTAACCTCTCTTATCTTCCACGTTACACTTCTCTTATATATATAAATGCTGAGGTGGTCTGGTCACATTGGGATCAGTCCTATCGGGTCCCGAGTGTGGAAAAAACACCAGAGATCTATTTCAGCAATATGGATGTCGCGATCTCATCGGGACATATCCCGATCTCATTGGAATCCATTTAGTTCTATTGCTCTCCATATAATGATCTCTATCTAAAACCATTTTACAAATCCTCCGAGTCACTCTTATACATGTGACCCATTAGGTTCCCAGTTATGTTGGCCACTTAGATTAATACTTAATCCAAGCAAGTCATGAGCGACATCTAGCAACATATTATGACCCCCAATTGACCAGAAAGTAAGTGGTTTGACGAACGAACCTGTGCTCGTCACGAACTACTGGTTTGACGAACGAACCCGTGCTCGTCAGGAAGTATCTCATGAACCCTCCCATAGACAATTACTGTGCAATTTGTCCTTTCATCATGCTATATCCCACTTGGTTATGAGTATGGGCAAAGTGACAACTCTCACTAGACTGACTACGTCAAATCTAACCCAAGTGATATCAGTTCTCGTCCTGGGACTCATTATTCTATATGTCAATGAAGACATTCTTCATGACACATGTACTCTGGTTAGAGGTTTCTAAGTAATGACCCCGACAAAAGGCCACGAGTATCATCTTCTGCTATCACAAAAGTGGTGAATTCTCTATTGGCTACTTAATTACTTTCGAATACCCAATCACCACCCTATGAGTGACCTCTGCAAGGCAACAAAGAATGGAGTCAAAGCACAGAATTAGTATCCAAGATATCCTTGAGTACCTCAAGTTTAAGGATACTTGTACCATTGCTATGATGAGATTATCATTAACATTAGAATAGGACATCCATGTGATGATCTTATAGTAGGCCATTCAATGTACTTACTACCTTTAGTAAGCATCCACATCTCAACTTTAAACATCTTATGTTTATAGTTTCTAAGATCCACTGATTGATCAAATCAAGGAGTTTGACATGTGCTAATCTATTTGGATTAACGACGTCTAGTCTCATTAATCCTATTACTAGGGATAATTTAGATACTGACATAATTAGACATGATAGGAATCTCAGTAGTATGATCCAGTGTTTTAGATCTCGTACCGTACCGGCTGGTATGAAATAAGAATAAATAGTATCAGGTTTAAATATTGGTGGGTACCGGTCGGTACCGAAAATTTTGAAAAATATAGGGACTAAATTGTAAAATTTTCAAAATTTTTTAAAATTTACCTTTCCTGCCTCTCTCTCTCTCTCCCCACCCCCTCTTTTTTTTCAAAATTTTTAATTTATTATTTAGTTAAATTTTTATTGTAATATTTAATTTTTATTTTAAAATAAATGAATATTTTATTACTAATAATAATTATACATTAAATAAAAATTATAAATAAATTATTTTATTTAAATTTATTTTAATCTTTTATATAATATTATTAATAAGGTATTAATAAAAATATTTTATTTTAAAAAGTAAATAATTTAAAAATTATTATTTGTAAACTTATATTTATTTTATATATTTTTAATTATTAAATCAAATTTTATTTGAAATATATATTTTAAAAATATTTTTAAATTTAATTATATTTATTAATAATTATTAAATTAATTTTATAAATTAAATTAAGCTATTTATAATTTTAGTAAAGGTTAATTTTAATTAATTAAATATATAAAATATTTAATTGATAGTAAATTAAATAATATATGTTTTTGTTTCATGTTTCAATTCTACTTGGTTGTTTCCTAATCACGAACTCTTGTTATAAATTATAATAATTTGAGAGTTAAGGATATTTATTATTCTTTTTATTTGATGTTTTGATATAATTATTATTTATTATATTATAAAACTTGAAATTGAAATATTTTAAATAATTTATATTGTTCTTAATTTTATATTTGTATGATAATAATTGTCTTTTTTCATATAAATTGTAGTTACTATTTATACGTGAAATATGTGAAAATTATTTTTATTTCATATTAATTATAATTATTATTTTGCAGTTTGAATTTTGAAGACAAGGTAAAAATTCAGGACTATTTTGCAATTTTTAAAACAATTCAAAGACAATTTTATAAATTTAAAAAATTACTCAAAACAGTACCTGGTATTGACCGATACTGATATAATCCTATACTAAAACTTAATCTAGTACCAAATACGATACTGTATTCATAACATTAGTTTTCTGTTTGTACAATTATGAGTCAGATTGAGGGGTGGGTACAGTGCAATTATAGGTGTGTCCGGACAAATTTTAAGAAAGATCATATGATATGTTATGGAGCATTTTTAACCGCTAACTTCAAACTAATTAAGGATGAGTAATTCGAACCTTGTTGGGTTTGTGATTAGAGACCGAGTTTGGTTTTATGGTGTAATTTCCTTATTTTTCAACTTTTTCTTTGTTATATTTTCTTTGGAACTTGATTGATTTTAGTTTTTTATGGTTTGGCATTATGTAGCTTTGTTTGTCTTATTCTAACAACTTATAAAAGAATTTTTAAAAAATGAAAAAAAAGATGACTTTATATGTGGTTAACTAGCTACTATTCTAGGGTTTAGATAGTTGACTCTAGTTTATATCATTTGATTTAAAATTAAAGAACACCTTATCATCTCCATAAGACATTGAGTACATGCAAGATACTTACTTTTTCAAATAATCACTTTAAGAATCACTTGTATCATCTCATATGGGCATTAGTGCTCTGTTCCTCATTTGATCTTTATAGTTCTTTTGACTCCATTCTTGATTATTATCTAGATTCTCATTAAGCTCATTCTGAATAATATCATTATTATTATGAAAAGCATTTTCGTATGTAAGATTAAGTATATGCCTAATATCACCAAAATTTAAATACATTGAAATGTTAGATAACACATTTCTCTATAAAGAAGAAAACGAAATGTTTACTACCTTACTATTCACAGAGCAAACCAATTGTCATTCTTATTCCACTCTCTCTTCTCTACAATTTCCTATAAATTAAAATATTGGGGGTATAAGAAAAACTTTCATTATAGCTTTCCAAAATAAGTAACCACGCCCATTGAAAATGGAAGAATATTAACATCTTGGCCTTGAGGCTAAAAAGTGATGAAAATTGTGTCATAATGGTATTTACTTAAAATATTGGGGGTATATGAAAAACTTTCATTATAGCTTTCCAAAATAAGTAACCATGCCCATTGAAAATGGAAGAATATTAACATCTTGGCCTTGAGGCTAAAAAGTGACGAAAATTGTGTCATAAAGGTATTTACTTAAAATTTGTTAGCAATCTATATACAATGAATGAATTTATTTTAATACTAGTTATTAGTCCCAAATGGTACCTAAAAGGGGGTGAATTAGGTATTAATGAATTTTAAAATTGTCACTTAAAATAGTAGTTTGATCAAATTCTAATAGAATTATAATATGAAATGAGATTGTAGTTAACATAAGAGAGATTACAAATCAATTTTATAATGGTTCAATAAAAAAAAAACCTTGCCTATGTCCACTCTTGAAGATTTACTTAAGATTTTATTTGACACTTCTTTCAATTAAGTGATGAAGAACCTTATTGTAAGAGAATCCCAAAATTAACTGTACAACTTCAATAAGACTACTTTAATGCTTTAAAGTTTACAGCCAATTCACAATAAATATATGCTTGCTTGGAATACTTGAAAAAAGTATCTTATATATGTTCTTGTAATAAAGAATTTCTTAAAGTTATTGAAGAATTAAAAATCTAAGTATTTATAGCACTCAGACTTTAGATAGTCATTAGAGACACAACTTAATTATTGTAATGGCTAGTCTTTAAGTATTGTTATGCTAGCTAGTTACCTAGCTTCGACTAACCGAACAATCGTATGTTTGAACTAACCATTTCTCTAATTTTCAAAAATGGTGTGGTGGTTCTGTCGTCGTCGGAAAGGGAGAAGTGGCTACCTAAGAGGAGAACGAGAGAGAGAGAATAGAGAGTGTGAGAGAGAATGGAAAGTGTGTGTGAGAGAGAAACACAAAAAATCAAAGAGAGAGGAAGCAAATGAGGGGTGGGGTAGGGTAAAAAATTTCGTTTTTGCTAAAAAATCTATGTAGTTTTTAAAACTTATATTACTGACCGGTATACGAAACATCAATCAGTACCTGTATCGTTAACTAATACCATTAATTTTGATATAGTTCTATTTTTTGGTCAGTACGATACTGTCTAGCCGATAGGGAACGATATTCACATCCCTGCCCTAATACTTACAAAACATTTAATTTAAACCGACCGGTATGAAACGGGACTTACATCCCTTTTTTATGAAAATTGACAGGACTTACATCCTTACCTAATGCTTGCAAAACATATAATTTAAATTCTAAATAAACTAAATTATTAATGGAGTTATGTCTTCTTGTATTATGTACCATGTCAACGTTAATGTGGTGTAATGTTTTTTTTAATTATATTGTTCATATTATGCTATATGATACAAAGAATATTTTAATTAGATTTAAATTAATTTATTAGTTCTAATTATTCATAATAAACCTTAATTAAAATTAATAAACTTAATTTATCCTAAATAATAAAACTTAACCTTAATTAAACTAATTTCAATAATTACTATGAACTTATACAATTAACCGTGTTCCACTTGATCAAAAATACGAAAGTTTTTTGCGAGATTTTTAAAGTACGAATCTTTTTTTAGAATTCATATAGTCAGAGGGATTGCATCTTTTGTCCTAAGTTTGGCCGACGTTAGAAAACTTGGATTAATGCTAACAACTATACAGAAATGTAATGACGAAGGTATAGAGGGATAAACACAGTTTCTAGATTTCAACAACTATCACCTACATCTCCAGCAAATTTTATCTGGGGCCCGAGAGCCGAACAGCAGATAGGTAGGCATCACTGTTGCAATCTGACGGTCCCGAAGAAGTGCCCTCCTCGCTGATTGATCTGAAGAAACCCGCATACATGCGAGAACCCAATGGTGAAGAAGTTGGAGGCTTGGGAACAGGGCAAATACCTTCAAGCATTTGAATAACTTTGGTCATAGATGGCCTTAAATACATATCTTCCTGTATACACCACAATGCAACTTTTACGGCAGTGGACACCCTCTCATCTTCTTCTGCTAACTTCAACCTGGAGTCAAGAAGCTCTCTCAATTTCCCTTCTTCCATCATCTTAAAAGCATAGGAGGGAAAATGGGATTTCTCAGAAGACTCAGCAGGGTCATAGTTTTTCCTTCCACCAATGATTTCTAGCAGCAGCATTCCATAGCTATAAACATCGCTTTTCTCTGAAATGGCGTAATTTGTGATCCATTCTGGTGCAAGGTATCCTCTGGTGCCTCTTAGTGTTGTGAAAACTTGACTTTGTTCTCGATTCATTAACTTTGCTAGCCCAAAATCTGAGACTTTGGCAAGGAAATGAGCATCAAGAAGTACATTTTCTGGTTTTATGTCGCAATGAATAATCTTCACGTCACAGTCTTGATGAAGGTAGGCGAGTCCTTTGGCGGTCCCCAACGCAATGCTAAATCTTGTTTCCCAGTCTAATAGAAAATCGTCTTCATTCTTTTTGAATATCCATTTGTCCAGAGAACCATTACCCATGAACTCATAAGCAAGAAGGCGATGAGTTCCTTCAGCACAAAAACCTTTCAGCCTAACCAAGTGGTGATGGTGGATACTACCAATGATGCTAACTTCTGCTCTAAATTCCTTTTTTCCTTGGCCAATTCCTTCTAACTTCTTGACAGCAAGCCGTGTACCATCTGGAAGAACCCCTTGATAAACTGAACCAAACCCTCCTTGGCCAAGCTTCACAGAGAAGCTATTAGTGGCAATTTGAAGGTCTCTGTAACTAAACCTCGTGGGCATCCCGGATAGATTCTCCAGAAATGTATCATCTTCTGAGGTGTCATGTGGACTTGGTGGCAATTTTTTCTTCCTTCTGTAATATTTAAATGCACCATAAACCATGCCACAAATGGCGAGCACAGTTCCTACAATAATTATCACAACGAATGGAAAGCCCTTTTTGCTGCGTCCATCTCCTCCACTGCTACCGCCGCTGCCTGGATTGCTCAAGACTTTTATATACGTAGCAAAGCCGGAGGGTGTGCCTGAGTCCTGGAAACTACCTATTTGGTCAAACAAGAAGCAACTTCTCGTACTGTTTTGGAAAAACATAGCAATACATGAGCAGTTATCATTGCAGGAAGATTTGCAGCCTTCCAAATTCGTTTTTGAAGAGGATGGAACATAGCCAAGCGCAAAATAATTTAAACCATCTCCAGCATTGACAAGCTCTGTTGATCCCTTTGAGCCATTACAGGAAGTGACAATACCAGATTTGCAATTTGGCTGGTTACCAAGACCTGAAGGGCACTGACACCTATTGTTCTCGGAGCACACAAAGTAGGCATCACATGGTTCTGGTCTGCTGCATGGATCATTTGGTATTTTTGTTTGTGAACGACCAGCTGCTGATCCTCCATCATCCAGATCGTAGAAAGAGATGAAGCCATCGTTTCCGAGAACTGCAATCCAGGTATCGTTTGCATTGGTGTTGTCAGAGAAAATAAATTGCAAAAGGAGTATTTTGTTTTTATCGTAGAACCTCCACGAATTTCCATAAAGAGATGCAAGTGTGATACCCCCTCCATCTTGGTTGATGATTTTTCGATTTTCATTCTGTATGGACCAATAAGGCTGAGGAGTTTGGAACCCTGCAGAAAGGAACATGTCACTAGACTTAATTTCAAGAACACAGGTAAGGTTGTTGGAGCTGGGATCGCTAACAAGCTTCATTCCTTCCGCAAAATCCTGTTTCGAAATTAGAGTATCAGTTGGATGGCTGAAACTCTGCCAGAGAATGCTACTGTCATTTCCAAGAAAAACCAAGTTACCAGAATCCTGCAATTCTATTGAAGAAACTCCTTTACCCCCAGTATCAACTTCCCAAACCACATTTCCTCCTTTTTGCAAGAAGACTTTACCATTCTCATCAAAGATGAAATTATCAGAGTTTGAAACAGGAGATCCTCTATTTGCAGACCATATCACTTTTTGACTTCTCATGTGAATGATAACTAGTAGAAATAATCTGACGTCTTTCGTAGTTTCAAAGCCAAAGCCGAAAATTGATTTTTCAGACACAAGGAACAAACCATAGTTATCGATCCAGTTCATTTGAGACCCCTGAAAACCTGGACTAATGCTGCCAACACTTCGGATGCTAGCCATGCAAGTTTCCGATGATAGAAGAAACAACAAGAAAATGAAACCTAGAATTCTTATGAAACTGTATGTCTCCATAACTAAGATTGCCCAGTTGTCATCAAAGAAGGGGGGTGAGTAATAAACAAGGAAGGAGGGCAAATTCACGAAACAATAAAGGGAAAACGATGCACGAACTGAGATGTCAAGCAAGAATAGGAGAACCAATTAATTACCAGAAGAAACATTCCATACTAAAAGCCGAGGGTCTAAGAAGAGGTCTACAACTCAGGATGAAAAACCATGGACTATTAACAGACTCTTTACTTCTGCAAAGGAACTTGAAGCACTCAAGGAATCACAGAAGGAAGCAAATTAGAGCATAATTCCTGAAACCAGAGTACATCAGGATGAAAGATAACAGGCTACCGGCCAAAAAAGATGGGATAACTGGATATGACAGATTCGAAAACCTCTCCGTTCTTACATCTAATTTGGTAAATCACATAGCTTTCTGGGTTCTAAGTTTTTGTCTTGCCATTTTGAATTGAAAGTCCAGTTCTTTAGGAGAAGTCACAACAATCCTAAGTCGCAAGTGAACGAAAGGGAATAAGAACAAAATATGGTGAAGAAGTTGAAGCCTCTTAAATCAGTCGAAACAAATAAAAACGCTATCCACTTGCAACTAAACGGCAGAGTCAATAATGATAAATGATGGGTTATTCAGAAAAAGATGAAGTAGAAGAAGGAAAAGAGAACCATCAACAAGAATGGATGGCTATCTTATTTGGTCCACAAATTTAGACCAAGTTGCAAATGAAACCGCTGACTGAGATGTGAAAACAGACAGCCATATTCAGACGAACTGAATTCTTCTTCCCTGGCAATAATGGCAAAAGAGGGAGATATAGAAACGGAGAACAGAAAGAGACAGCGAAAGCGAGCATTTGTAGAATATATCTATATACATAACAGACAGGTAACTCTCACCTCGTGTAGAAAAGGAGTAATCTAACGAACATGGGAGTCTCTGGACTTCACCTGAAAACTGGTTTCAACTCTCACAAAAGGGATCTGAGGCGGGTATTTTCTATGGTGTATCTTCAAAGGTTGTCCATCAACTGTAAAAACATTATTAGTCAGCAGAAGTTGGTCATTTAAAAGCGTTAATTGTCAAATAATTTAGCATTTTCCAAGCTTTTTCACTGCATGTGGCCTTGGGTATGGGTTTGCTTTCTAATACACTTTAGTTTGGCCGTGTACGTGAAGGAATTCACCACTTCCTCTATTCCTACTAATTCCATTTTATTCACACATTTTGATCCCACCTAAATATCTACATCAGATGAGATAGAATAGAGTAAGTGAAACTGAACTATTCCGTTCGCGTTTGGACCTATACATAGAATTCAGTTGAACAACATCACTACATAACGTGTCGTCATTTCAGATACATCTGTTTTTAATTCAATAAAAGCAATGGTGTTTTCAACAGAAGAAGGTTTGGTCTTCCAAGAACTATTGCCTGCAACTTGGTAATCTAATTATATAAAATATTATTAATCTTATTAAATGTTTAAATTTTGTTGATGGGGTCCTCAATATTAATAATGACAGTTGGGCGTAGATTTAATGCAACCCGTTGACTTAATGGAGTGAAAGTGTTGCCAACTCAGAATTAGGGGACAAGTGCTCCGATCCGTGTTATTTCTAATTTATTTATATATTTATATAATATTTACATAAATATTTGAATAAAATTAAATAACACCATATTGAAACATTATAACAGAAGATTTCATGTACAGAACTAGGTTCCGACTTACGCCTATGAACACTTTGGTGGACTCAACTACTCAAACGTTAACATACTTGCTAAATCACCACTAATCAAAACGTAGCTTCTGTTTTTCCTTTTTGACACCATTGGTTTTTTTCTTTAAACAAAATTTTAAAAGTGTAATCCATTAAACTAAACTATATTATAGTTTTCATTATTTTCAGCAAGATTTTATGATAAAGTTTCATATACAAAATGTAAATACAACATAATATATTGCACTCATTTTAGCTTGTGTTATAGTAATTAATGAAATCACTAGAGAGCCACAGCAAACAAACCCACGAGATACTTACGACCAAACATTCGAGTTATCTTGTTGTGCATCTTCCGTTTTAGTTTTTGTTTTCACTTTGGTGTTACGTCAGGAAACTTAAACTCCCTAAACATTTTCTTGCGAATGACGCGGTATCTGCTTGTCGATTATAACTTTTCCGGGAATAGTTAGTGGTGCTCTTATTCATTAATGGCTCTGCGAGTTTAACTCTCACTCACATTGCCAAATACTACGAGAATATTTTATATAATTAGTAAAAAAGTTGATCGAAGCTTATCGTATTGAAGTTTTGCCAATACCTGGTAAGAAGGGAGAGTTAAAACGGCATTTGAATCGAGTTGGAGGAGCTGAAGTTATTTTTGTTTTCAAAATAGTAAAGTTCCATGTTCCTAGAACATACGAAATATAGAATTGGAACGTCATAAAGCTAAAGATTGAAAAGTCAATATGAATGTAAAACCACTGGCGCCCGGTTCAAGCTTTCCACCGCCTCTAACTTCTCCCACTTTGACGTAAATTGGCGTTTGTTTTCTTTTGTACGATCACGAGAAATACCAAGATACTTGACGGCTTTTTCTTCACGCGAAAACTCAACTTCTAATATAAAATCCTTACTCTTTAAGTTTTACCATATACGGTTAGTTGAATTAATTAAAAGTCTTTGAACATGAAACTCGCTGTCAGAAAGAAGTGTTGGTGTTGGAACATATCCACTCGTTTAAGACAATTGGTTTTAACGTTTCTAAAATGTTTTAAGATCCACACTTGTATTGCATGATAATGTTGATGTTTTAATTGCTCCAAACGTTTTTACGTTCTTGGTTTCAATTGCCCTGGTTATTATTACGCAACCGTTCATGTGTTAATGGCCATAATTATTATTAATTTATTATTACCCAAGCGTTTCTTTTAGTTCAGTATATATATATATATATGGCATCTCTATTCAGATGTTCATGGGTTTTTTAAGGCACATGGCGCTACACTCCTTTGCTAGAAAACTTCTACTTCACGTCTTGTGGTCTTGGGTTCTTTTGTTCTCATGTTGTTAAGCTCTTTTGTTTTTATTTCTTAGAGACAGTTCTTACTTCGCCCTTTGGAGTACACCGAACTTGGTGGAGGAGGCGTTAATTTTGGAGTTGGATCCGATTGTCCTGTTGTATCGTAGAAGGAGAATTTTCAACTTAGAATAGTGATTTTTCACGACGCTTTCCTTTCAGATAAATCGTTCCAATTTATTTTATTGCTATTTCCCTAACAATCTAAGTCGGAAATATTATGGTTGCGTTGCTACTATTTGTTAGAAATTACTGCCATTTTGCTACTCCATATTTATTTTGGTAGAAGTCGGAATACAGTGTTGTTTCTTCATATTGTGTGATTATTTCGTGTGAGATATTTCTGCTTTTGGGTTTAATATGTCAATTGCAAATGAGATCAACGTAGGTTCTATACATACTATTCCCCACATAGGTTCAACCCCTATCACTGTAGCCTCAAAAATTATACCTAACCTAACTAGATTAGAGCCTCTAGATGGGAGAAATTTTAAACGATGATCTGAGACAATTCTATTTTACTTCCAACAATACGAAATTGATTATGTACTGTTTCAAGAGATTCCTAGTGACAATATTGACCCTAAGACTACTAAGGATAACCATACCGTTAGGAGAGCGTTGCTTAACCATATGATCAACCCTTTGTTTTATATCTACTGCAAGTACAAAACTGCTAAGAAAATTTGGGATGCTTTAGAAGTGAAATATGGGACAGATGATGTCAGTACTAAGAAATATGTAGTTACTAGGTGATTAAAATTTACCATTATTGATGATAAGCCCATTACGGACCAACAACATGAGTATGAAAATCTAGTTGCTGAAATTCTTGCTGAGGGTATGAACATGTGTGAGTTGTTTCAAGCTAATGCGCTTATTAAGAAACTACCTACCTCTTAAAATGAGTATAAAAATTAGTTGAGGCATAAGAAGAAAGAAATGGAGCTTGAGGAGTTAATAGGACATATAAAGATTGAGAATGCCAATTGTACACAAGATAAGACCAAAACTGTAACATCCTGTTGTTACCTATGCGGTTAGAACAGTTATTTATGAGATATTTATGTGACTTAAGAAATATGCACGTTAGACATAAGTTATTTGTGACCTGCATATTGGTTTGGCATACTCATACGATTGCACATGCTTTCCTTGGCATTTCCAAGTAAATGGAATTATGTATGACAAATTGTGATTATGGAAAATGGTGAGTCAGTGAAGATAACTAGTACACGTAAGGGACATGGAATGAACCCACGTATTATATTGTTTAAGTTAGGAAGAATCCACTACAGTTTGTGATTATGACAAATGGTGAGTCAGTGGAAA
>JAOTJB010000008.1:18521473-18532500 GCA_027123815.1 Erythroxylum minutifolium | reverse complement strand
GTGATTTTAATTGGTGTTTTGTATATATTTGTTCGTAATTAGTTTCTTTTCAGTTATTTCGTGATCCTTTCATTTTTCTATATAGTGTTGTGAAAAAAATAAAAAAATCATAAATGGAAGTAATTTTTACTTTAACTCTTACTCTCAATCCCATAACCAATGTTAGATTGATCAACCTAACTTTAATTATGGATAAGATAATAAACAAAGTTACTTTCATGATAGTTTGTAGGATGCTCAACAATTCACATATAGACTAAAAGTTTCTTATTATGATTCAGGTATATCTCTGGACTACCATATCAAGACCTTTAATACTAACAATCTTCAATTTCAACAGGGTATACAGCAGCTTCAAGAGAGTATAAAGCAGACCTAATAGGATATCCAACAATACCAGCAAGATGAAAGGCAATCTTGGTCTAGTTACTCAGGGACATGCCAACATGACTCAGGTACATGCCAACACAACTCAGGTACATCTTTAGAAGAAATGCCTAATATTATGGCTGCTAACAATCTTCAATTCAACATAATATGCAACAGTTGTTTCAGCAAGGTGTACAGCAAATCAGACAGGATGCTCTGTAATTCTAGCAAGATGCATTGCCTCAATGGGGAGATATCAACCATCTGGAACCAAAAAGCAAAGAGAAGCAGTCGTATCAACCTGTGGTATACCCAATGGATGTTTGGGTAGAAACTTTAAAAAGTAATAAGGAGCTTGAGAGTTTTGAGGTCAACCCTCACCGAATTGCTTGTGTCGAAGAAGTTGAGGAGGAGCTCGAGGCAAAAAAAGCTATATTATTTAGCTCAGAGGTGAGTATGAAGTTCATGATTATTTTTTAGACTAACTCTTCACCTTTACATAATAGATTAGATGAATTAAATGAGGAAGAAAAAGGCGAAGAGATATTTGGGATTTTTCCAGAGTGCATGGACTCCATCAAGAATGAAAGTTAGAGGATAGAGAAGATTTTGAATATGATGGATCATCAACTAAGACCCTATCTTGAAGAACCTCACTTGAAGGAGCCATATGTGACACCTGAAGATCACAAATTTGTCACGTGAGGAGGAAACATGGAGTTGAGCCAATGACCCTAAAAAAAGACACTTGTTGGAAGGCAACCCAAGGGAAGTAAATTTTTTTCTTTACATTTTCGCATTTCTTTGTACATGCATGTGTGTTCTTTGTTGGTTTATTTCTTGCTTGTTTTAACTTTTCAATCAAAATAAGAGAAAGAATAAAACAATAAAACAAATATTTTCTCTTTTCTATTGTTTCTGGGATTATATAGTCATGATTAGAGTGTGAATTAACTAGAGAATTTTGTAGCAACTTTAGCATGTATTTTTACTGTTGTGATTGGTCGATGTGCAGTATCTTTAGAAGAGTAGTGACTAGTGGTAGACAAAGCCGATGAGATTTTGAGCCTCATTTGACTGACACATTCATATTAGTCTTATTGTCTTTTGATAATATGTGACCTTCATGACATGTACATCCTGATTTTGCCTTGAATTTCTATTCAAGACCACATTTTTATCATATGCATTAATATGGATATGATTAGGCATTCTTTACTTTTCTGAACTACATTAGCCAAATAGCCTACCCATTATATGATTGTCCTTTTTGATAAGCCCCCTTTGAGCTATATACCTTTCTTTTTGTATAAACCACATTTTATGCTTTTAAACATAACCAAATGTCTTTCCTAAGTCATAAAGCTATTGGAGCATTTGTGATTGGTGAGTTTGTGGATGTACAAAAGTGTAAGTGTGGGGGTGTACATATATGTGGTTGGTTAATGTTGGGATGTTTTATTATGTCTTAATATTGAAAGTCTCACATTAATTTAGTTTCTTTAAATAAAAAAAGAAAGGAAAGAAAGAAAGAAAAGAGAAAAGCATAAAAAAAAGAATGAAAGAAAGAAAAAGAAAAATAATGAAAAAAATTTTGTTTAAATAAATTTATCAAGGAGGAAGTACATATAAGTTTGCAAAGTTATTCGTGATTAATGCATCTTCTTAGAGTTGTAATGAATGTGTTATTTGAGTATGTTGAATATGAGGTAAATGTTGGCTTGGAAGGTTCACTCTTATGATTTCAATGTATTGTTGGCATAAATTGTATGAGTGATTACTGGGATTGGTATATGCTTCATGTGGTTTGTATGTGAGAGCTGAATGGGGTTGAGAGATATAAATGTTACATTCGTCATAGTTGACGGTACCCAGTTTTTGATGAATGTTGCTTTGTTTCACTAGCTTAATAACTTGTATGGTACTTGACCCAAATACATCTCACCTTACCTTTGCCCACATTACAACTTTGAAAAGTCCTTTGATCCATGATTTTGCATGTGAACATTTACGGTGGAGAAATGAAATGATATGCAAAGTTGTGGAGTGACATGATCATGAATAATATTAAGTGTACCTATAGATATATTTTAGTTAAACACATTTCCTGAGTCTACCATTAGATTGCTCAGTTTTTTAAGGTTTTGAATGTTGATTGATCATGAGTAAAAGCTTGGAATGTTGAGTTCTTGCTATGATTTTTTAAAGTCACTCATCTTTGGTTGTAGTTATATATTGTTGGAATACATGGGAAATGAGTCAATGTGTTTGGTTCTTTGAGCTTAATTTTAATGTTTTACCCAAGAACGGCCAAAAGCTAAGTGTAGGTGAAATTGATAGGTACTTAATTGATTATGAAATTATTCCATAACACTTAGCGATTATTGAAATGAAATTACTTAAGATACTCACTTTGACTCATATGTGATTTTAGGCACAATTCAGAAGGAAAGAATTTAAAGTGAGTCGAAAGCACAATATTTGAGTCATTTTCTGAAGATTAATTTTCACTTGTCTTTATGGAGCAAGAAGAAGAAAATTGGAGCAAGAGAAGATAAGATAAAGAATAAAAGAATGGGATAAAGCATAAAACCCATAGAAGAGGGTTGCTGGAAATCAACACTCATAGTGCATGTTTTTACATGGTTGAATGTGAATTTAATAGAGTGATGGCTGGATGATGAAAGGTTGACAAGCAAGGAGTAAAATCACAACAAATATGTAACATGAAGGAGAAGCACAATACCGCCTCAACATATGAAGGAAACGCAAGGTTGCAAGGTGGATCAAAGAGCAAAATGCAGACACGTCTGCATTTAACGCAGACACTTATATATGACACGAAGGAGAAGCACAATATGACATCAACATATGAAGAAAACACAAGGCTGCAAGGTGGATCAACGAGCGAAACACAGACAACGTCTGCATTTAACGCAGACGCCTGTGTAAAATGTAGACATTTACATTAAACGCAGACATGCGTTTAACCTAGGAATTAAATGCAACCCATATGTTTTACATAAAAACACATAGTAATGAGGGCATAAAAACACTGTGGATGGACAAAATATTTATTGGTCACATCAGTGAACAGTTGCAACTAGAGAATAGAGAGCTTGCGGCAAAAAAAAAGGGATGTGCAGTGAAGAGAGCAGCTAGACGTCTTCGGTAGGCATATTAATGGGGGCTAAAGTATTTTTCTGGGAGAGACCCATAGAGGGCTAGATATCCCGACACCGGTTCGGAGGTGACAACGACGCTGATGACTCGGGTTAAATATATTTCATATTTTTGTTGTTTCTTTCTCTCCTATTAATTGATTATATTATCCTAAGCATATGGATTTGAATTATGTATGGATAATCATATGGATTTGAATTGTGTATGGATAATTGGATTTTTATTATTGTTCAGTTATTAGTGTAGGAACCCATTGGGTATTGTGAAAAGATAATTTTAGTACGTTCATTAAATAGTTTAATTGCAAAACTATTGCTAAAATGTTGATATAATCCGTAATTGTTATGTCGAAATTCATGTGTAGCGACTAATAATTCGTAATCATTAGGGATGACATGACCTAGGTTAAATGACACATCATATGTGGTTATTGCCTTGTTTAATTGGTTTTCCTAATTCATAATGCTACTACCTAATTAAATCTAGAGATCGTATCCTAGGTTATTCGGTAGTTAGTTTTAATTAATGATCGTATCTTGATTAAACAAAAACTAAGGGAAAAATCAGGTTAATTATTAACTTACGATTAATAGTTGCTAGGAGAGGTTTAAGAACAATAAATCAAGAAAATATGTTTAATTAGGGTGTAGGCTGAGATTGAACTAAAGAATCGAGTCCCTATCGAATTCTCCACTTTTATCAAATTTCATATGTTTTCTTTAATTTGTTTTTATCAGTCTAGTTTCATTTTATTTTTTATTTGAAAAATCCAAAACCCCCTAAACCTAAACACTGTTTAATTTCATTTTATAAACTTTGTACACACTCTTTGTGGGATATACTTAGACTCACTATTGTTATAGTAATAGTCTAGTTTTTATTTTGACTAGCATTACGACGCGCTGTCATAAAACGTAAACATAATTTTAAGGGCATAAATACGACTATGTATTTGGGTCATGCTTATTCATATGGCAAATTCTTGAAGAAAAAAATGAATCGATAACCTATATAAGTGGATATGGGTCTATATTTGACCAAACTTTTGAGTTCTTCCCTTAAAATCATGCCAAAAGGACTTTACTTTGGCTTAAATATGTTCGAGTTCATTCCTTCTTCAATACATAAAAACACAATATAATGCATGTCAGTTACCAAATCATAAAAATTCACCCATACTTGAGCATTTTCTTTTCCTCAAGCAAGTCAATTACATCCCTCTTAACTTAATAAGTGGAAACTCTAGAAATGATTTTAAAAAATCAATCAGATCAATCAAGATTATCCACTACTTATTCAAATGCAAAGTTCCTCAATTTGATAGGCATTTAGCTACTTGCATTAAGTCATGAATCAGTTTAATTCAACTCCACAATCCTTCAAACTTTAACTTAATCCATGAAATTTAACTTATAGTATAAAGTGAATATACATGAGAAAGATGCTTTAACTTTCAAATAGGGTAAAATTCCGGAACCCTCATGTGGTTTGACATATTATCAGTGTTGCCTTTAACTTTTAAAAACTATCAATGACTACCCTATAATTTTAATTTTATATCATATGTCCCCTTATCATCAACTTTTGTCACAAACCTTAATTGTGAACTTTAAAATGATGTCATATAGGGCCACATACAGTGTGTAATGCCACATAATGAAAACAACATTATTTTTGAAGTTTGTAGTTAGAGATTTTAATGAAAGTTGATGAAAGGGGGGACGAGTATTATAAAATCAAAGCTATAGGGAGTTATTGATAGTTTTTTAAAGTCAGGGGGTATAACGATAATATGCCAAACCACAAGTGGGTCTAATGAAATTAACCCTTTTAATTATTTTCATAACACTTATTGAAAGAAAAACAAGACACTGACTTCAAATTAACATAAAAACAATTAGATGCTTGTTTGGAAGTCTCATAACCTTTTGATGCAATAGCAAACACATTGTCAGGAATACACTTAATTACTCAATTAAGTCATCATTTCAAATGACTACTAACACAATTCTTTAACTTTAAACTTTTTACTTAGTTTGAAGTCAAGTTTATTTAATGCTCACTTATTTACACATTTTATTCTTTTTTTAGTAGGATGCTAAAAATGCTTAAAAGGAATTAACTCCTAATTGAATTGTATGTCCAAATTATACAAGTATTATAATGCAAATTAAGTATCCATTTTCAAAATTTATTGAACTTAATCATCAATTCTTATGAATATTTTCCTAAACAAATAAACTAAAAATAACAACCAAACTTATAATAATTATCTCAATTGATATTTTTGAAGTTAAACTTTTTTTTAAATTCTTTCGTATTAAACTAATTATGAAATATTGATAAGATAGGGAATTGATTTCCTCTCCCACACTTGAATTGTATATTATCCCCCATGCTTGAGTTTTACTTGGTTTGAAATCAATAAACTGAATTTATTTATTGCTTATTTATTTATGTATTTTTTTAGTGGAATGCTAAAAATGCTTAAAAAGAATTAACTTCTAACTCAATTGCATGTTTAAATTATACAAAAAGTATCATAATGAAAATAAAGTATCTATTTTTAAAATTAATGACGCAAATTAAAAATAAGTTAATCTTTAATGCTTATGACAATTTACCTAAGCAAACAAAATCACAATACTAAGCTCCTAATGAAATTTGGATTTCTTTGAAGACCCTTGCTGTATTTAGAGGTTGCATCTTCCATCATGTTGCGATAGTACTGTTTTATTTTCCTTGCTCTAAAATTTTATACTAGTAATGACATAATGAATCTTTTATAAAAATTTTAAAAACTAAAAATTTAAAAATCATAAAAAAACCATGTGCAAATATAGCCTGGTATTTTGATCTGATGATAAAATTCATTTGAATATTGATAAGTTCTATCATTAACAATGTTATAAATATATTTTTATAAGTTGTAATGATATAAAATAAAGGTTAAGATACATTTAATAAATTGCTAAAAAGGTTAAGATATTTTAAATAATATATAATTAAATTTATATACATATAAATTATTAAAATAAAATTTCATACATAGAAAATATTAATATAATTTAATTGAAATCAACAACAATCAACTTTGTACAACTACTATTTGAATAAATAAAATTAAAGAGTGTTCAAATTATTCAAAAAGCCTCTAAATTTGAAACGAAACATATTCC
This sequence comes from Erythroxylum minutifolium, assembly GCA_027123815.1. Classification (NCBI taxonomy): domain Eukaryota; kingdom Viridiplantae; phylum Streptophyta; class Magnoliopsida; order Malpighiales; family Erythroxylaceae; genus Erythroxylum; species Erythroxylum minutifolium. The sequence goes on along the minus strand of JAOTJB010000008.1, from coordinate 18,525,769 downwards.
CCTTCAATGAGTAGAAACCTATGTTTGTTTTTTGTTTCTGTTTTTGTTGTCGAAGTTTGTTTGTGTCTGTTTGTTTTGCCCTTACCTTAGCCGGAGTCTATAAGGAAACAGTCTCTGTATCTCTATTAGAGATGCGGGTATGATTGCATACATCTTACCCTCCCCATACCCTACTTAGGCGGAAATTTGGGTTTGTTTGGTTTGGTTTAATGAGTAGAAACCCAAACCATAGACATTCCGGCTCTGGCTTCACAAGGTGAATATTCTAGCTTCACCCACGATAGGGTCATCTGGTTTACAAGAGCATGCATCTGGATTTGGATCAAATCCCTAAATTTACCCCAAAAAAATAAAAGATGAAAAGAATAATAGGAATCTTTAGCTTGCTTGTTTAGTAATAAAAATAAGTTGCTTTCAACCGAACCTCCTCTTTCTTTCGAGATTTGGGCTCTACCATAAGATCACTAAGCTATCAACTTCACAGTTCCATTTGCCTTTGTTTTAATGCACGTAGTCATGTACTGGTCAAGACCAGATGATCATGTAGATTAAAACAAATATTATCAAAATTACAAATCAAGACACTGCAGACCAACACAAAATACTATATAAAGCCAACAGTTAAAGTCACTGACAATCTACCATTTCAGTAATGAAAGCATCACAATTTGCATCCTAATACATAGCGATAAGAAGATGCCAAATTGAGAACGCCGAGTCGCAAAACAGAGTTAACAAAACCAAAGGACACCAGCCAATACCAAAATCTGAACCCAATCTTGTGATTAATGAGCTTTCTCTTCCAAGACCACTTAAAAAGCAAAGAAGGCTAGGAACAGCGACCTTTTCACTCGCCCATTAGAACAGTCTTAAATAATCATCCAATACCAACATCTAAGCATAGTACCAGAGAACAGTGGTGCGGATGAGAATTAAATGGAGATGCAATTCGTAGCCAATCCAATCAAGTAACAGTAAATGTACTCAGTTCCAGAAGAAGAAATGACGCAGATGTCAAAGAAATTCTAATATTACAAGACACAGAGAAGTATGAATTCAAACATAAAATTCTCCCTGCTAAATGATATCATGAACTCAAGTTTCTCGCTTTTCAATCCCTCATTTTTGTGCGTAAATTGTGATCTTTAAAATGACAGAAAAGGAAAAACCACTAAAAAGATAATCATAAACACGAGGCAAAAGAGATTGATATACAGATAGGATTTGAATAAAGTCTGTCAAGGATAATACCCAGGTGTTGGCCCAACACCATTGACTAGTGGCCCACGAGGCATCATTGGCATAGGAGTTGGACTGAAGTAACCAGCACCACTAATCTTGGCCAAACTAGTTTGACCTTGCATACCATCCCTAGCATACTGCTGCCATACTACCTGCTCCTGTACAAGCAAGTGTTGTTTCTTCTCCATATCAGCCATTTGCACATATGAAGGAGGCGGGATGGTCAAAGAAGCAGCAAAGGGATCCTGATTAACGACCTGCACTGATCCGTCTGGAGCGGGGAGAGCCAACACGGGCGTTGCGCTCTTCCCTGGTCCTACCAATGCCACGCTACTAGCACTCCCTCCACTCAATTGAGTGGCATTTACTTGTTGTCTTACCATTCCTTGATCATACATACCATTTAACAACAAGTGATCAAACCCACCGCCCAAAGTTGCTTTTTGCCTTGATAAGTTACTGGCTGATTCAACTAAAGCTAGTTCCCAATCTGCTTTGCCAGGTTCTGCAGCTGGTGTCTGCCAGGCTGAGCTGACTAGAGGCTCTCCATTAGAGGGGAATGCTTCCCAAGATCCATTTCCATTATTAGCAGGACGTCCAGCAAACAAAGCCAAAGCCAACATATTCCCCTGATCGTCTGCGCTGACCCCATCATCTCTCAAATTCACCAAATCTTCAGCAACCTCTGGCTTAGGCTCCGGCTGAGGTGGAGGAGGAGGAGGAGGAGTATAATTCTCTGGTGGAGGCAATGCCTTAATCTCATTCATATCAGCCACTGGTTCCTCTTCCTGAATAGTAGGAGGCGCCTCCTCCTCTTTTCTCTGAGGACTCATAGGTCTCTTGCCTCTATCCCTCACAAACTCTTCCAAAGTCTCCAACAACTTTTTACTAACCCTATCAACTTCTGGATACTCGGACGATCTAGCCAAACCAGCATCCTTACACCAATTATAAAACCCAATCAGCTCATCAACCTGTTTGGCAGTACTAGCATGCGCATCAAAAGCTTTGACACGGTCATAATGCTCCATGTCAAAGAACTTATCAAGCAGAACGGCCAAAACCTCACATATATCCGCATACAACTGAAAACTCTCCTTCACCACCGGATAAAGTGCGACCATCACCATCCTGCTGTTCTTGGCCAACCCCATCGGTCTACATAACAAGAACTGATCCAACAGCCTCTGCAAATGCCCCATTTTCCCAAATAACCTCTCAGCCTTCATTTCCCTCAACGGAGTAACTGCTCTTTTCTCTTCTCTACCAACTGCATAAGCCACATCTCCATACGAGCGCGACCTTCTCGTCATTCCATAGCTTCCATGTCCACTCTCACCTCTATAATCTCCATAATCATTATACTCATAAGCTTTCGGCGGCGGCGATCTGAAGTCCCCTTTCCCTCCAATTTCACCATGGGCACTGTCATTACCAACGCCGGAACCTTCTCGGTCAAACACTATCATTTCCAGTCTCTGATCTAAGTACATAGCATATGTCCTCACAAAAGCAGAGTAATCCCAGGAACTCGAATGAGCTTCGTCTCTAAAGTCCGACATGTTCAAAAGCCTAGTTCCTCTCCTCGTGGCGTATAAGATCTCCTCCTGAAGCAGCAGATCGCCGTCGTTGAGCAGGCGGTGCACGAGCATCAGAGCCTTGAGCGCCACAATCCAGTCTCGCGTCTTTCCCAAACGCTTCGCTACCGCAGCCACGCACGCGTAAACGTAGCCGCGAGAATATGAAGTCAATTTCAGGATCTCGCGCACGTACTTCTCGTTAGGCGGATCTTCGTCGTGGCTCGTTGCCTTCACGATGGCGACCTCAAGCTCCGGCGCCATGTTGCTCGCCACTTTAGCTATTCCGATGCTCGTTTGGTCCTTCACGGTCCCGATTGCTTTGCGGATCGTGCTCGGAGCCATCTCGACCGTTGAATCGACGCCCCTCCTTCAGTGATCTAACCGCTACTAGGCGTTCAGCCTCTGTTCCCTAGATTATTTGAGCGTAAGAAAGGTGTAGAGAAACTGAGTAGAAAGCTAATTTAAAGGAAGAAAAAGAACAAGTAAACGAGAAAGAGTGGGTTACGGAGAGGCCTTGGAGGAATAACTACTGTAGATGAGATACAGAGATGTGGGAGGGACAATTGTTAAGCTTAAGGTGTCTGGATTCTGGAAGCTTGCGCTGCGCTTGTCTGAACGGAGATAAACCCAACTGTTAATGTTGGTGTAGTTGACAAAGAAAAAGGTTTTGATACTCTGCGTGTGAGATTAACTTGTTTACAATACGAAGCGTATGGTCTACGGTGATGGTAGCTCTCCTACATTAATCAGGGAACAGGAGGAGGTTGTAATGTAGGTGGATGATATAAAAGTAAGCACCGGCACGGCAGGGAGTGGGCTGCCTGTTCCCGCTGTTATTGTAAATATGAATGCAGATGTAAATGACCTATGTAAATGATGACTATGACCATGGAGGCCCATGGTCCATGGTCCATGGTCCATTTTCGTTTTTCTTTTTGCTGAAGCCGTAATTAGCCTCTAACTATGTCACTCTTTTAAGAATGTATGATATTAGGACCCTTAAGAATTGTATGGATGGCTGACTAAACATTTTATCACTATTATATGCCTTTTCTTTTTAACTTTAGTTACGCTCATTATAAAAATTTCTCTGTTAATATTTACATTAAAATATAAAATATATTTTAATATTTCAGAATATTCAAAAATTACAATATTTTAAAATTATTTAAATTAAATTTTGAATAACAGAATTTTTGATGAGATTATGTATTGTAAATTAAATTTTATGTCAATGTCAATGTTAATGTAATATTTATTTTTTACTTTTATTATTAACGTAATGTTACAATATTATGTATGTAACACCCCACTCCCGCTGGATCCGAACTCGATATCGATGGTGATACCCGAATCCGTGCCCCGCGAGAATGGCGTGTCGCGTCACTTACCATTTAAAAAACTCGGTATACTTTTTTTTTGAATTTAAAACTCTTATCAATGGTCATAAATGTGGGCCCACTTTTTCTTTTTC
>JAOTJB010000008.1:18445025-18470713 GCA_027123815.1 Erythroxylum minutifolium | reverse complement strand
TCAATGGTAATGTTCATTTTCCCTCTCAAATTCCAGTAATCTATCAATTTGTTGAGAGCAGTCACTGAAGAAAAGAAGCAAATTTCGCACATATAATCATCGTAAAACTACTTATATCAGCAATATCACCTACTTATTAGAAATGGTTATTAACGATACGCATGAACAACCTTCGCTAGGATCAGTGGTTTGTTGTGCAGATACAACCTGAAGCACCAAAAGAACTAGAAGAAAGAAGCTCAAGAATCTCATTATCGAGTGGCAGAGCAGAGCTCAGAAACACAACAAAAAAAGCTAATCCAAGTGAACTGAAACTGATTTCCTAAGGGGCCGTCTTCTATCGGCTGAACCTAAACAGTCACAGAGAGGAAACAAAGGCGAGACCGGTTAGCACATGATTTAAAATGTCAACTCGACTATATATTTTCTTTTCCGCTGCTATAAAGCTAGATTCGCATCCAGTAAAACAACAACGAGAAAACACAGTTACAAAGTCAAGAGGTCAACTTTTCCATCTTAAACATTTAGTCATCTAAGCAGCACCCCAATCTTGACTGTTGCTTTTATCTTCAATAGGTTCTCGGCAGTGAGGGGTGCGCTTTTACACAATAGTGCAAGTTGTTTGGCAATTTTTTAAGGCTTTTGATATCTTTCTTTTAGTATTTATCAAGTTTTTCATAGCCAATGACCTTTTACAGAGAGAGTGACCTTTTCGTCCGCTTTTGAGGGTTCTTTCTCTTGACTAACAACAACAGACAACAACAAGAAGACCCTTTCAGGTGAATTATTTAATCATTTCGTTCCTGATAATAGTGGTGGTGATAGAGACTCAAATTAAAAGAATAGACACATTGAAAAATAAAACTTGAAATGGTCATCAGATGAGTATCGAGAAGCGGCATGTTACAAATATACAAATCTAATAAATTTCATTACTTTATATATAAACTTACGATTCCATGAATGTGAACTTTCTAAAATGGTCTAGCTTTGCGATAGTCAAAATTTCTCACCGTGTTTACAAGTAAACATGTTTTGTCCTTCCAGGAGGAGGAGAAGCATTCCGATGATTGTATGCCAAAGCTTACGTATCGAATCTGAGGAGTTGAATTCTTTTAATTGAAAACTTCAACCTTTGAGACATGAAGGTGAAGATCCCTCTTTTTTATTATTTTTTTCATGATAAATGACCAAAGAGTCGATATGTTTTTAAGCGTAAACTAGCAGTTTTCCATCATTCACTCCTCCCGAACTCATGTCTTCATATAAGAGGGTAGCCGCTCAGTTTACATGGTTGTAACTCAATGATAAATAACGCCATCTTTTAAGTTTTGAATCACTGTGGCTTGTAGGCCACAGGTAAGATATTTGGCGGAGAAAACCCACAAAAACCTGTGAGAATCAACTGAAATAACACAAATGACAGTAAGAGAACCTTGGAATGCTTGACCTTTGCAATGAATGTCACTAACTTGAGCATCTGAGCGGTGAGGCCCAGAAATTTTGAGGCAAACGAAAGCTTAAGGAGGGAAGATTTAAGAGTAGAGGAGGAATTGCCGAACTTCAAAATATCTTAAAGGGCGCTTTTTAAATTAGATAATGGCAATAAGAATGTGAATAAATATAGTGAAGAATGAGAATGAATATAATCATTATAATTATGATAGTTAGTTATAACGAATGAACGATTACTATTATTATTGATAGTGATTAGTTTGTTAAAAATATTAAAAAATAAAAGTTTGCTAAATTTTTGTGTTACATCAAATTTTTGTATATTTTAATTAGTTATATTTAATTCCTAAAAAGGAGAAAAATATATAATTAATTAATTATATTGTAATATTATTTTAATTAATTATATAGTAATTAATTAATTATATTTAATTATAACAAGATTAAAAAAAAGATGAGGGGACATGCCTCTCATGCTTAAAGGGTATGGAGTAATACCTGAAAGTTGGATATCATATTATTGTCCTTATATTGATAATATATAACCAACTCCCCCTTTTTTCATTCCATACCTATTAAACCCTTCCTAAATTAATCAACCACGCACCCCCTTAGTATTTGGTTAACTTAAAAGTAAGGGAGGAATTGCCTAACTTCAAAATACTCTTAATGCCCAACTTCCCTCTCTACACTCTCAACTAGTTTATAATTTCTCTTATTCAACTTCTCCTTTGTTAATCTTGTTGATGTCCTATATGAACTAAGAACATAATCATGTCAATAGCCACAAACACACTTTAAAAATCATTGGTATTAAAATAACTTGGTCCTCTCAAAATATAATGACTTTTCAAGCATTCAACAATGGTAGATGACACCATAATAATCCACATTAGTTCAATTCAAGAAAATGATGTTGCAATATGAACAAGCTATAGAAGAACTAAAAACCTTAATTATCCAATTTTTTTTTCAATTGTTGTATGTCTCTCCAACCCTATATGTAAATACACCATCTTTAGATAAAATTTATATACTCAATACTCGGCCTCAAAATGTATACTTTCAGATGGGATGACACCTAAAATATAATGAGTTGGGCTGGGCTTTTCTCTTATATGGATGATGACCCAATACTAAGGCCTAGTCCATTTTGTGGGCAACGACAATTGGAAATTTATTTAAAAGTTGATCATCAATTTGGGAAAGAAAATAAAAAACGTTAGATTTTTCTACTAGGAAGAGAGAGTTTTTCGGTAAGAAAAATTGCTATGTAAAATTGAGAGAAAGGAAAAGAAGAGGTGAAAATTTTCTTATCAAACTTTATAGAGTTATTAGTAAACATGACAGTCTAGTGATGATTTCTTCGTTAATTGAGTTGCAGTTTTATAAATAAGTTCTTAAAATCTTAAACATGTTTTTATAAGGTACATATCATATTTGAATCTTATTTGGTTGGTGATGTAGTTGAAAAATTGTAAGGTTTTTTTGTAGGAATAATCTTGAACTATTTTGATTTAGTATGTGTTTAGATAATCATTGTTGATATGATTCAACTAAAATTTTTAATATGTTTTCAAACAATACTAATATGATTTCAAGGTTCTTAAGTTATGTTTTTTGTGGTTAATTTAAGCCTAGTTTCTAACTTATGCATATATCTATTCTTTAGTTGCTTGAGTGATTTAATTGTGTATTAAGAGAATTGGAATTTTATTAATTAGGAGTCTCGTTGATTGAGTTTGAATGTCTCTAATTGTGCTAAGCTAGAAAGGAGACATTATATCCAAAAATTATTGATTAAAGGAAGTTTTAGTGGGCCTCGGTCCTGTGAATCTCACATTGAGGAAGTTTTTCACAAACATTATTTGTTGCTTTTACTATAAGTTTGTTGGTGGCTTTATATTACTTATTTGGTGGTATTCTTGATATGGTTATTATCTTTCTAATCAATATAGGTTTGAGAGAGTTGCTACATTTATGTTTAACTTGAATTTGAATTATTATGCATCGATATTTGGCTTGATTTTTCTAAATAAAGTGTTATCAAAACATGGTTGCTTTGTTATTTTTAAGAAAGTTATTATTATCAACACGATGGTCTTAGATGGCTCAAATTATGCCTTACGGAAAGATAAAGTAAAAGACATCTCATATATGAAAGGTTAGAATCTATTAGTATTTATATAACACCTTAAGTTTGGGCTAACCTAATAAAAATCCTAAATTATAATAATATCCCCAATAGATATATACATAGAGAGAGAGAGAGAGTCTGGCTTCTTTATAAGAATCTACATATTTAAGATGAAATCTTATTGAACATTCTCCTAAATTTGTTGATTTAAGGGAATCTTTCTCCTAAGCTGTTGGTCTTATGTTGCTTAACCTTAGTCCTTCTAGTTCTTCATCCTCTTCTTGACTCACACATATGCTCTACTCGTCAATTTCAAATTCTACTTAACTCATACTTGGTATGTTGATCCATTCTTTCTCTAATTAACTGTTGGTTGCTTTTTTTGTCCTTTTCCTTCTTACTCCTCTCTTCCAATTTCTTTTTTTTACTAGGTTTAGCATCTGATCGGGTTGTCGAAGTCCCAAAATCATTCTAATTCTCCAAACTTCTTGTAGTATTCGTAGAATCAGATCAAATCCCAAGAGAACTAGATACCAGTTTCCTAATTTAAAATAATGAAATTAAAAAGGGAGGTTTTGATTAAGTAACTGATTAACTAAAATTAACAAGAAATCAAAGTAAATCAACTGAATATAAAAGTGAGAAATAGAAGGTTACCAAACTATGATTCAAGGGAAATATTTCATCTAATTGTAACATTGATCATTGATTTAAAAGAAAATTTTCACAATTAAAGGAGTTAGTTCGAAATATATTATGATAGTTGTAATAACTCTCAAATTTTCCTAAATTAGTTGGTTTAAACCTAGCATCCAAACCAAAACTTATAATCCATTGACTAGGTATGATAGCATTTCATATCAAATAAATGATAGCAATAAGCTTAGAGAAAAAGACTAAACCCTAAATTAAATAATCGAGATAGCTGCAATTATTCAACTTAGTTTTCTTATTTATCATAACTTAAATATGCAATTTCATAAATAACCTATTTGCTACTTGTACTAATCATTCATGACAATTAAGGGTCATTGAATTCGTGGAAAATGATAGAATAATCAATATTAAATTAAATTGTCAGATTAATCAATATTAACCATTAATGAAATATGAGAACTCAAAATAAGAAATATTTGAATTAAACATAAATAAAACGTTTAAAACACAAAAGCTCACAGGGTTACAACTAGAATATCGAATCCCTTTGAATCAGAATAATTAAGTTTAGCCACACATAGCTTTTGCTCCAATAACCAACTAAAAGAAAGATAAAGAATTGCGAAAAAAGTAAGAAGATAACTCTTTCTGTTGTGAGGAATGTCCCTTTTATAAGGTTTTCTTGATCTACTACTAATACAATTCTACCTTGCAAAGATGTCTATCTAAAAAAAAAATCAAATTGAAATTCCTACATGATAAGGATAGAAAGAAGTTTCCCAATTAAACTTCAATTCTTCAAGATCAACCTTATCCATTGCAGCAATCTCTTCACTTCATGCAAAATTCATGATTATCATTAATAGAGTCCCAATTTGATGCAATCTCCATTTTTTATCTGCTATAACAAAAAAAACATTAATTTTCCTAATTAAAAACCAAAATAAATCCAAAAAATGAAATAATATCAAATAATATAGCAAGATAAGATCTTATCAAATTCCCCCACACCATATTCATGCTTGTCCTCAAACATACATCAATTCAATACATTGATCATCTTCACAACAACCTCCTATCTCCTTTCATTTCAATTGAAAATATCCAAAAACTAATTCACATTTAAAGGTTAAGATAAAATAACAATCGAGAGAATAAGCACTCATAAGACACATTGTTAAAATATAACATCTCATTAATTCCATCAAAATCAAATGAAAATGAATTGACACCCTTACAAGGGCACTCTATATGCTTAAAGTTTTTAGGGTTCATTAAGCTCTCAAATCAAAACATACCAAGTTATTTCCATAAGCTTGGTTAAGAATCATATCTCTACTACTAAACACAATAAACCTAATGTATAAACCAAAGGGACTCAATAAGGGTTGTAAGTGGCTTAGGTGGGATATGATAAGAAAAAGCTTTTTGACTAAATAGGTTGAAGAAAATCATACAAACTTATCCACACAAGTTTCAACTTAAATTATTCCAAAATTCACTTGATTCAAATAACATTTCTTTCAATCACTTTTTCTTTTCTTTTCTTTTTTTGTTCATTTTTTTCTTCTTTCTTTCTTTCTTTTTTTTTCTTTTTCCTCTTTTTAAACAAAAATATCAAAGATGATTTTTTCTTTATATACTTCTCCTCCATTCTATTAAAAAAGAAAATAATGCAACTTGAATCATCTAATTAACTTTTCATGGAAATAGTCAAAATCGTATACAAATAAGCTCAATAAAATTCCTTCAATTTAGGAGTTCAAAATCATTAAGGATAATAATAACAAAAAGGGTAAATTCGGCTTGTAATAAGGTTATTATGCAAGAAAAGAAAGGGTAAGGCTCAAATTGTCTTCTTAGGGGTAAAAATTAAGGTAGGTTGTTTAGGTCAAAATATCCTAAATGATCTCATCATCTTTATACACAAATTCGTCAGAAATGTAGTCTCAACACTTATTCAAAAGCAAGTTCTAGCATAAACAAGTCATGTTTGATAATACACAACAAAAAGATATGTATAAGCATATATGTGATGAATGCTCTTAAGCTTAAAGCTTATGTAGGTGTCCAAAATGCATTAAGTCTTGCACACTCATTCAATAAAACCAATGAGATACTTGAAATAATTTAACGAAAAGACTAATCATGCTTGTCTCTTTCATGCATTAGATCTTAAACCAAAAATGTATCCTGAGAATGATTTATGAACAATAATTAGAAAATTGCGAAATTATTATGAGGAATAATTAACATATAAATCATAGTATTCATGAGTCCAAGCACAAATCACAACATTCATCATAATATAAACATTCACTCCCCTAACCTAAATCATACATTGTCCCTAATGTATGTATAAGATACTCACATCTCAACAAAAATAATCAAAGAAATAAAGCATAGATTATAGGACTCCCTTAAGGGGTGAGCATCAGAAAGGATGTTTACTATGGTGTTGGAGGGCATGGAGGGATGACCCCCATAAATTGAAGTAGAATATCCAAATTCTTCTCCATTTTTAAAATTTTGTGTTTCAATCTATCCAGCCGAGAATGATAATCATGTAAGATCGATGGAGCTGGAAGCTACAAAATTGGGTGAACATCATCATGTTCTCGTTGTACTGATGATAAAACTCTCTCAGTGCGAGCACATGTTCTCCTTTATTTCTCAATTACTCCCATCCTGATTAAACAAAGCTTATACAAAGGTTCCATCTCACAGGCTATATGCATATTGGTATCAATCAAATCAAGAAAATTCAAATTAATAGCTAAATGAGTGATAAGAGAACCAAGACATAAATTTTTGTTGGAAGATTAAAAAGTATTAAATTGCATTGCCAACCAAGCACCTAAATTGATTTACACTTTGTTCACTATACACCAAATAAAGAACAATTCAGTTTTAGTACATATACATGTATTAGCCTTTCGACTTGAAAAAATAAAGGCTAAGAAATGTTGTATATAAATCCACTCCATCTTATTGAGATCACTACCTTTAGATTGACTTGGATGATAAGCAAACGGATCAGAAGAAATTGATTTCCATGCTTGAATAGAGTTAAACTCACCATAGTCCACCACCGATTCTTTATATTGAGTCGAATTAGCATAATCTTCATCTATTAACCCTAAGGTTAAATTAAACTCAGTGACACTCTATTTGAATTTGACTCCCATTAATCTGTATTGCATCATATTAGGACTACTTAAAATGAAGTTGTTCGATTTTTCAAATTTAAAGGTAGTATAAAACTCCTTAATTAATTCAATAAAAATAGGACAACGAATCAATGCAAAATACTTCCAATAATCATATCATTTAGAAAATTAAAATTTTCTTTAATTTCCAAATCTTCTGAGGAAGGGTAGTGTACATACTTATTTGTAGTAATATGTCGAGATTTAATAATAGCGTATCATTGTTTTCGCTCTTTGGTGTTGAAAGTAAGGCATCCTCATAAGTCCGACTCAGTAGGTGGTAAAATAGAAGTGTTTTTCCTGATTTGCGCATGTTTCCTTTTGCTATCAGCTTCAGAGCTTACAGTAGATTGATAGTGCAAATTGGCATTCATAGGAGATTCATCTTTGGCTGCGGTATTGGTGTTAATTTTAGAATGCCCCATGATCCACTTTGATTATTTCGGTTCTCAATAGCTTTCACATATATTGGGCTACCCATGTAGTAATTCTGAGGAGAGCGATCCGAGACATGGAGCAGATACTTAAATCATTCCTTTGGACCAGTAAACATGAACAATGTAAGGGAGTCAAGGTGAAATGGTGTGATATTGCTATGCCAAAACAATATGGTGGGTTGGGCATCATTCCAATCACTCAAATGCAACAAATTTTGATGATGAAGAGGATATGAAGGTTATTTGTAGACACGGAAGCTTTGTGGGTTAAATGGGTCCACACTTATCAAATAAAGGAGCAAAATTTTTGACAAATTATGGCACGGTATGATCATTTTTGGTTCTTTAGAAGTATGTTGCAACTACGAGACTTAATATATCCTTACATCAAATGTCGGGTAGGTAACGGGGAGAATATATGGTTTTGGTTTGATAATTGGTGTCACAATAGTCCTTTATGGGTGAGGAATGACTGTTCTCTTCTTCGTTCTAGGCTTCCTAAGAATATTAAGCTGGCATGGATTATTCGGGAGAGGTAGAGGTTAAACCATTGTAGGTTTGGTTCTTTGATTGATGTGCATGTTAATAGGCTCCTGCTAACTTCTCAATCTGATACTTATGAATGGATGACTCATTCTAGTGGGCAGTTCTCAAATAAATCTGCTCATAAAATAGGGAGGCAATTCCCTGCTATTGTCCCATGGGCTGACTTGGTTTGGAGGCAAGTTTTGTGTCCTAAAGCTACTTTTTTTTTTCTGTGGCTTACTATTAAAAATAGACTCCGTACCAAAGATTGATGGTTTGGAACCTTTAACCCTTTGTGTGTTTTATGCAAATTTGTTAACGAAACCCAGAACCATTTGTTATTTGAGTGTACATATACTAAAGCAGTGTGGAGCAGATTATTGCGTATGCTCGGTGTCCCCAGATTTTCTTATGAGTGGGCTGAAGTGTTACATGATATACTTCTTTTTTTAGCTAAAGGATAGTGTGATTCTTTATTGATCAAGACATCTTTCACAATGGCAATTTATCATATTTGGAAGGAGCGTAATAGCCGCCTTTATCGAGGAACGGAACGTCCAAAGTATGAGCTTGCGACGACAATAGTCCAATTGATTGGGGAGCTTATTATCGTGCCAGGGAAGCAAGATGAATTGAGTCCTAGAAGTAGAACAAATTGGTTCTTGTAGATGGTGTTGGTGTTTTTCGGTTGTGGAGTAGTACACTTGTGGTTGTGATTGGTTATCTTGATTTACCCTGTCACAGGGCTGTACATAACTTTTATTTTTGCTAAGTTAATATATTTATAATTTCAATTTTCAAAAAAAGATTTAAAAAACTATTTAAAAAATATTAAAAACAACTTAACAATAGTTAAAATTGAACTCAAAAGAAAACAAAAGTATTTAATAATAAAAAATAATAAATACAAAGAAAAGAAAAATAGAAAAAGTTAAAGTGGTCAGGTGTATTTAGCCAAATTTTTGTAATAAAAAGGGTAAACTTGTGTGGTGATGTGGGTGAGTGGAGGGCGCTGCTGTTGTGTTGTTTGGTGTAGAGGACGTCTGCTTGTGGAGTGGAGTTATTGTGTTGGTGGACGTTGCTGCTGTTGTCTTCTTAAGTGGAGGTGTGCGGTGGTGGAGCTTTTTGTATTGACTGCAGTGAGTGGTTTACTGTGGAAGGAAGGTTGATTGTGGTTGGGCGTGGATGTGGCTATAGGTTAAAGCAAATAGCAGCTGTGAGGGATGTGTGTGGAGGGGGGTTTTATGGAAGCAAAATGTAGGTATGCTTTGCATGGGTGGAGTGGCTGAAGATTGTGGTATGGGTGAGATGAAATTCCACTGAATGTGTCTAAAGGTGTGGAGGTGTATACAGTATATATACTGGTTGTGTGAGGCGACTAAGTTTGCGTTGATGGGCATTATTGCTGAGTGTGTAGTGGAGCTGCTGGTGGCGCGTTATGGGATGATTTCTGGTGCACTGCTGGTATGTGCCTTGGGTGCGCCGCTGGGTGGTACGCGTCTTGCTAGTTGCAAATGCTTGTTGTCGAGAATCTGCCGCTGATGTTGAATTGTCCTTTGAATTTCTTGTAATAACGAAACAAGCAGATTAGGTTTTTCAAGTATTTTTATTATTTAAGAAATTAATTTAAAATTGAAAAATAATAATATTTAAGTAAATAAAAAAGAAAATAATTAAATGATTTAAAATTTTATTTATTTATTTATATTTATATTTATTATTATTTTTTAAACATAATGTATAAAAGAACTTTAGGGTTTCAATCTGGAACACTAAATCGCATAAGGTGGAATCTCGCTTTATGAGGTTTAGTAGTATAGAATTTTAAGGTTTTCACTCCAAAATACTAAATTTCATAAGATGAGATTTCACTTGATGAGAATTAGTAGTATGGAATTTTAAGACCCCTCTTTTCCATTAAGCCAATACATTTGTGCTTAAAAAACAAACCAATGCAAACTATATATATAACTAAAATAAAATAAAATAAAACTATCATATTTTTGGATTACCTCTCGAAAAGCGCAAATTTTTAACATCGTTATGCTCGACGGACCCGATTCTTCTCAAATTTCTTTGTATAATGGTAGTTCCAAGTCAACATTCACTATATTAGAATCTGTCATCTCCTCATAGAAGGATTTCAGTCTATGTCCACTAACCTTAAAAACTTTCCCTGTACTATGAGAAAAGATATTGGAAACAACGAATGACCAAGCCATCTAGAGCGTAACTTACTTGGCATAAACTTTAATCGAGAATCATACAATACTACTTTCTGTCCCACCTCAAATTGCTTTCTCAAGATCATATTATTGTGGAACAATTTAGTTTTCTCTTTCTAAATTTTTAAATTCTCGTAAGCATCTAACCTTATTCCTTCTAGCTCTTGTAATTGCAACTTCCTTTTCTCCCCAGCTTTAGCCTAATCCATATTGTGACGTTGCACTGCCTAATAAGCTTTGTGTTCAGTCTCCACCAGTAAACGACAAGTTTTACCAAAAACTAATCGATAAGGAGACATTCCTATTGGTGTCTTGTAAGCTACACGATATGCCCAAAGAGTATTGTCTAGCCGTAAACTCCAATCCTTCTGGCTACTATTCGTAGTCTTTTCCAAGATGGATTTCACCTCTCTATTCGATACTTCTGCTTGTCCATTTGTTTGTGAATGGTAAGTGGTAGCTACTCAATGATGAACTCCATACTTTTTAAAAAGCGTTGCTAAGGCTTTATTACAAAAATGACTTCCTTTATCACTAATAATGGCACGTGTGATTCCAAATGTATTAAAAATGTTAGTCTTTATAGACCTACAGCAGTTGCAGAAGCATCAATTCTAGTGGCTTTTGCTACCACCCACTTGGAAACGTAATCAACTACCTACAAGAAAAACCACACGATGAAGGGAAAGGCCCCATAAAATGAATGACCCACACATCAAATATTTCAACTATAAGAATTAGAGTTTGAGGCATTTCATTTTGATGAAATAACACACCTGTCTTTTGACATCTATCACAACTTATATAGAAGAAATAGTCATCTTTAAATAAAGTGTCCCAATATAATCCACTATCCAAAACTTTCCTTGCAGTTCTTTTGGGACCAAATTGACCACCATATGTATAAAAAGTTATAACAAATTGTTCATTTTCCGGCACACAACGCCTTACAATTTGATCAGAGCAGAACGTCTATAAGTGTAAGTCATCCCACAGATAATATTTTGCCTCATTTCTTATCTTTTCCTTCCTAAACTTACTAATGTCATAAAATAAAGTTCCAGTAACTAAATAATTAATAAAGTGAACGTATCATGGACCTATACCTTTTGCTTAGAGCAATCGCTCATCAAGAAAAGTTTCAAAAATAGGTAAAATGTCTTCATCTCTTCCCAACCTGCTCAAACAATCTGCGACTAAAGTTTTCACACCTTTTCAATCCTTTATTGTCAAATCAAACTCTTGAAGTAGTAGAATTGTTGGCGCATCATAACACTACTCAAAATAATTAGACCTATAACTATAGTGACAGTGAGTCAAGGTTGATCCCACAGAGAGTGTCTGTAAAGCTTTTGAAATGAAAATAATTAATGTTTAGGTTATGGGGGGAGGAGATTTATTAGTTTTCAAACAAGAAAATAAAATGAAATTGAATTAACAAAAGCAAGTTAAAACAAACAACCTAAAAATGATGAAAGTGATGACTTCAATAGGGACCCCGTCGTCGATTCAATCTTGTCCTACACACGTTGAATATTCTTCATTGAATTTTTGTTCTTATACCTCTCCTAGCAATTATTAATCTTAGGTTAACAATAAGCTCTGTTAACCCTAGTTTTTACCTTAGGTCTTGTTCAATTAAGAAGAGCTTGTTAATTAAACTTAATCAAACAACTTAGAACAAGCTCTCTAGATTTAATTAGATAGCTGCATCATGAATTAGGAAAATTGGTTAATAAAAGTAACAACCACACAAGCTCGGGTCATTTAACCTAAGTTATGTTATCCTTAATGATTCAAAACATTAGTTGCCATAAATGAATTTCAACACAACAATTACGGATTTTATTGAAGATTCTAGCAATAGGTTAAGAACAATTAAATAGAATCAATCATTCTTACTTAACACCTAAACATTAAACATAGGATAGCATAATCAATCCCTAAGAGATAAAACAACAAATAATAAGAGAAATGTTTAACCAAGTTCTTCAGCATCGATGTCACCTCCAACCTGACGTCAGGAAGTTGGCCTTTTATGAGTCTCAAAAGGAACGGAGCTTTGGCCCTTCTTCTCTTCAAACTGAGAGCTCTTCACTTAAAAACGAGAACCCCAAATGAAAACATGTCTTGTGCCATCACATTCTATAGTTTTATACCAAAAAGTAGGGTTAAAATAGGACAGGTGGCCATTTCTCACGACCGTGAGACACCTTACACAGGCCTGAGAGGTGTCTCATGCCTATGTAAGGTGTGTCATGGGCATGAGAGATGTCTCACGCCTATGGCACTTCCATGCATGGCTATAAGCCATGTTCTACACTCTTCATGCTCTTCATTTTATGTATTTTCTTATCTTCTCTTGATCTATCCATCTCGTTCTTACTCCATGAAGACAAGTGAGTGTGAATCTTCAAAAAATGACTCAAATATAGTACTTTCGACTCATTTTAGTTCCTTCACTTCAAAATTGTACCTAAAACCAAATATAAACTAAAGTGAATGTCTTAAGCATTTTATAACATTAATCACAAAGTGTTTTGAAACAAATGTATAATCAATTAAACACATATCAATTCCCCCCACACTTAGCTTTTATCCTTCCTTGGGCAAAACACAGAAGTCAAAATCATAGACCCAAAATATTTACTCATTTTCCATATTTTCCAAGAACATATATATTGTCATAAGCAAAGATGAATAATTTCAGAAACCATAGCAAGAATTTAACATTAAAAGCTTTTACTTATGATCAATCAACATTAATCACCTTTAGAAATTAAACAATCTAGAGGTAGACTTGGAAAATTTGTTTAAATAAGATGTATTCATGGGTGCAATCATATACCATTCATGATCATGACATTCCATAACTTTGCATATCATTTCATTTCTCCACTATTAAGGGTCACATGCTTAATCATGAATAAAAGGACTTTTCAAGGTTATAATGTGGGCAAGGGTAAGGTGAGATGTATTTAGGTGCAGTAGCATAAAAGTGATCAAAGCTAGTGCGACAAAAGTAACACTCAATGCAACATCAAGTGCAAAAACTAACATTCTTTCAAAACTGGGAACCATCAATTGTGATGAATGCAAAAACCATGTTTCCTAGCTTAAGTTGAAGCTCTCACACCACTCCACAAACCATATCAAGCATATATCACTCACAAAATTCGATAATAAACAAGACCTTGTAACCATAGGGAGTGACCTTTAAGAACTACATCTCCCTCATTCACATTATACTTAAGTAACCATTTCATTACAACTTTAAAGGGAAAGACTAATAATGAGTAACTTTGCAAAAATATGCATTTCCTCCTTCGTACTTTTATTTAAACATTTTTTCTTTTCTTTTCTTCTTCCTTTTTCTTCTCTTTTCTTTTGATTTTCTCTTTTTCTTTCTTCCTTTTTCTTCTCTTTTCTTTTGCTTTTCTCTTTTTCTTTCTTCGTCTTCTTCTTTTCTTATATATAAAAATTAAAAGAAGCTACATCAACATGGAAATTTCATTAATAAGACATAAAATAACTTCCTTATAATTATAACCATCCCACATAGATGCACACCCCTACAGCTAGACTCTTATACATCCAAAATCATTAAAAATAAAAAATTCTCCATTAGTTTTAAGGCTTAGGTAGGACATTTGGTTAAGTTTAAACCATGTAATGTGATTAATACAAAAATAAAGGCTAATAAAGCTCAAGGGGCTTAAAAAAGGGAAAATTCACATCAAGGGGTAAGCTATTTGGTTAATATAGTTTATAAAAAGAAAAAATGCCTATATCATTTCCATATTAATGCATGTGATAAAAATGTGGTCTTAAATAGAAAATTAAAGCAAAGTCAGAATATACATGTCATGAAGGTCACACATAAATAAAAAACAATGAGACTAATATAAATGGATCAGTCTATAAAGGCTAAAAATCTCACTGATTTGTGTCTACCACTAGTCATTACTATTCTAAAGATAATGCACATTGATCAATCACAAGAGAAAAAGTACATACTAAGGTTGCTATGGATTCTTCTAGTTAATTCACACTCTAATCATGACTATATAATCCTAGAAGCAATAGAAAAATGATAAAATGTTTGTTTGTTTATTTTATTCTCTCTCTCATTTTGTTGAAAACTTAAAAAAAGTAAAAATAAAGAAAATTAAAATGGAAAGGAAAAGAAATTAACTTCCCTTGGGTTGCCTTTCAAGAAGGCACGACTCCTTTTTCTCCTCATCACGTGACAAAATTGTGATCTTCAGGTGTCATATATGCTTCCTCCATTTGAGGTTGTTCTAGATAGGACCTAAGTTAATGAGCTCTAATTTTCAGCATATTTCCTATCTTCATAATCTCAATCTTTATTGAGTACCAGTACTCTTAGAATATCTCAAGTTTCATGTCTCTTTTTTCCTCCTCATTTTATTTCTCCAATCTACTATGTAAAGGTGAAGGGTTATAGTTAACAAAAATAAAGGACTTAACATTTACCTCTGAGCTAAATGGTATTTCATTTTCTGCTTCGAGCTCCTTCTTAACTTCTTCTTCATAAGCAATCCCTTGAGTAGTCCTCTTAAGATTCTCAAGCTTCTTTCCACTCTGTAAGGTCTTTGCACTAATGTCCCTTGGGTTGAGTTGAGATGAATGTATCTCTACGCTTTATGATGTTGGGCGGTTAATAACTTCCGTTAGCTGACCCATTTGGCTTGCCAAGTTCTGGATTCTAAAACTTGTTTCTTGTTGGAATTGCATCTCTTCATGCTAAAATCGCAAAGTATTAGCAACATAAACATTAACTAATTATTTTAGAGATGTACCTAAGTTTTGTTGCCTCTCCAAATCTTGGATGCTAGACCTTGTATCTTGAGAAAATTGCCTTACATCCTATTGGAACTACTGTACACTCTGTTGAAGTTGAATATTATTAGTAGTCATAATATTAAATAATTCTTCCATAGATGTACCTCAATTGGAATAAGGTGCTTTTGGTTTATGGGGGAATTGTTGTGCATGCTACAGTTCATCCAGGTAGTAGTTTTGCTGGCTATCCCATCCATTAGATAAGTTTGGTTGATCACTCTAAGCTTGGTTATAGGATTAGGAATATAGCTTGTAGGCAAAATTGAAATACTCTTGCAATGACATACTCCCTTTGACGTGTCTCTCTTTTCTTTTCTTTAAAATTTTTTAACAAATACAAATAAGCGTTAAAAGATCAAGAAATAAATTTAAAAACAAATGATAAAAAATATATACAAAACACCAATTAAAATCAAGAACAAAAACTATAACACCCCACTTCCTGGAAGTGGCAACAAAATTGAGGTAACGCATCGTAACACTACTCAAAATAACTAGGCCTACAACTATAACAGTGATGAGTCTAGGTTGATCCCATAAAGAGTGTGTGTAAAGCTTTTGAAATGAAAATAATTGGTGTTTAGGTTATGGGGTTGTTTATTTTCAAATAAGTAAATAAATGAAACTAAACTAACAAAAATAAATTAAATCAAACAACCTAAAAATGATGAAAGTGATGAATTCATTAGGGACCAAATCACTGGTTAAATCTCGACCTACATATGGATGGACGTACTTCATTGAATTGTTGCTCTTATAACTCTCCTAGCAACTATTAATCGTAAGTTAATAATAAGTTCTATTAACCCTGGTTTTTCCTTAGGTCTTGTTCAATTAAGAACAACTCGTTAATTAAAATTAACAATCGAACAACCTAGAACAAGCTCTCTAGATTTAATTTTACAGCTGTAATACGAATTAGGAAAATAGATTAATCAAGGCAATAACCACACAAG
This sequence comes from Erythroxylum minutifolium, assembly GCA_027123815.1. Taxonomy (NCBI): domain Eukaryota; kingdom Viridiplantae; phylum Streptophyta; class Magnoliopsida; order Malpighiales; family Erythroxylaceae; genus Erythroxylum; species Erythroxylum minutifolium. The sequence goes on along the minus strand of JAOTJB010000008.1, from coordinate 18,454,246 downwards.
ATTGAGTCATTTAACCTAGGATTTGTTATCCCGAATGATTCAAAACCATTAGTTTCCACAAATGAATTTCAACCTAACAATTGCGGATTATATTAAAGATTCTAGCAATGGGTTTTTACATAAAAACAATCAAATAGAGCATTCAACCCTTCTTACACAATACTCAAACATTAAACATAGGATAACATAATCAATCCCTAAGAGAAAGAATAGCAAACAATGAGAGAAATGTTTAACTGGGATCTTTGGCGTAGATGTCACCTTTGAATCGGCATCGGGATGGTAACACTCTATGGGTCTCCAAAGAAATGTAGGTTTTCCCTTTCTTCTCTTCGAAACTAATAGCTCACCACTCAAAAGTGAAAACCCCAAACGAAAGCATGTATTTTGCCATCACATTATATCGTTTTATACCAAAAAGTAGGGTTAAAATGGGACAGGTTGAGAAATGTCTCACGACTGTGAGAGGTGTCTTATGGCCATAAGACACCTTGCACTGGCATAAGAGGTGTCTCACGCCTGTACAAGGTGTGTCATGGGAGTGAGAGATATCTCATACCTATGAAACTTCTATGCATGGGCCTGATTCATGTTCTACACTCTTTATTCTCTTCATTTTATTTATTTTCTTATCTTCTATTTCTCTAATCAATCTCATTCTTATTCCATGAAGACAAGTGAGTGTGAATCTTTAAAAAATGGATCAACTATAGTGCTTTCGATTCACTTTAGCTCCTTTGCTTGCAAATTGTACCTAAAACCAAAAATAAACTAAAGTGAATGTCTTGAGCATTTCGTAACATTAATCACTAAGTGTTTTTGAAAAAATGTATAATCAATAAAGCACATATCAAGAATCCATCGTATCAGCCTTAGTTTAGACTCCTTCTTTGCCAAAAGATATTTCAATGCTGCATGACCAGAGTACACAATAACTTTAGAGCCAAAAAATTGATCTAAATTTATCTAAAGCGAAAACAATTACTAAAAGCTCTTTCTCAGTTGTAGAATAATTACACTGCACAACATCTAATGTTCTCAAAGCATAAAAGATAACAAGACTTTATTTCTCAACCCTTTGGCCTAAAACAACTCCTATTACATAGTTGCTAGCATCGCACATGATCTCAAATGGAAGATCCTAATTTGGTGGCTGAATAATAGGCTTACTTATTAATAGTGCCTTAAGTTTGTCAAAAGCTTCCTTGTAGTCCTTCCCAAAGTTAAATGGAATGTCTTTTTGTAGCAACTTCGATAAAAGGTATTACAATATTGGAAAAATATTTAATAAACCTGGGGTAAAATCCTACATTTTAAAGAAAAAATCTTAACTTCCCTAACATTTTTAGCATAAGGCGAGTTCACAATTAAATCTATTTTATCTTTATCAACTTCTATGTCCCTGGATGAAATCACATGTCCTAAAGTAATGCCTTGATCTACCATAAAGTGAAATTTTTTGTAATTTAACACCAAATTTGTTTTAATGTTGTTTAAGAACCTTGGATACGTGATTTAAACAATAATCAAATGAATCTCCATAAACAGCGAAATCATTCATGAATACTTCAATGCAATTCTTAATATACTCATCATGCATCCTTGGAATGTACTTGGAGCATTACAGAGACTGAATGACATTTGCCTAAGAGCATATGATCTAAAGGGACACGTAAATGTAGTCTTTTTTTTCCTCTTGAGCAATTTCTAATTGATGGTAACCTAAAAAACCATCCAGAAAGCAAAAACATGATTTACCAACAAGTCTTTCTATCATTTGATCTATAAAGGGCAATGGAAAACGGTCCTTTCTAGTAGCTAAGTTAAGCTTTCTAAAGTCTATGTACATTCACCACCCATTATGTACCTTCATTAGTACCAACTCATCATCCTTGTTTCGAAAAACTATCTTATTAGTTTTCTTGGGCACAACATGCACTAGATTACTAAAAGAGTACCCTTATCCACATTAATTTTTGTCTTGGACGTCTTCATAAACGATCTAACCAATAGAATTGAAGTCGAATGTTCAACACTATCTCCATCCATTTTTAAGATGTAAAAATCTACTGAAAATATCAAACCATTAACTTGGACTAAAACATCTTCTATAACACTAATAGGATGCACATATGAACAAAAAGTTAGTTGAATAATCACATTGATTTCTTGCCAAGAGTTTAGATTTAAAACTCGATAAATTGAGTATGACATGACATTAATAGACGCATCTAAGTCTAGTATGGCACGCTTAATTTTATTATTACCAATAACGCATGGAAGTGTAAACATACCTGGATCTTTGCATTTTTTGATGATTTCTTATATATCACAACTGATACATTCTTACCCAAAATATTCTTGCCTTTACCTTCAACTTTCTTTTATTTGTGCACAACTCTTTCAAAATCTTGGGAATATTTTGAAACCTGCTTGATGGCTTCCAAAAGTGTTTTGAAAGTTTCGAAAATCTCTTTTTCATATTCATCTTCTTTTGGTTTAGCCAACTTGCTAGGAAAAGGAAGTAAATGTGCATTTATTGATATCCATAAAGATGAATCATTTTTTACCTTTAATGATTCTTAAGTTGGAAGTTCTAGATGAATCATTTTTTACCTTTAACGATTCTTAAGTTGGAAGTTCTTCCTCCTTTTCTCCATCATTATGCTTTTCTTCATCCATTGCTAAAGAAGTTCCAGATTGAACTTCCCTACCACTTCTCAAAGTCATTACACTCATATTCTCCTTAGGATTCACCACCATTTAGAAAGGTAAATTTCCTGATACTTTTGCTTCCAATTTACTTACAGAGTTAGCTAATTGAGTGATTTGATGCCCTTGTTTCCTGTTGAAATTGTTAAGTATTATTAGCAAATGTCTTAATAATTTCATCTAAAGACATACCTAAATTTGAAGATTAAGGTTGAGCATATATAGGGACTTAAGGTTATTTAAAATTGTGAGTTTGATATTATTGTTGGCCTCCTTAATTTCTATATCTCATGTTTGGATGATATGGGTAATATTTTTATTGAGGTTAGCTAAGAAATCCCCCTATCGCATTAGCTTCTTAAAGAGAGTCTTATTGCAATGTAGGGCACATATTCGTAAGATGTCCAGAGAATGAGCATATTCTGCACACTCTTATCGATTGCAATTAACCTATAGCAAATTGATGAACTAGAGCAATTAAATATGAAATTTTATCCTCAAAGTGTGTGTTACTTGCCTTATCGACATGCTTAACAACTTCATCTATCCTTGTCCCAAATTGTCGATAATTTTAAGTCATAATTGATATCAATTGTTTGGCTACCTCAGATGTTTTGTTTATCAAAGTTCCTCCACTAGTTGCATTAATCATACTTTGATCCATTAGCAATAGTCTTTCATTAAGTATTAAATCAGAATTTATTGGTAATTTAATGATGTGGGTAGCTGGCAAAAAACTTCTAAACGTTTCTTAGTGTCCATATAATGTTTCTCCAGTAATTTGTCTTACCCCACATATCTCCTTTCTTATATTTGCAGCTCTTGATGCATGAAAGAAATTCTCCAAAAACATTCTTTTCATCTCATTCCATGTTGTCACTGAGTCAAGGGAGATAGTATATCAAATCTTTTACCTTATATTTTAGTGAGAACAGAAAGACCCTGAGATTAATTTGTTTGTTTGTTACCCTTTATGACTTCTTTCCATAGCAGACAACATGAGATTCCTTCAGATGTTTATGTACATCCTCACCTGTAACACCATGAAAAATAGGCAATGAATGAATCAAACTAGATTTCAATTTGAAATCTACCTCAACATCTAGAAATTGGATGCATAAGGGCTGTTGATTCAAATTCGATGCCGCTAACTCCCTCAACATTCTAGGGTTAGGATTTGCCATCTTTTTGTCTGCTTCTTGAAAATTAGAGTCTTCACCAATTGTTAGATCTACTTTAACTTTCATGTCTAAAGTTGAATTATCACTTCCTTGCTTAGTCTCTTTTCTCAAACGACGTGTTGTCTTCTCAATTTATGGATTATATTATAATTTGCTTATATGAGAAGAACGAGTTATACAAGACAAGAGGTTAGCAGTAACTATAAAATAAAAATGTAAAGAAATTAAGAAACTTGAAATAGTTCTTTGGTAACGACTCCAAATTTTGGTCGGGTTGTCCAAGCTCCCAAAATAATTTTGATTCTCCAAAATTTTTGTAGTAGTTGTGGGATTAGGTCAAATCCTAAGAGAACTAGATATTAGTTTCTTAATTTCAAATAACGAAATTAAAAGGGGGGGTTGATTAAGTAACTGATTAACTAAAATTAATAAGAAATCAAATTAAATCAATTGAATATAAAAGTGAGAAAGTCAAGATTACCAAACTCTGATTCAAGGGAAAAATCTCGTCTAATTGTAACAGTGATCATTGATTGAAAAAGAATATTTTCACAATTCAAGCAGTTAGTCCTAAACATATTAGGATAGCCGTAATAAGTTTCAAAATTTCCTAAATTAATATGTTCAAACCCAGCATCCAAACCAAAACTTATCATCCATTAACTAGGTATGATAACATTCCATATCAAATAAATGATAGCAATAAGCTTAGAAAAAAGACTAAACCCTAAATTAAATAATCAAGATAGCTGCAATTATTGAACTTAGTTTTCTTGTTTATCATAAGTTAAATATGCAATTTCATAAATAAACTATTTTTTAATTGTATCAATTTTTCATGACAATTATGGATCATTGAATTCATGAATAACGATGGAATAATCAATATTAAATTAAATTGTCAGATTAATCAATATTAATCATTCATGAATATGAGAACTGAAAATAAGAAATACTTAAATTAAAACATAAATAAGGTTTAGAACACAAAACCTCACAAGGTTATAACTAGAATATTGAATCCTCTTAAATCAGAACAATTGAGTTTAACTACACATGGCTTTTGCTCCAATAACAAAAATAGAAGAAAGATAAAGAATTGCAAAAAGTGAAAGATGAGAACTCTTTCTCTTGTAAGGAACATCCATTTTATAGGGTTTTCCTGATCTAATCCTATTCTAATTATAGCTTGCAAAGATATCTATCTAAATTAAATTGAAATTCCTACATGATAAAGATAAAAAGAAGTTTTCCAGTTAAACTCCAACTTTTCAAATGATCGGCCTTATCCATTGCAACAATCTCTTCACTTCATCCAAAATTCAAGATTATCATCAATAAAGTCCCAATTTGATGCAATCTCCACTTTTCATCTCCTAAAATAAAACAAACATTGAATTTCCTATTTAAGTACTAAAATAAAACTAAAATAAAGGAGATAATATCAAATAATATATGAAGATAAGATCTTATCAGCTTCATTACTTTCTTTTCATTTAAAGGAACATTTTTTAAAATTTCATATAACTTTCTTTTCTTTCTACCCTAATAAGGTATTCCATGAATCCTCAACTCTTAAATATGAACATATAGCGACCCCCCCCCCTGCGGGGGTTATTGTCTTCCTTAGTCAATATTCTAGCTTTATGGTAACCTAAACCACTCTTAGAGGTTATTAGACTAGTACAAACTTGTTTCATCCTTGAAGATAAAGGGAAAGCTTACAAAGCACATGGACATACAAAAAGAACGTGGCGATAGCTAGTGGAAGATACTTCATCAATTGATAAACTTTGCTACATTCTATCATCAAGAATTGAACGGCATAATAGTGTGGCTCCTCTTGAGGTCGTCTTGGAATTAGGAGCTTCAAAATTGGTTGCATCTTTAGTTGTTCTCTTTGTGGGTAAGAGGCCATCCTATTTGATGATAAATGCTTGGGCTCAAACAAATTGGAAAAAGCCAGGGTTTTAGGAGCCATTGATTAATGCATAAAGAATTTCCTACAAAATTGGACCATAAAATGTAACCAAAGAAACTAAAAATGAAAAAAATTTCCTATAGATCAATTTACAATGTTTCATTAGAATATTGTTTAAAAAATTATAATAAGTTACTTATCTAGTTATATTTAAAAGTCAACTTTTACATGGATGAAATCACAACATGAATGAAAACAATTGGTTATGCTAGGATATGTATACAAATTACTATAAGTCAAAGCCTTCCAGAAGTCACTCTAATTATAAGGTCGAATAAACAAGATTAAATAGAGAAGGACTTAGTTTTAGTATCCTATTAACGGAAAGTAAAATTAAAACAATAAGCAAAAAATGGAGAAAAGTATGTATGATGTATGAAAGGGGGGGTCACTATTATGAGTAAATGCGAATGGAACTTCCAAATATGGAGTAGACAAAATTAAATGGGGAAACTTCTAAGGCAATGATCGATGAATAAACAAATGAATTAAGAAAAGTTCTTAAAGGAAAGGGTAAGAAGGTCCTTAAGGAATTAAGTAAAGAGATCCTTTAAGGAGAAAGTATTAGCTACCAAATTATTCGCATGGAGCTAAAGATAAATAGGAGCCTAAAAAAGTCACAAATATAAGGCATAAAATAAATAATAGGAACTTGATAGATGGTATAAAAGTATTATATGTCAATATAGAGGAAAAAGATTTTAAGATTAATAAGAATGTTAATACTGGAAAGCACTACGTAGAAGCTGACAGAGATAACAATTCTAAAGGAGACTTCATATCTTCTTATATAAGGAGATTTGGTAGAAAGAATGAAGCCAAAGGATTAAAGAATTAATATTTGAGAAAAATTTTCAATCTATTTCTTACTCTTATATCTAGTTCCTTTAGTTATTTACTAGACAAATTAAGACTCACCCAATTTTCCTTTCTAAAATGTGCTAAGAAAGTGACTCAATTATGTAAACAGTCTGATCATTTAGTAAAATAATTAGAAAAGAAGAACTAAAGATGCTAAGAATTAGCTTTCAACTATTTTAGATTATATAGAAAAATATAGATCAAGTACATGCAAAATAAATAAAACAAGTAAAAAAGAGTAAATAGAATTGACACTTTATGTACATTATATATAGAGAATTGATAATAAATAATGCTTCCAATTCTTCATATAGAGAATTGATATATAAATAATGCTTCCAGTTCTTCTTTCTTTCTTCATCTCACACTTCTATCTTCTATTCATCCATTTCAATCTATACCTAACTCAAGCTCTATTTATTGAACCGTTCTTCCTGTTATTAATTCTCAATTGCTTTTTCCATCTTTTTTTTCCTCATTATCCCTTTGTTCCAAATTCCTTCTTTATTCGGTCAATATCTTTCCCACCTTTCCTTAAAAGGAACATTTTTTACAATTCAACTAATACTCATTTCGTTCTTTTTAAATAAGGTAGTCGATGATTCGTCAGCTCTCAATTATGAATTTTTTATATTTCTTAGAGACTATCTCTTGTACCTTTATAGCAACCAAAAAAAAATCTTGAATTTGATCTAGTAGAGGCTGTCAGACTAGCACTAATCCTTCCACCCTAAAAGCTAATAAAAGAGTAGATAAAGCATAAGGAAATATAAAAAGAACATGTTGCCAAATGGTGGGAGATACTTCACCAGTTGATAAACTATACTATGTTATACTGTCAAGAATTGAAAGGCATAATATTGTGGCTCCTTCTAAGTTTATCTTAAAATAAGGAGCTTTAAAATGGCTAACATCTCCAGTTTTTTTTCTAATGGATAAGAAGCTAGCCTATTTGGTGATAAATGCTTAGGTTTAAACAAACTAAAAGAAGTTAGGCTTTCATGAGGTATTAATCAATGTACAACATTTCACATATTCAATTTTACCTTAAAAGATGATGCTCCAAAAATCATATAGGTAGATCTTTAGTACCTTAGCAATAAACCAATTTTCTTATAAAAATTAACCTTAGAATGTAGTTAGAGCAGGTAAAATGAAACAAATTTATGTATATATCAACATTCATTATGTTCCATTAGAATATCGAATAAAAAATTACTTTAAGTTGGCTAGTTTATTAGCAAGCTTATTTGTAGTGATGAAATCATAACATTAATGAAAAGAGTTGGTTATGCTAGGATAGGTGTGCAAACTATTATAAGCCAAAACCTTCTAGAAGTCATCCAATTATAAGGCTAAATGAACAAGATGAAATAGTGGAGGAAACAATTTTGGTATCTTATTAATAAAAACCAACACTCAAACATCAAGTAAAAGAATGGATAAAAATAGGCAAGATGTTTAAAAAGGGTGACTACTATGAGCTAATGGGAATGGAACTTCCAATTATTGATTGATGAATAACTAAATAAATTAGGAAAATAGGTTCTAAATGAAAGACACCATTAAGAGCTACGCTATAAAAATAAACTCCTATAAGGCATTTCATTCCATCAACTAAAAGTTGATAACTCATTCCTTAACAACTTTTGGATTTTCACAACAATTTATAACCTAGATTGAACATTGTCTTACAAACACTTTATTTAGTGTATTAGTAAATAGAGAATTAATTCAATTATTCAAAGGAGGGAACAGGTTAGGTCAGTAGATCTCATATTAACATATCTCTTTTTAATTTATATGGAGGTATTAATTAGACTTGCCAATCATAACATCAAATTGGATACTAGTTTCAGTTTTCACAATAAAAGTAGTAAGCTAAAGACTTTTAATCTCTCATTTACATATGATACTATTTTTTTTAGGGCCAAAGAAAAATTATTTAACAATATAATAAACTCATTACAACTTTTTATTAAGCTCTCTAGTCTCCTCATGTAACACCCCACTCCCGCTGAACCCGAACCCGATATCGACAGTGATACCCGAATTCGTGCCCCGCGAGGGTGGCGTGTCACATCACTTAACACATCACTTAACAAAAGTCGGTATAAATTTTTTTGAAACGCTTTTAAAACACTTTACACTTATCACTTATTGTGTGCCCACTCTTTCTTTTCAAAAACACTTTGTCTATGTAAACAGAAAGCAGAACTCATTACCACACACTGAAAAATCACTAACACTTTTATTAGCCACTTGGGCCCATTTCCAATTTCACAAAATACAATTATTTCAATACAATTTCTCAAAATTAACTGTAATAATTAAATACAAATCAATAATTTAATTTGCGGAAAATACAATCAAATATAATGACACAATGCAGACGCGAGCTGATCCCGACCTCTTCTTTTCTCTCTCTCCTATGCAACAGACATACTCCCGTCTCCTAACGGGGTAATCTTCTGAGTCCTGAGTCC
>JAOTJB010000008.1:18428772-18440449 GCA_027123815.1 Erythroxylum minutifolium | reverse complement strand
CAATTGTATTCAATTCAATAAAATAGGAGTTTTGACAAAATAATTCAAAAGCAATCCCTAAAATGAAATCAACCTAAAGTGGTCTCCATAACATACCATTTTTACAAAGAATAGAAGAGGTTAAAATGACAAAAAATTGAATAGAAAGACTCCTCTTCTTTGCCAAAATCTGGAATTTTAGTGTTGATGTGCCGTTTTGCCCAATCTTGATGATGATCCTTATCTTCAATCCTTCCTCAATGCTCTAAACATATGTTCTTCACTCAAGGATGGTGTTTGTACAGGTGGGCGATGTATCTTTTGAAGATGGAGGCTTAATGATGTTTTTATAGTCCAAAAATCCTAGATTTAATGAAGCCTCGTAGATTGCCTCGGATTACAATTCCCACGTCTGTGGCAATTTACATAATTCCCACGAGCGGGGGAATTACACACAGATGCACTTCTCATTTCTTCTATGATTCCCACGTCCGTGGGAATTTGCATGGTTCCCACGAACGTGGGAATTTAGCACAGATGCACTCTTCTTGTCTTCTCTTCTTTTATCTTTTGTTCAACCTCAAAGTTGCTCCCTCTTCTTTCTTACACAAAAATAGTCAATTCTTACCCTCAATTAACATCAAGCACACAAGAACAACAATGGAAATCAAACTTAATGAAAACATACACAATGAATCCTAAACTAGAACAATAAACAACAATTATGCTAGAAAACACATGTCAATTACCTATAAAAATATATCTTAATGCACAACTATCAATCCTCGTAGATAAGGATACACTATAAATTATGAACAAAATGTTACTAATTAAAGTAATGTGGAGGATCCTCACAGATAAGGATACACTATAGATGCAATCGGTGTATGTATACCATTTATAAAAAAATAGCCTAGATTAGATACTTCATGGACTATGATACAAATTCTAAAGTTAAGAGAAATTTATCCTAAGAGATTAAATACAAGATTAGGTATGGTGAAAATAATTGGCTATGGATTTAGTAATTGGAGTGAGTTAGGGTCTTTATATTTGTCTCTAAAAACGTTTCATTAAAGATATATACTCAATCTAGAAGCCAATGTCAAGGAGTTAGTAAGGGAAAATGATTGACATATCATATTCAGGAGATTCTCTATCATTTGGGATAACATACCTAGATATAATCCTTACTAAAACCAAACGAATATGATTATATAACATAGACACTCCTCAGGATCTTTCTCCAAAAAATAATGTTATCAAATATGTAGGAACCCTCTATCTAAGGTGCATTAATATAGTTTTCTTACGTAAATTTTCCTTAAGTTCTCCTTTATTATAATCTTACCCATAAGTAGTAAATTAAGCATCCTAAACAAAATCAAAATCTTATAACACTTTAAACCAACAAGTAAACTTTGTAGTTATGGGGATGAATTAAGGGATCTTCTCTTCTTTAGATGCAGAGGAAATTATGGTTAAAAATTCAGGCTTTATATAATTATAATTCTAGTAAGGATGACTGGGATAATATAGTATGGTGGGTATCAAAGCAGTAACAATTGATTGAAGATGACTAAAACTTATCCAAAATGGTTTTAAGTTATAGTATTTATGCAATTTGGAGGGAAAGGAATGAAAGGTTATTCAAAGGCAAGATTCAAGATCAATAAATTTTCTTTTAAAGACTATTTTCATTAATCAAATAAATTCACACAGCTAACTTAAGGAAAATTTTCAATTCAGAAGTTCTACTTAAGAGATAGAACCTATAACAAAGATAAATGGAAGTAGTTGAAGAATGCATAAGGAACTAATAGTAAGAGTATGATATAGTGATTAACTTGGCACCTTTTAATATTTTAACACTGATTCTAAAGACATAATTAGGGTTACCTTTGGCATTAGTATAATTTTTGATACATGCATTGTTTAGACAATATTTACATTTATAAAAACTATACGCCTATGTTGCTTTGCTTTTTGCACTTATAAGAGCTTGGGCTATAAATCTCAACTAAAGTCCATTAATACATTATTTAACTTTTAAAAAAGAAAATGAAAACTCTAAATCGAGCTTAATATAATCATATGCCTAAAAAAAGTTAGTTAGAAAGTTGATTAGTAGTCTTTTCTATAAACTTATAAAGGTCTCCACCTTTTCTCTTCTTTCTAATTTAATAACCATATTCCATAAGGGATGTCACAATCTCCCTCTTTTGAACTCTTAATTTCTATCAAGTCCTAATCTATAATATAGAATCTCTGCCCTTCTTAGAATGTTCATCCAAATTAAAAGCATACCGGAGTTATCCACTACTTGCGACTTTATCACAGGTGCAGTTCTTTGCCTTTGTCATCCTTTTAAAACATCATATTACTAAAGGCTTTGCTCTTATACCTTTTGTAATACTCTAATTTTAGATTAGCCCAATAACAATTCTAATTCAAGCTTAGGAGGACCATAAGCCTTAAAATAATTCATTCCTAGGCCTTGTACACACCGCCCATCACACTATGAGAGCTAGCCATAACTAAAGTTGTTTCTTTAACCATAAGGAAGGGGATATTGAAGGTAGAGCTAGTGATTAGAGTGAAGCTATAATAAGTAGCCAAACTAGAAGGTACAACAAGATCTCCTCCTTTTCAGATAGAGGTAGTGCTTATTAGGTATTTTTGTATTTAGATAATTAGTAGTCTTTTCCATATGTTTATAATGGTTTCTACCTTTTCTTTCTTTTTTTGTATGAGATTTGACACTTAATTCCCATGTGAGATGTCAAAATTTGTTAAAAATAAACCTAATAACAAAAGTGATGATTATTAAAATTTTTTACATAAAAACTTTATAGGTACATTGTATAATGGGTAGATGACAATATGTTGAACTATGTTAGTGGAGAAACAGATGTTTAGATGTAAAGAGTCAACTTAAAATGCTTTATGTTTAAAAGACTGCAAACAATAAGAAGTATCTTATAAAGAAGTTATATTTTAAGATACCAAATTGGAATTCCTATGATAGGTCACTTGAATACATTCCAAGATTCCATGATTTAATTTTCAAGAATAGGAGTTAAGTTTAATAAATAAGTTTAAAGGTTACGACTTTTTAGATTTGTGACAAACTCGTAACAATCATTTATAACATCACCATCTAATTCAATTTATGATGATGAGCTAATGAAGGAGGTTGTGGAAAAATATCCTAGTATTCTTCCTCATAGTTAGTTATGTTTATTATTGAGGAATAAGGGAGAAGAAATATTAGAGGTTTGAAGAACAAATTTAACATCTATTATAATTCAAAGGGAAAATTTACTAGTATTGAATGCAATAACTATTATAAGAAGGGGCAGATCAAGATTTCATACTAAATTTTGAAGGAAGATGTAAAGGGCAAAAGAAAATAGATTAATTGATAATGTTGAAGTGGTCAATTTTACAAATTATAAAACCACTTAGGTTATGGATAATTATCTACTACCTATGCCATATTTGTCACATTTTCTTTAGTTCTTATATACTTAATGATTATGACGTTTTAAGAATGGGTAACAATGGCTTAACTAAGGTCATTGTAAAAGTGATCTTTGCTTGGAGTCCTTACATTGTATAAAGCTACTATTTAGGAATATAAAATATATTCCAAACATTTTCTAAAATTTGATCTTGACTACCAAATTTGATAGTGAAGGTTATCACAATGGTCTTTCTAATGGTTAATGGAAGGACATTAGGGATTTTATGGTTATTGTTAATGGTAAGAAGAATCCTACTTCGGATATAATATTGGGTTACTTTATAAAAAAATCATCAATGTGCCATAGATTATAAATGAAATATAGTTGTTTCACAAAAGGTTTGGTCACATGACTGAGGAAGAAAAAGTATTATTTGTTATAAAGAATCTTTCCCCTAAAATGACAAGTGAACATATATAAGCATATACTCAAAATATTTATCAAGGAAGCAAAATATAGCTTCTTTTATATCATATTCACCTTTTAAGAAGGAGGGATTACTTAACTTAGTGCAGCCACATTTGTATACTCCTTTTACGATAAGGAAATTATAAGGATAATAGTATTTTATAATTATTTATGACTAGTCAAAAACTATGTGGGTATATGCTTTGAGGCACAAGGAATTGGTTGTGTTTTAATAGTTTTAGATTTGATTGAAAGGGAAACTAGAATGACATTAAATTCCATATGAATAAATAATGGAGTTGTATATTCAAGGATATTTGATAAGGACTGTAGATAAGAAGATATTTTTCATTAAAAAACACATCTAAAGACATAAACTAAATAATTTAACTAAACGGATCAAATGAAATTGAACGAGAGTGAGATGTTTTCTCTCATAATCGAGATCCCCTAGTTCTTTTATGATGAAGCTTTTCTACAATTGATTATTTGTATAATCACTCACATTATATTCTTTTATATTTGAATGTACCAAAAATGATATAGATCGAGAAGAAAGTATCTTATGAGACTTTAGGTGAAAAGAATTTGTACATATTTACAAAGATAAAAGGGTCAAGGTAGATGTGAAGGAACAACAATATTGATTATTTCTAGGAGGTTTAGATGTAGATTTAAAGATACAGTTTCTAACTGATCTTTATGGAAGAATAAACAATAGAAGATAATTAAGGAAGTGGATAAGGTCGTGCTTAATAATGATGAAGGTTCCATTGATGTAAGTATATTTTATTCAATATTGTTTTTTTCCAAATCATATTTATAATGGAATTATTGATGGTAAACAAGATGTAGTTAAACCTATTGAAGTTTGCAATCTAAATAATGGTCTTAATTAACCAACAGGTTAAGATATTACTCTTATAGTTTTTGTTAGAAAAGATTAGAAACCTTCAACCGTCTACTAAATACTTTATATAAGTATGTTTCAACATTAGTAAGGAAGAACATATTAGTTTTGAAGAAACTTTGGACAGTGAGAAAAAAATTAAATTGAATTCATATAAGATTAAATGAAGTCCTTACGTTATAATTATACTTATGATTTTGAGAAGTTTCCTAAAGAAAATAAATCTTTAAAGTACAAATAGATACACAAGGTGAATTTTGAAGAGCATATTTCATGGTTGTCAAGGGATTTATCTATAAGGCAAGTGTTCATTTAAAGATATATTTTTTTTAAGTTACGAAGATTTCAGCCATTCACATTGTACTTGTTGAGCAAGTTTTACAATTTACAAAACCTTTAATAACTGCAAGCGCACAGGTCGTACTTTGCATTATTAAAGGGTCGATCCCATTAAGAGGGTACTAACCTAGTCCTAAGTCATCTAAGGTTCAAACAAAAGAATAAAAAGAAATAAAACTAAACAAGTGAATAAGGAAAGTAAATACGAGAATTTGATTCAAAAATTACAAAGTGAAAATTTCAACATAACATAATTAAACTGAGTAGTCACACAGGTCACAATGGAAATCTATCAAGAGAGTTAATTAAGTTATAAAAGAGGGGATTTTACTTATCACTAATGTTAATCTAGCCATTTTTGTGTTTATGGGGTGTCAGTTCTAGACGGTCTTAGGGCTGATAACTCTCTCTCAAGTTATAACCATTAAATCCTAAATTGTAAACCCTAATCGAATTATGGAACTTGCAATCTCTCAATTCACAAATTACCCATAATTCTGGTTAGTTCTAAAGCTCTCTAATAAACAATTAGGTCTCGTACGAGATATTTCTTTATGAAATTACAGACTAGATTGATTAAGTGGTCAATTAGATTGCCTAACTCTCATTAATTTGATCTAATCATTTTTATTCGGCTCACCCTCTCGGTTTGTTACCGAAACACGCAATTACATTAATTAATCATAACACCAAAATAATAAACACAAAATAACTAAATCAACATTAACTCAATGTAAAATCCCGAAGGAAAGTTCAAAACATTATCAACAACTTGAATTCCTTTTCTACAATCCATCTCGACTTTATACATTTAAATGAAAAAGGAAATAAAGAGAAAATGGAACTTAGGTTGGACAAATCGGGAAGGCAACGGCATCAGGATACCACCTGATCTGGGGGGCAGCAGTGTTAGGATCCACTTCTTCTTCCTCCTTCTTCCTCTTCTTCTTCTCTCTCTCTCTTCTTTTTCTCTCCCTTTAGGGTTTCTAAGAGTGGTTGAATGTAAAGTTCCTCCTTTCTCTTCTTGTTGTTCTATTTATGCTTTTTTGGGTTTAAGGTTGAACTAGGGCAGGTCCAAAAAATCCCTCGAAACCTAAAGTTTGGAAGTAGTTGCGCATCTGTCCGATGCAAGCCACAATCTTGGCCTATGTCAGGCCTTTCTATCACAATTGTGGGCCATGCAATTGGCCCTAATTTGCTCTAAAACTCCTATGTTCTTCGATATTTGCCCTGAAACACTACCAAACACATCAAGGTACCTCAAAAATATCATATTTAAGCTTAAAGGATTGTTCTAACCTATAAAACACTTAAAACACAAATAAATCACAAACTAACACAATTTCACCCTAAACACATACTAAACAATCAAATGAATGGCTAAACATATATAAAACTATACCCTAAAATGCGATGCATTTCACATCTATTAACATCCCTATGTTTAAAGGTTTGTTTGTCCTCAAGCAAACAAAACAATAAACAACAAAAAGCACAGAACACACAATGCAACAAATGAGGCAATGACATCAACTTCACGAAATAATTTAACTCTAAACATGATCATTCAAGTTGATCCAAATTATTAACATGCAAAATCCGCATCTAGGGGCTCTGGGCTAAACATACATATTAATCAAAACTCAAATTTCAAGTTACTCACCTTTTCAATTGTACACATACATTATATATTCTTTAGTCATTAAAACTCTGTAACTACTCCTAAGTAAATTTTCATGAAAAGTCAAGGTATTTACAAGTTCGGTAGGTTTTATTAGGAAACATAAATTTTTAAAAAACATTTTTTAGACGTGGACCTAGTCTTTTACTCAGAGGCAAACATTGGTGATGAATGTCGATCTGGTTACTCGACTAAATCATGTTTTTATTAAGCTACTTGGTTGAAACGTCATTATAGCCTTTTGACGTGAAGGCACACATTTGTGATGCATGTCAATCTGGTTACTCAGCTACATCACATTCTCAACTGGTTACTAGCTCTATTCATTACCCAAAGGCCAATAGAATAGTTATTTATATAAACTTAACTAACATATTTTTTATTGCCTACCTTGTTGATTCAGCTACTCGTTTTCATGAAAAAATACTAGCAAAGCTACTTAAGTCGAAAGACCTAAAATTATGAATGAGTATAACAATTTAGAGGGTGACAAACTCATACTAAATCCTAATTAACTTGCATATTTAGTCAAAGAACCTAATTCACTAATTTTGCGAGCTAATTACTCTCCACAACCTAATAGACTATGTTCAAAATTAAATCAATTTCAATCCATCTAAGCCATTGACACATTCACACAATTCAAAAAATGCAACCTAACAGACTATCATACAAAATGCAAAATTCACATTCAAAGTAAAACATATAACCCTCCCCACACTTGAATAATACATTGTCCTCAACGTGAGAAGGATATGTACAAGCACAAAAGGGGGAATGAAATAATAAACGGAAGGAAAAAGAACAAAATAATAATAAAATTGGAAAGAAAAGGATTAGAACAATAAACCATCATGATAACTAAGGTCGTGATGTGTAGGAGACAGAGACCCAATGTGCTTGATGTCGAGCTGGCTTCCTTATCTTATAATTGATTTAAAAAGAATAAGAGAATTAGTAGGAAATGCACTCAGAATCATTGATATTTGTTTATGGAAATGAAACAACTTTAATTATATAACAATTTAAATATACCCTAAATATGCTAATTTATGGTCATTAGCTTGACCTTGTATCATTGGAAACTCAGTTGGGATCAATTATGAGCAGCTTGCTTCCACCCTTTTTGTTTAACATCAGTTTTGTAACTTATCAATAAGCTACAAATTGCAAAATGATTAGAAGGACAATATTGATAAAATTATGAAAACAAATTAATTTCAATAACGTCCTTTTCACTAACAAACTGTCAATAAAATAGGGAATAACGAAACTCGCTGAATCTTCCATAAGTCTAGCAGATTGTTTGGTAAAAGGGTGAACTGCTCTTGTTCTTCCTTAGTCACTCCCTTTTCTTCTTCTTCTTCTTCTTCTTCTTCTTCTTCTTCTTCTTGTGCTTCACAAACAGAGACTTTCATAGCTTCTTCAAACTCAATATTTGTTTTCATTTGTTTTTCATCCTCGTGCTGTTCTAAAGATTCGACATCATCAACTCTTATAAATGGTATTCTTGGTAGGTAAGGTGGAGGAGGAAAATAAGGAGGGTCCTCATTATTTTCTTCATCCTTTTTCTACTTCTCTTGGTCTTTTAAAACGTGAGTTTTAACTGGTCTATCTGTTAGTTCTCCTAACTCTTTCCCACTCCTAAATGTGATAGCCTTAACTTGCTCTCTTAAATATACTTCCATGTTGTTCGATAGAATTCCTACACTTTTTGTAGATAACAGATTGGCAAGCTATTCCACTC
The DNA here is from genome assembly GCA_027123815.1 of Erythroxylum minutifolium. NCBI lineage: Eukaryota > Viridiplantae > Streptophyta > Magnoliopsida > Malpighiales > Erythroxylaceae > Erythroxylum > Erythroxylum minutifolium. Next base: position 18,431,858 of record JAOTJB010000008.1, on the reverse strand, counting down.
AAACCTCTAGGCTGAGAATAGAAGAGGCATGAGTCCTTGTTACTTGGTCAATTTGCTCTTCTAACCTCTTCTGAGCCTCATCCATACTTATGAGCTTGTTCATGATCTTGTCCAGTTTGGAATCATATTCATTATATTTATCATGTTGAATGTTGAAATCCACGTGACCCTTGATTTCTAAATTGAATCTTAGTATTGTTAGATCAATGAAAATTTGGATTGTTATGCCACCCTGATTGGTATGTGCTGGAATAAGGATTGCTATCTCCCTAACCAAATGGTGCTCCTTTAAAGTTGAATTGCTCCACGTTGTTGTTTTCTCCTAAGAAGCAATTAGTTGCGATATCTCTTGTCCACATGACTCATATTTGTGCTACATTGTTGTGACTGGAGAGGAAGAGGTGTCTTTCAAGTTATTCAATTGCTTGGTGAGGCTGTCAATCTCAGCCTACAATGTTGTCAATGAATTTGCAGCAATCATTCCTCCTAGGTCCCAAAAGGTTGACTACTGTCTACTTCGTTTTGATGTCCAAAGATAACTAGTATATGCTATGTCTTCTAACATATCGTTTGCTACTTCATATGGGTGCATCTATGGTGCTTCTTGTGGGTGGATTAACTCCAGTGTAGAAGGTTTACAATAGGAATTCGTTAGGTAGGTTATAATGAGGACATCTGCTTTGCAACTCTTTATACCACTCTCACGCTTCATATAAAGACTCCCCGTCATTTTACTAGAAATTGATAATTTACTTTATTAATCTTGATGTCTTGTTTAGGGGGAAATACTTATTTAGAAAAACTCGCACCAACTACTCCTAAGTTGTGATGTTCGATGCGTGATAACTATAAATTGCATAATGTTTTAAGGCTTAGTTTGTTATTTATTTAAGTGTTAATTTAATTTTTTAGTATGTGTTTAGGTTAAAATTATGTTAGTTTGTTAATCAATTGTGTTTAATTGTTTTTATAGGTTACTACGAGTCTTTGAGCTTAAATATTATGTTTTTGAGGCACCTTGATGTTTTTGTTAGTGTTTTAAGGTCAACATCAAAGAACAGAGAAGTTTCAGAGACATTCAGGCTGAAACAATGGCCCACGATCGTGGCACAATAGGCCACAATCATAATAGAAGCATTGCAAATAGTCTACGATCATAGCCCATATGCCACGATCGTGACAGAAGCCCAGAACACAACCCACGATTGTGGCATATGGGCTTCTTCTCCATATCTCTCTTCCTTCTTCTCTTTCTCAATCTCTCGATGAACTTTTTATAGAGTTTCTCAATTAGTGGCTGATTCAAAAGCTCTCATCCTCTTTATCTTCTTCTTTTTATACCTTTTTTTGTTCTAGGCAGCCCTAGGGTTTTTCTGAGGTGCAAAAACTCCCTTGAAACATGATTTTTTATGTGATTATGGAATTAACTATGGATAAGTTACATTATCTTGGTGCTTTTAGACTTGATTAGGGCTTAAAATGAACTTAGTTTGATGTTGAATTAATTAGTTAAGTGTTTGATGAGTTTAAGTTGATAATTGATGTTATAACTTGAGGATTGGATTGTTTGATATCAATGTATATGAATTTGAGAAGTATGAGTTGTTAATCATATAAAGATGTCCTTATGAATGCTAATATGATTCAAAGGATATGGGTAGAGAATTAGGCATGATTGAATGAGAATTGGTTAGGGATGAATTGAGATGAATTGCATGTAAGGTTGATGATGAAGTGTTCTGGAATATGTTAGATGGAGCATTTCCACTAAACAGGCATCTGTATTTAGCCATATCTTGACCTTTAGATATCCAAATAGGATGATGTTTAATTTATATTAAACTATAGACATATTCCTATAATTTTCATGAAGGAATTGAATTTGAATTATGTCCCTAAGGGTTTTGAAATTTATCTTGAAGTTAAGTACTGCGTGTTGTCATCGTTCGAGAATGGTCTTTAGTATTTTAGGTATAACTCCTAAAATACTGAACTGAATTGCATTAACTTTATGTCGTTAGAAACTTAAGACATATAGGAACATTTTCTTAGAAGAATGTGTTGCCTAAATACCTCACTTGCTATGTCATAATGGCTATACAAAACTGACCCAAAAACTTGTCCTGAAATTAAAGTTGGAAAAGAAATTGAAGGAAGTGGATGGTGAACTTTCTGTTCACTCATCCCACAATCGTGGGAAGGCTTACACGACCATGGGAAAGGCCTTGAAGTGAAGAACATGTTGTTTTGTGTGATTATGAAACCAACTAACGATAAGTTACATTATCTTGGTGTTTTTAGACTTGATTAGGGCTTAAAATAAACTTAGTTTGATATTGAATCAATTGGTTAAGAGTTGGATAAGTTTAGGTTGATAACTCATGTTATAACTTGATGATTGGATTGTTTGATATCAATGTATATGAATTTGAGATGTAACACCCCACTCCCGTTGGACCCGAACCCTATATCGACGGTGATATCCGAATCCGTGCCCTGCGAGGGTGGTGTGCCACATTACTAAACAATCAAACAGTCGGTATAAATTTTTTTTAAAAACCATAAACATAAAGTATAGAAAATCGTTAACCAGAACAGTTCATTGTGTTTTACAATCATTTGATACAAACAATGAAATCAACAGAACTTTTATTAGCCACTTGGGCCCATTTCAAATTACAAAATACATTCATTTCCAATTCAGAAAAATTATTACAAACTTTAATATTCGATTTCAAATAATGTAACATTTTGCGAAAAAATACAATTCAGTATAAAAATAAAGAGACTCAATGCAGACGCGAACTGATCCCGATCTCTTCTTTCTTTTATATACGACAGATATACTCTCGTTGCCTAACGGGGTATTCTTCTGAGTCCTGAAAAATAATTGCAAATTTTGGGTGAGTTTTTGCGAACTCAGTGAGTGACCATCATCGATGGCTCACCCAATCACATAACACAAATTTCATACATCACACAGTTCACATTTCACATTTTGCACACATCTCACAGTTCACATATCACATTTATCGAAGTTTAATCACTTCTATTATGCACATGCAATGCCCATGAGACTCACTTTC
>JAOTJB010000008.1:18398116-18408243 GCA_027123815.1 Erythroxylum minutifolium | reverse complement strand
CGCCACCCTCGCGGGGCACGGATTCAGGTATCACTGTCGATATCGGGTTCGGGTTCAGCGGGAGTGGGGTGTTACATCTATAAGTGTTGATGTACAATCACTCACACCATTCGTACATAAACAGTAAGGAATTACAATTAGTCACACCATCTATACATAAATAGTGAGCAACTTCAACGAATCATGGCCTATTTTAAGATCACGTATGTATAACTTATGACCTATTTTAAGATCACACATGCACAAACACAGAGGAATTTTCACCTATTTCAGCAAAAAAATATAGATAAAAAAAGCAGGAAAATTAAGGTGGACTCCTAGATGCCATTTAAATGCACATTAAGGTGGTGCTACTGTTATTGAAGCTACATGTTGGCAACTAGAAAAAAATTAAGAAACTCATTAACTTGTGTTCGGTTCAGTGTATTAGTGCAGTATTACATCTAAGCTCGACCCAAACATGAATGAAGTAAGAATTTATAAGAAATAAAGAGCAATGCATTATGAACAACACCAATATTATCTCATGTACCTCTCAACTTTTGACTCAACCAAATAAGTAAACAGAAAGAGAGTTATATACCCAAAAAACAAAAACATATAGAGTAAAAGAGCTAACATTGAATTAGGTAACAAAGCAATGTTCACCAACTACACAGCCATAACAACAACTGCATAACTTAAGATTTCCTAATAGCAGTTTTTTTAAGTTTGATCCTTCTCTTAGGTTGAGTTGTATTGGAAGTTATAATTTGGGATGCTTGAGTTGTTGTTTCGTTAATATTTAGAGGTTGTAACACTTGACATTGACCCTCACCCATCTATGGAGTGTAAACAACCAATTAGGTAAATATTATCATCTACCTTGTAATTACATATAAGTAGTACAAATATGAATTTAAATGACTTCCTGTAAAGTAGGTATTCCTAGTAACTTCCCCAAACGTTACTTCGTATCCTCTACGTGCCTATAAAAAGAAAAAGAATTATAATGTTATATAAGTTTTTTAAAAAACTAAAATTTTACACTTAAAAGTTAACCAACCATTCTCGTCTCTCTTCGTAATATAATAGATGCAGTATTTGACCCTATAGATATTGATTATATCGATCTACCCACTTGACTGCTATGAATATTGGATGAAGCGAGTTCAGTAGATGCTAATTTTGGTGGCCTTCCTCTTTTTTGCTACAGTATACCCATTTAAGATAAACATATAGCTAAAAATACTGGATGAACAACAACACATTTATTACACAACTAAAATATGCACTTAAACAACGTTAAGTTACCTTGGAGTTTGATTCTTATTTTTGCATCCCTTTATATTGTGACCAATTTCATGGCAATGATGGCATCTTATAGCTACTCCAACCTTGCTTAATTTGTTAGGATTTCGAATATTAGATGAAGGGGGTTCAGTATATACTAATTTTGGTGACCTTCCTCTTTTTCGTTGCAGTATACATATTGAAGATAAAAATATAGTTAATAATACTGGATGAATAACGATACATTTGTTACACAACTAAAATATGTACCTTTTTAACTTTGGATTGCCTTAGAGGTTGATTCTAATTTTTGCATCCTCTTATAATGTGACCAATTTCATGGCAATGATGGCATCTCATAACTACTCCAACCTTGCCCAATTTTTCATGCTTTAGGCTTAACTTCATCAAGCTTTCTAATGGACTCATGTGGAACTTTGTAACACATAGACATTACTCTATGTCCTTTATCTTTAGAAATCCCTTTTAAAACTAGCATGCTTAGTTCATCAATACCCATATCCTTTTTTTGTTTTAATCTTACCCCCAACATATTTATTTTCTTGTCTTTCCAACACTCCACCATAATGAAATTCAAAATTTACCAACATCTCCAAAGGGAAAGTGTGACTAAATACAAAATGTTAAATATTCCAACAACTAAGATGAGCAACAACTAAGAAGAAAAAAAGATGCAACAACTAAGATGAGCAATTATATTATCTCTATTAAAAGCAATATAATATACAATAAACCATTAAGCTTAGATATTCACAGAAAAACTTCCTGTTTAAACTCTTCTGACATATATAGTTCATACGTATTTTTAGATGCAAGGAGATATGATGACATCAGTATAATACAACCATTACATCATAACAACACACCCACATTTACAGATGTAAAGAGCTTCATAAAAAACTAGTACTATATTAAAATAATAGAAACTGAAATGTTTAAACTGACTCAAGCACCAAAAACATACCTTTTCAAATTTCCTGAAGCTTTTTCAGAATACTTCACAACTTATTATGCCTCACCTACTGAAACCATCATAAGTAAGCCATTATGAGGTGTACAACTTAAAAAAAGAATGTTTCCACAACATACAAATAAGAAAATACATTCAAAATTTTTAGAGAAACAATGGTATTCAAATAGGGTGACAAGCAATAAAGCAACCAACACATACCCCATCACCAACTTCACTTAATAGGCAACCCCTAATTTCCACCTCCCAATATAGTATATGTTTGGGTAGTAGGGAAAGAACAATGATGGTGTCAATGTAAGAATTGCATCGACAATTCCTTCAACGGTAAACACAAATTAAGTTACCTATTGCTTCGAACCAATTATTTGAAGAAAAAAGAAAAATTATAAATATTCACTTTTCAAAATTAGCTTATATTGATAGTTTATTTGTCAGCTAGCATATCCAATCTGTGCAATTTATTTGCTTGATAGGTCCACATAATCTATTCCTTTGAGTCTTTAACCCATTGATGTCCCATAAGTTGAATTTTGTTAAACCTTGGGGGTTAACTGGATAAACATATAATATATGTCTTAACAAATTTAATTGAATCTACCAATTAGTAATATTGTTAACTCTTATGCAATATGTTATGGAGGTTTAACTTGATATCCTCTATCAACTAATATGTTACACAATATATTGATAGTTTATTTATCAAACCTCTAGTGTTCTAAATTTGAATTACACGAATACCTTTTTTTCTTTTAAAACTCCTTCCTTATTCTATTAAAGAAGCTTCATTTGATGTTCTCCCTTACAGTGGTTTCTTGATATGAATAAATCATATCTTAATATCTCACAATAATTGCAGTGAAAATTTGAAATATAGTCATATATACGTCTAAATTAATTAAGATTAGAGATGAAATGATAATAGCCATCTTAGCAGTTTCTTTACAATCAATTTGAAAATACAAAATACAACTATTTTTTCAGACGCTCACAAACTCCTCATAGAAAGGCTACTGTCTTTCTTCTTGAAACTATTAGGACACGTAAATTAAGGGAAAAGTTTTTGTCGAAGCACAATGTCACTTAGGAGCAAATCATTTTCAAATCAATACATAAATAAACAAATATGAAATTCCAATTTTAAACCCTAGTATAACAACATACCATTTCATAAATAGCGAATCAAGAACAATCAACAATAGAGAGGGAGAGGAGCAATTGTACCACATAAACAGTGCCAAAGAAAGTCTGGCAATGAAAGTCATAATTTCACAAACTTTCAGTTTTCTCCCGACAATGAAACCACTCCCTTATGGAGAACCCACTCACAAAGGAATTTTTGTTGGTTTGGTAGAGCAATTCACTTTGCGATAGAAGAATCACCCATAGACAATTAGAGATTTTAGTTTCTTTGGGTTATCGACTGAGAAGAGATTATGGATTTTTGTTACAGACTTTTGGAGCTATCAACAGAGGAGAAGATAGTGACATTTGATAATAAGCGAAACGACATCACTTTACTAAGGCTAAGAAACGACATCGTGTTACAGACTTTTGGAGCTATCAACAGAGGAAAAGATAGTGACATTTGATAATAAGCGAAACGACATCACTTTACTAAGGCTAAGAAACGACATCGTTTCGCTAATCAGGCATCCTCCTCTTAATGACGCTAACATGCCTAATTAGTGGGGGTCCAATGATATGTGACAGTATCATGTCAATCAAAATAATGATGAGACTAACGTCAAGTCAGAATTGAAAATTTTTGAAAGTTTCGACATTTTATTGCTACTTTTTAAAGCTCGGACTATAATTGAAAATTTGAAAAAAGTTAGGAATTTTTTTAGTAATTAACCCTTATAAAATTAACAAAGATGACTCATCCTTTAAAAAGAAAAACAAAGAGAAAATAGAGCTCAAACAAGCAATTAGCTTCCAATTAATAACAAGAAGGGGAAAAAAAAAACCAAAACTAGCGACACTTGGTGGAGATGCGGGCAACTTAGGGAGTCACTATCTCCATGAGATATGGTTAATCTAAAACTATTTTCACGAGAATATATAAAAATTTTCAAAAACAATTATTTTAAGTTTACTAAACAAGCTGACATTTATAGGTGAAATTCCAATTCAACCTCTCATAAAGTTACAGTATTAATGTGTTGATATCACAACTTTTCGTACCCCATGTCTAAGGGGTTTGATTTTATACTTTAGTCCATTAATATTTAAACCTTAATCAATTATGTAGATTGAGATTATATTCAAGACTGGTGAGGGAGGATGACCCAGTTTAATTTTCTAGGTTTCTATTACCCACTCAAGGTGATTCCGCACTTGCAGCCTGTCGTTGTCATGAATATTTACATCACCCAAAAAAGAAGATTGTGTGTCCAAATGTGAGAACTCATATTCTGAGAAGAGACATTTATATTTCCTACACAATTCTGCATTCCTCAATTTAGTTTCGGAAGACTTGAATCTTAGTATGATGTAAATCAAATTACTTTCACCACATCAGGCTTCGTAGGAGAACAACTAGGAGAGTCTCTCGAAGAGTGCTTTAATCCCAGATGGCAGGCTAGCTACCCAACCATGATTTAATTTAATAAACACTGTACCTCATTTTTCTTCTCAACTATAACTATTTTTACTCGAGCAAATTACACACAGCTGTATGGTTTATATATGGCTAGCTTTTCACTCTATAAAAAGAAGCACACGTCTAATTGTACGATTAGTCTGCCCTCCATCGATCCAGTTCAGCCATTCCTTTGTATCTCCAGACGTTGCACAGATTCCATGAAAGTCCTGGAAATGACATTAAGTTGTTATGATTTTGGTCATATGTGGCCACCACATAAGATCCTATAAATTTTTAGTAGGACACATATATATGTATTATCTCCTTTGTTAGACACACGATATATACTAATTACTATTGTACAACCTCGTAATTTAATTTTAAGAGGTTAAAAGGTAAGCAATTTAGTTCGTGAAATCAGAGCCATTAATTTAATTATGAAAACCGAACATGAGCAAGATGACTTTCTTTGTTACTTAAGTTTCTGAAAACAGGAAAGTGAGTACTTCGTATGAGATTGTTTTCTTTAAGTTTAAGAAAACATTCACTGGAGAAAATGGTATTCGAGAGTAAGAAGTATGTATACGTACTGCCATGGAACGTCTCCTGCGAGTAGCCAGTCTCCTTCTTTATCTTGGTATGTGATTGTGTAACATGCCGATCCATTCCCATGTTTTTGGACTGTGCAATGCAAAGTAATGCCGAGAGACAAAAGTGATCAAAAAGACACAGACCTCGGATTGACGGCTTGATAAAATAATGTAAAAGTTAGAGAAACCATACACTTAGCAAACATGGAGATGAGGGATTTTGAGAGTGCCTGATAAGAATTGTAGAGCTTTAAATTGATCTTCCTGGTTATTGCCACTCCCTCCATCTTTACCTTCACATACATCGACTTCGATACAACATTTTCTTCTCTACGTATTCGATTGTTCACAGCACGATCACCTTGGTGCTGGTGAAACAACTTCTTCCTCCATGATTTTATGGGTGGCCATCCCACAACATGATCTTCCGCTGCTTCATTCCTATGATCATCATATAGTCAAAATTTGTTATGTTTATCTTCTAAAATCAATGTATTTTCACGTATATACGTAAATTCTAGGTGTAATGAATTTTAAATAAAACATCTACGCGAATCTAACGAAGAAGTTTAACATTTGATACGACCATAACAGATGAAAAGATTTGGAATCGATATATAGGGAGCATACTTCTTGAATTTGCAAGAAATTATTTTCTTTTCTTCCATGCCGTCATCTTCCTCGTTAGGCTGGCCACTCCAGATAAGCAAAGGAAAAGCTTTAGTTTGTGATTCATCTTTGATCCTGTCAAACGCCTCTCTGAAGCTACGTTTCTTGCTTAAACAGCCTTCATGTCTCCGTTGTTGGAAGCTGACTATTTCTTTGGACTTCAAACCTTTCTTATTTAGGTGGGAACAGCCTTTGGTAAGATCGTAGGTTGAGAGGGAAAGACATTGTTGAAGCTCCATTTCGTTGCATGTAGCAATTAACCAACAAAGCACACAATAGTTGATAATAAACGAAGAAAGGAAAAGGAACACGAAAAGAGGTTAAGCTTCAAGCTTAAAGTGAACGGAGTTTCCGACTTTAGAACTGTGAAGCATATATACAAGAGGGAGGGAGATAAGAAATTGACCATTGTCCTGTAGAATGGAATAAGCTAGGGACCACAGAGAAGTTGGGTCGGCGAAAAGACTGACAAAGATATGGACAGTTGAGGAAAGAAGCAACGTACCAGGACAGGTTAGCTCGGTCTTTCTTCTAGGTCTTGGCCTTAACATGTGTCCCTGTGCTCAACAACTTTAGTTAGCCGTTTTTATTGAAAAAGTTAATATTATTAATGCCTGAGCTACGAATTGTCAAACTCAATGCGACTAACCATGAAACAAAGTTGGAATTTTGTTTTGTACGATGCTGGCTTTCATATAGAATTGGGATAGTTTCATTTACAGTCGCTAGACCATTGAAGGTAATGCCACCGTTCATCCTCGGATGCCTTGATATATTGGTTGAGGATCAAATCAGGACTTGGTAAATAATTTGAATAAATATGTTAACAATTCTGTTGTTCTTATGATGATAAGTCATCTCATTTCCTTTACGACTTGCTATTGAATTTTGTAAATTGGAAGGGGAAATCATGATGAAGATTGAGAGGCATTCCATCTACAAGATATTACAGTTCAGTAATGCTTAATTATAGTGCAGTTCTTAAGTCTTGATTACAAAACCTGACACAAAGTCTCAGCACATGATTTCAAATGTAAAAATTGTCCATTATGTTTGTCAAACATATCATGATGCATGTACTTGACGCTCCATGATAATCACTACTCAAACATTCTCTTCATCTTCTCGATTGATTATGATGATACTAAGCTTGCAACTACCTTCCACTATTATATATATATATTACAATCGATTCCTTCTGTCGGATTTCAGTTCCACAATTGTAAGCCAATAATATATGCGAGAGAGAATAGAATCGAATCGACCTAGACAATCAACAAAACAATTAAAAAATTATGTTTGCTACATGTTTCCCCATTGTTGATTAGGTAAGGTCACATAGGACTGTGCAATGTAAGAGGACGTGCTTGGGCATATGTATATCCTGATCCTGAGGGTGGCAAGCTTGTGAAGTTCACGTGCTTGCCAGGATGGGCATGGCATGCTCTATGTAGGTCGGGCCTGCAGGGCTCTGTATGGTTTATTATTGGACACATCAATTCAACAATCGAGCTTCTCCGTGGAGAATCTGCCGCTGGAAGCTCGCGCTCGTGTGGTGGAACCCCAACAAATTGGTACATAATTTACTGTGGTTTTGGCTGGCATTCATGAATTCATTAGAACTCGCTGTACCCATCTGTGACTCTGCTGTCTGGCTAGAATTTGACAAACTGTGAGATTCAATGGTTGATAATGATGCCCTGTTGAAGATTATACTTCACCAGTCAACGTATATGTAGGAAACCCACATGGTCGTGGCAAATTTTGGAGTGATCGAGGTCCAGCATTTGTGGTTACACTTACGAGTAATTATTTTCTTCAAATTAAACTACTTCGGTTCCATCTTTCCGATATTATAAAATGAAAAGTTTAGTTTCTGCTATACAAAAGGTGGAAGAATTCATTTATCCAATTATAGATGGTTTAAAAAAATCACTGCTAGGAACGTATTAATTAGCTAGGGATATTCACTCCCGTTGGCATTAGGATAACATAATAAAGTTATTAGTTTATGTTAATTGCCACCAAAAATTTTAGTTGGAACTGTTACCCAAATATATGTGGTTATCTAAACTAACATAGTAAAAATGGAACATTAACATGTTAAGGGATCTCCCAAGCGACTAAAAAGATTGGTATATAGATAAAAGTTAGTTTATACATACGAAATATTCATTTATCTTGAACGTCACTCCATAGATTTAGAGGCAAACAAAATATATTCTTAAAGTAGGGTATCACTATCGAATTAAAGTAAGGAGACAGGAGCCCCACTGTACATCAAAAGCATTGGTTTCTTATCCCTTAGGAGCTAAACGTGAGAAGAAGACGACACATATCCGAAGAGAAAGGTGGTGTTTAAAGAGAGACCTCCTCCATCTAGTGAGAAGGAAAGATGCATGTCCACAAGTCGAAGTTAGTCGAGTGTTATCACATTCACTTGTATTAAAACGGACGATAGGTAGGTTCCATCCTTTGGTCTTTAACAAAAGTAAGCAGTGGTTCCTGTGGTTGGACATTCCAGCAAGTTTGTCCTCAAAGATTCTCATTTAATGTTAGGCACACGTGGGGAAGTATGGGGCGGCCTTCCAATATCTGTTCGCTTCCACTGTAGCATTCAGTGCACATCCCAAGAAGCGGGAATTTTTTCTTACCTCCTCTCGTGCTCATGCTTCCTCCACCAAGGTTGTAGTTGACGATGTCTTTAAGATGTGAAGACCCACATCTTCAAGGATGTTTATCATGATGTTTCAAATTAAAATTATGAATGATGAAAGTGATACACCAACTTCTAATTCATGATTATTATGAAACTTCTACTATTTCAAGTGAGTCCATATATTTTAAGTGAATCTATATATAATCAAAATCTCGTATTTTAACTTAAAACTTTAAAACAACAAATTATGAACCTACTTATATGTATATATGTCCATTTCATTTTATGTCTTTCCAATACGAAATTACTTTATTGATAAATTTCTATGATTTCATTTGTAAATTTCTTATAAGAAAATAATATCCAAATATTAAACCCTTAAGCCTGTTTAACAAAAATTTTACTACTTATTTGAACGCTTTTCTAAGCCGAACGAGTTTTATTACAACCTACAGTTTTTTTTGTTTTTGATAGAACACACATTACAAGATCATGAATCCAACTAACAAGGAATAGAAGAATCTCAAACCTAGTATTAATGAAAAGTTCTTTAATAAAAAAATTCACTTTAGGCCTAGCGTTACTAAAGATGTGACTTGAATCATTACACTACCCGCATAATCCTATCTGGGGTCATCAAATTTGATGGATTAATTAATTATGTCGAGTTACCATCGCGTACTCTAGAATAAGAAATCATTATGCCTTTTATAATGAATCTTTTTAAAGAAATACTTGGTCCCTAGATAAGTCAAAACTTGTATGAATAAGAATTTTTCTTCATCTCTAATAGGCACCATTGGCGATACCAACGGTGTTTCGATTGTTAGATAGAAGAATTAAATGCAAAAAGTTTATAATGGTACCAATAACAAGAATTTTTCTGTCACAGTTATCAATTAAAAAAATTGATACACTAATTATAAAAATGAGATATATGGTTTTAAAGTACGAACTAAATATAAGTGGTTTTTTTATAAGAATGTTTTTTGTCAAATCTACTTTTTTAATATATGGAGAATACATGTTTTTGAAATGCCTCGTTAATAATGTAATCTAGAGAGGAAATATATAAGTTTGAACTCACTGATCTTGAGATGGAAGAATTAGTTATTGAAGAAATAATATAATTTATGTCAAAATAGTAGTATAAGTATATCTTTTGCAATGAATCACCAGTTTTATCACAAAATAAACACTTAACATCTTTGATGATAAGTTTAAATAATCATTCTAAAATATTTGTTTTTTGAATAGTAATATAAATGAATATCATAATATTTTTGGTCGGGTCGGTCGTGCTGGGCCCGAGCCCAGTCGTAATGACCCACAGGCCGATCGGTCCAATCTTCAAAGATC
>JAOTJB010000008.1:18325810-18337794 GCA_027123815.1 Erythroxylum minutifolium | reverse complement strand
AATTAATTTTTGTAGATTAATATATGTTAATTATTTAATTAAAATTTTATTTGAAATTTATATATTTGAAGATAATTTTAAATTTAATTACATTTATTAATAATTATAAAATTAATTTTATTATTTAAAAAATTAATCTATTCATAATTTAAACTAAATAAATTTAATATTAAATTAAATTAAATTATTCATACTTGTTATTAATAATTAATATATTAAACAATTAAATAATATATATTTAGATAATATTAAATCGGATTATAGAAAAAGAAATAGAAAACAAAAATCTCTTTTTGTAGTTTTTATAATTTTTGAAAACCGAAAGAAACTAAAATAAAAAACTCAAACAATCAGTTTTTAACTAAATTTGAAAACTAAAATAAAAAACTAAAAAAAAAATGAACATACCCTTAAATTTCATTCTTTTTTCTGATAGTATAAATTTATTACTATAACTTAAGTTCATATTAAATTTGCTTTTTTGTTTTCTAATAGTATAAATTTATTACTACTTGAACTCATATTCATGATGTTATGAAATTTAAAATTAAAAAATTAAAAATATATACTTTTCAAATCTAAAATTTAGAAATAATAATTTAGTTTGAAGTTAATTTAATTTAAAATTAATAAAATTTTATTCAATCAAAATTTAAAATGAATTGAAGTTTACGATAAAAACGTTATATTTAAAGTCAATATTTAAGTTAAATGATTCAATTCGACACCATATCATCTGGTATTTCCGCGCCAGCTTTCTCAAGAAGCAGGAGGGCGTCACACTCGAAGAATCTACGAGAAAATAAGAAACCCTATTTTGATTGCGACCGTTAGGGTTGGCTGTTAACTATGTTGTCTTCCTTTGGCCTCTTAAAGGGCATATTGTTCTGAATCTGGGTTCTCTTTACGAACCACCACAATATTTTAAAAAAAATAAACCCAATTCGTCCATATCTACATTGGTCTTAATTCTACAAATTTTCTTGCCATGTGTTCTACCTACGTCGGGTAATGTTGTTGCCTGTCGTTGTCGTCACCTCGTCACCCCTGTAGAGCATCATTCTCTGCCTTTGGAGGTTCTTAAACTTTGTATTTCGTTACAAGCACATACAAGCTTATGTTACTAATCAAAGATCCAACTTTTATTTGCTTTTCTTTGCGGTCATTAATCTTCGTATGTTTTATCATCTTGTTTTCTATTTTCGAAACTGAGGTCTCCTGTACTCAATGAAATATTCTTTTTTCATTTTATGATCAACTGCACTCTCAGATACAAGATCCATCTAGTTCAATCTTTCTCTCATATTTTCCTCTAGTGGTTTTAAGTATTTTCATGAGCACTCACTGATGACTGACCCGCGAAAGCTTTAGTTCCATTTTTGATAACCATCTTGAAATAATTAATCAGTTACTTTTTTCTCTTCTACTATATATATCCGTATTCCACGTATCAACAAGAGCTTTAAATTTTTCAAATATATATTTGGTGACCTTATTCCACGTATCAATAAGAGCTTTAAACTTTTCAACTCTTTGACTGAATGGGATTTAAAAAATTTTATAAAATAATAAATAAAAATAAGATTTAGATCCTATTTTTAAAACTTATCTAACATATTACTATCCGTACTAAAATTTCATTAAAATTTTAATGATAAAGTATTTATTTTGATTGCGATTAATTGTTCCTATTTACTATTTACAAGAAAATTATTCAAATTCACAATGTTGCATTTACCAAGGAAAACTTTAAAACAATTTTTATTTTAAAATATAAGAAATATAAAAAAGAATTTTTTTATAAAATCTCAAAAAATCTATCTCAAGTACAAGAACTATCATATAGATAAGAATTGATTCTCTATTTTCAAATCATACCCTTATTCTAATTGATGTTCCTTTTCAGAGAACCTTCAAACATCATTCGTTTAGATTTAATAACTATCTTCTCAAAGCGAAGAGTTTTAATATGACAATATTTGAGAGATTGTCTACTTAAGTATTTGGCACTAAACAATTCATTTGTTACCAAAAACTCAAAGTTATTAAACTAGAGCTGAAGAAGTTGAAAGCCTCTTATTCTTTTAACAGTCATGTAGCTATTGATAAAGTTAAAGAAAGTATGGTTGCCACTCAATTTCTACTATAATCTCTTAATTGTGGTGATTATAAAATTATTTAAAAAGTAAAGCTAGATTTGGAGATTTATCTAAGAGTTGTACAAAGTCACTTATCACTCATCCAACAGAGGGCTAGAATTAACTATCGTAAAGAGAGGGATAGAAAAACCAAATTCTTTTTCAATTCCTTATTAGATAGAAAAAACACTAATAAAATTTGTTCCATAATTAGTGTGGATGGGACACTCCTTATAGATCAAGCAAGCATAATAGAGGAAGCAGTCAAATTCTCTAAAGGGATACCAAGTTCAGACCATGGATCCTATTCCTCTGTGGATTCCCTCCAATCCATCATCACCAACAAAATTCCTTCTGAAGCTTCTTAGGAGCTTATTAAACCAATCTCGGATATTGATATTAATTCTACAGCCTTTGCTATAAATGGGATGAAGGCCCTTGAAACTACGGGGTTAAATGACTTTTTTTATATATAAAAACTTAGCTTATTATTGGTCTAATGGTTAGTGAGGCAGTTCATGAGTTCTTTTACAAAGGGGTGATTCTAAAGGAATTCATTAAAAGGTTTTTCTACTTAATTCTCAAAATTTCTAATCACTCTTCCTTTGGAGACTTCCTACTAATGTCATGCATAAACTTCATTAATAAAATTATTGCTAAGTTCTTATTAAGCAAATTGAAGGGGTTCTTTGTCTCATTGAGAATCATAACCTAATTTATGAAAGATAGGAGCATTCTTGATAACATTATAATTGTCCAATAACTCCTAAAAGGCTATACAAGGAGGAATTCCCCCCAAACTCTGCTATTAAGATTCACTATAGTAAAGTCGTTGATTGCGTTAATTGATCTTTTCTTTTCTAGATTCTCAAAGCTTTTAATTTTTCCTGACATCTATGGCAACTAGACCAAGGCTTCTGTCTTTAATGACACTCCTTCAAAGATTATTAAGGGGAGAAGAGGAATTAGACAGGGAGACACATTGTCCACCTATCTATTCATTCTCAGTATAGAAGTCCCTATCTCAGTTGCTAAAGCTTAATGTCTCCAATAATCCTAAATTCAAGTTCCATTCTAGGTGCAAAAGTGTTTCCCTTACTCATCTATGTTTTGTAAATGATCTACTTCTCTTCTCTAAAGCCCATACAAAATCAATTAAATTATTTATAGATACTCCAAAGTGTTTACTGCGATGTCAGGCCTTAAGGTGAATCTTAATAAAAACCACTTTATACTTTTATCAACTACAGAATTTCTACAAACTAGTATTTCCAACATAAATGGTATGAGTAAGAAAATCCATCTTTTATAATATCTAAGCTTAGAAATTATTACTAGAAGATTATCATTCAGTGAATTCCTTCCTTTGATTAAGAAAATTCTAAGGAGAATTAGTAAATGGACTAATAAGTTACTATCTTTTGGAGGAAGAGTTCAATTAATCAAATATGTCATTTTCTCCCTACATATATATTGGAGCACTCATTTTCCCCTTTCTAGGAAGTTAGTAAAATCCATTGAGTTCTATAGGCAAAACAGATGGGTGTTCTAGTCATCCTAAAGTTAAATGGGTACAACTATGTAAACCTAAAATGAAAGGAGGATTAAGAATCATTTCTATTAAGGTAAGCAATAAGGTCCTTATGATCAAAATACTTTGGAGAGTGCTCAAAGGCAAAAATTCCTATTAGATGAGATGGTTACATAGTTAATTTTTTAAAGCGAACAGTCTATGGACCCTATCTAGAAGATCAACATTCTCTTGGTGCCTTGTTCAACTATTAAAGATCAAGGAGGAGGTGGCAAATGTAATGTGCTGCAAAATTGTAAATGGGCATGACAACTAGACAGGTTATGGTCCCCTATCCCAAAACCTAAATGCAATTTTAGCTCTCTCAGGAATAAAGTACAAGGCAAAGGTTGCCGCACTAATCAACCAAAATCAACGGATGCAATTTTTAAAAGCAACACAACACCTTAAACCCTCATATTCCCTTGGTACTTACCTTCAGGATTGCTACCTATGGATCAATATGCCTATTGATATATTTACAAGCAAGGTTTACAAGAAATGGATGCATAGTAGTAAACAAGAGGTATCCTAACATAGGGTTATCTAAAATAACATCCTAAGAAGCAATACAACTTTCTTATTTTGGTTAACAGTCAAGGATAGAATTACTACGATGGACAGACTGCATTTTATTAATCTAAATGGGAACTATATCTATGCAAGGAGGAGAATGAAACAAGGGGTCTTCTATTTTTTATATGCTCTTTCTCTAATTCAATCTAGTGTAAACTTATGGAGCATTATTTATGCAATGTCAAAATCAAAAAAGGCATTTTCTTTGACTTTTAGAATTACAATTGAATTCAAAAAATATGGAATTCTCTGGGAACTCTAATACTTTCTTGGAGGCTATTAATGTGCTAATTATTGCATAAGCTTCCAATCCACTATGGAAGTGGCATGTTCTGGTCCTAACCACAACTTCTCAAGAGTAATCTTAAAAAGTTACAAAACAGGGAACATTCTAAGCAGACAATCATGCAAGTCATCCTCTAAAATGTAAATGAACAATTCATATGCTAGGAACTAAAGCAAGATTAACAGAGATAAAGTGCAAACTAAAGCTAATACCTAGAAGGAAGCAGATCCCATATCACGTAGTGCATCCTTTATGGTTGGTGCAATCTTCAGGCAATAACAAAAGCTATCAAATGACGATTAACTACTAAATAGAGCTGGAAAAAATGTGAACAACCAGATTGGGTCACTCTTACTTGTGGATGTTCAAATTATAGAAGGAAGAAATGCTACAGCCATCGAAACCTTTGAAGGACTTTTGAGTTTTCCAATAGCTAATTAGGTAATATATGGAGCCATCGACGGTCTATAGAATGATTTTTTTACCTATTTGTAAAATGACGATAAAGTGAGAATAATTAAATGTTGCGTTTTCATGTTCTTGTTTGGGTTAGCAAGAGTTTGGTCTTTACATAAATAAGATGAATTGAGAAACATAATGTAAAAATTGTAGTAAAGTATATCCTTTTATAAAACAAAATTTCAATAGTAGGAGACAATTAGGACTGCTGAGTATCTCGGTGAAAAATGTGCAGAAGGGAAAATGGGACTGAACTGAAGGGTAAATTAGATGTCATCGTACCGAACTGGTCCCACCCATCCCCCAAAAATCTTGCATCTCTATTCTCCCATTTGTCACTTGAGATCCTCTGTACCCACTATAGTATACCTATTCTGTTCCACTTAATCTCAGCCATATAAATGTGTGGGATCTATGTGAGATCTATGTGAGTCCTACATATTATATGGCTGAGATTGAATGGAACAAAATAGGTACATCATAGTAGGTACAGAGAATCTGGTTCCTCCGTTTGCTCGCTCTTCGCCTCCTTCTATTTTAATATTTATTTCCGTTAACAAGCAATAATAAGAAAATGTAAAGCTGTAAACCCAAGCACCAAGCACAAGGCGGTTCTCTCTCTCTCTTGTCTCTGTCCTTGTCCCTATCATTCGCAAAACGTATTAGAGTTTATAACCATCTCTTGATCATCTGTGCTTCTTTTTGTTTCTATTTTAGTTAACGGTTGTTCTTTTTAATTTGTGGATACTCCTCAACTCTCCTACTTTCCGTAAGTAATTTTCATTTCTTTTATGTATGTAGTCGTCGTCTTTTAATATGATTACATTTATCTGCCTTTTTACTGAAAAGGAAAGTGCCTAAAACTCGAAAGAAACCAATAATCTTGAATTCATTGAGCTTTTCCTTTGATCTTCTATATAGCTGCTGAGTTGAATTTTCTAATTATAAAGCAAGGAAAATTTTATTTTTCTCTGGTGGATTTAGTGAAGGTGATCTGTTTCCGAAAAGTTAACGTTTATATGCTTACTTTCTCAGAAAACAATTAGAGGATGATATTATGTAGTGCTGGTTGTTTGTGATCTTTTGTTTGAATGGAAATGTTTTGACGAGCTTAGTAGTATGTAGTTTTCATACGGCAAATAAATAGTTGAGAAGTTGATGTTATGTTGGGATCTCTCTAGTTTGGCATCGGGGATAAGCAAGTACCGGTTTGGAAATGGTTGAGGCAGAGTGCTTTTGTATTTGTTGGCAACTTCACTCCAGTTTGGTAAACATGTTATTTGATTTTACTTCATCATGGGTAATTTGAGCTTAGTGGATTTTCTTATCCTTTTGTGTCCTGAGATGTAACCTAATTTTAGACGTTATAAAATCATCATTCACAGGGTGGAATGCCGTTTGATACTTTTTGTTCTGTATTGGAGTTCATTTACATCAATTAGTTCTGGCTTAAGCTCTCCTAATCTTTAAACTTATTATCTTGTGGCATAAGCTTGTTTATGTGGTTGTTCTGCATATCTTGAGATTCCTTGATTGGGTAATGTCTCCAAGCTGGATGTTCTCTTGCTGTTCAATCAGCTATCTTATGTTTGTTTTCTCTTTTTGGCATCTATCATTTTAGTTTTAGATAAATCTCTTAAAGAATAAGAAGGTTTAGTATATTGGATGGTGTGATATGATGAAAATCAGAACCAGAAACCATCATCCCATTTAACCCAACTGGGATGTCCTGGATCTGAAAATAGTCCCCTTGTCTTTTTGTTTTCTATTTCTTTCCTTTTCTTATATAGGTGTTTATAATTTTTTAGGAAGACTAATGGCTGGAAAAGTTGTTTCTGCTCAACCAAGTACTTTCGAATATGAGCTTTTAGAAGGTGATCCTGACCCCATTAAAACTGTTGTGGCTACTTCAAACCCGTCAACTCCATGGATAGATCCTGCAACTTTGAAACTTCGACACAGAATTGGTAGGGGCCCTTTTGGTGATGTCTGGCTGGCAACTCTTCATCAATGTTTCGAGGATTATGATGAGTACCATGAAGTTGCTATTAAGATGCTAACTCCTATTAAGGAAGAATACATGAGGACTGTGCTGGAGAAATTTGATAATTTATTTTCAAAGAGTCAAGGCATCGAAGGCGTTTGCTTGTTACATGGAATTTCAACTATTAGTGGAAAGGTTTGTGAGCTAATCATATTGGTGCAGTAAAAAGGACTTCTTTCTTCATTACTCTTAACAGATGAAGTCTCTGTCCTACAGATATGCATCATTATGAAGTTTTATGAGGGATCAATTGCTGACAGAATGGCTCGACTTAAAGGAGGGAAGTTCACATTACTTGATGTCTTAAGGTTATGTAGATTTAATTCTGAACATATTTCTTTTTACTCTTAATGAATGTAAATTCTCATCATTTATGATGTTTGCAGGTATGGGATTGAGTTGGCTCAAGGGATTCTGGAATTGCATGCAAAAGATATCTTAGTTCTTAACCTTAAAGTTTCAAATTTCCTTCTTGATATAAATGATCAAGCAGTTTTAGGAGATGTTGGCATTCCTTTCTCACTGCTTGGAGTCCCACCACCAAGCTCAGATGTGTCTCGCAGGCTTGGGACTCCAAATTACATGGCACCAGAACAGTGGCAGCCAGAAGAAAGAGGTCCCGTGTCCTTGGAGACTGATTCATGGGGTTTTGCGTGCAGTATTGTGGAGATGTTGACAGGTGTACAGCCTTGGTGTGGGAGATCAGTTGAAGAGATCTATGACTCGGTGGTCATTAAGCAGGAGAAACCTCATATACCTGCAGACATTCCTCCTCCAGTTGAAAATGTTCTTCTCAGTTGCTTTGAATATGACTTCAGGAATCGTCCCTTGATGAAAGACATATTAAGTGTCCTTAGGAGGTAAATCTTTGTGATGTTCTCTTGAATTTGGTTACTGAAGTTTCCTTTGCTGGGGGTTGGGCGGTCATACCTCCTACATCTTTAAAGTAGGTCCTTGGTTATATTTCTTCAACAAATCACTTGCTTACTGCATGCTGAGCAACTCTATAATGCAATAGAATGAGAAGTCAGGCTACTGGACTCTGTATATTAGTTTAATTTTAAAACTAATAGAATATGAAATAGCTTCACCGCTTGACTCAAAATATCTTTGAGCTACCTGATTTTTATGATTTTTTAGCTTTCTTTTAAGTCTATTTATCTGGTCTCTTTCTTTCTTTTTATTTTTTTCCAATGGATATGCAGCTCACAAAACATGGTTAATACCGATGGCATCTGGACAGGAATGGAGGGCAGGAAAATTTCAGACAAACCAAGCGGCTATGGCTACACAAAATGGTTTCTTTCAAAGGATCATCTACAGGTGGGAGATACAGTGCGCTCTAGAAAGCCACCTAATTCCTGTGGACATGAATATATGGATGTTCCTGAAGGAACAGTAGTAGGTTTAGAACATGACACGGACCAAGATGGTTTTGTCTTGGTGAGAGTCCCCAGGATCCATGATCCGTTAAGAGTTCCTGCTTCAACACTGGAGCGGGTCATTCATGGCTTGGCTGCTGGGGATTGGGTACGCTTGAAGGAGGAAAACAAGAAGCATTCACCAGTGGGTATTCTTCATTCCATCAATAGTGATGGTAATGTGACTGTTGGATTTATAGGAGTGGGTACTCTTTGGAAAGGAAATTCCTCAGATCTTCAGATGGCGGAACCTTATTTTGTGGGACAGTTTGTGAGGCTAAAAACTAATGTTCTTAGCCCACGATTTGAATGGCCTCATAAAACTGGAGGCGGGTGGGGTACTGGTAAAATATGGAGGATCCTACCCAATGGATGCCTCATTGTCAAGTTTCCAGGGAGATTGACGTTTGGAGAGAAATATAGCAGTTTCTTGGCTGATCCAGCTGAAGTGGAAACAATTTCATTTAGTACTTGTCCCGGGATAGTTAAAAAGTACCAACATCTGGAGGATTTTCATTGGGCTGTTAGGCCACTTCTGATAGCCCTGGGTATATTTACAGCTGTGAAGATGGGAACATTTGTTGGGAAGAAAATTGGGGGATCAAAAGTGAAGCGGCCGCAGAGAAGTACAGTACAAGGAGACAGTCAACAAATGGATGTTCAGACAATCGGCAATGCCAACAGCTCAGCTTGGTTACCACCATCAGTTGCTAATATTCTTGGTGTCAGCGCAGCTGCTGCCCGATAGCCGCAGGCATATACATTACAAGTTTAGCTAATTTAGGCTTCAACTGATTATGGATGCTATGTTGCAGTAGTAAAATAGTGACCGGCTATTCCTTCGTTGTTCAAGTAGTAGGATTTATCTTTCTTTGTATATAGTTATCAAATCTGTTATATTGGAGATGATCAGATATACGAAATGTTCTTGCCAAAGTTTTTCCCAGGTAACCTCGAGTGATCAATTGTGCTTGTTGGGTTGATATTTTCAAGATGTTAGTTTTTCTCACAGCTTCCATTACCATTTCTTGTCAGGAAAAGTTAGTTTTTTTCACAGCTTCCATTACCATTTCTTGACAGGAAAAGGGTTAAAAAGGATTTAAAGGTTTTGATCAAATTTTAATTAGGATCCTAATGTTCATAAACGTTCAAAAATAATCCAAACATTTGGTGAATATTCAAAAAGACGAGAGAATAGAAAGTTAATCCTTTCGTTAAATATTTTTCACATGAAATTTTTTAATTTTTTAATAGAACTCTACTGTTAGGTAAATATTTGTTTTGGCAAAGGGTCCGATAAAATTTGACTTAATTTGTATTAATCACTAGGTTAATTAATTAAGGGGCTATTTGATTCCACTTCTGTTTTTGTTGTTGTTATTATTGGTTTCTGCTTCCAATTTTTTATTTCTGTTTTTTTCCTTAAAAAACGAAAACATGTTTGGTTGAGATTTGTAATATAAAAACTGAAAACAAAAACCTGTTTGGTTGAAATTTGTAATAAGAACTAAAAATAAAAACATGTTTGATTTTATCATCCTGTTTTTATTTTTTGTAATTATACTCTTATGTGTAATAATTATAATATAATGCATTATATTTTTAGATTAACTAATTGTGATTATAGCTAAAATTAAAATATATGCTAATCAAATATTATTAAAATTTTACACATTAATTGTATATAATAAAATTATATAAATTAAAAATTATATTAAGTCATTCTAATCAATAAATATGTCCATCATACTATAATTCTTGAAAACATAACGATAATTCATTTACAATTTCCACCTGAGAACTAATTTTTGTAACAAAATCAGTTCTAACGGCATTAAAAGAAAATTCTATATGGCTTCAAATAAACATTGCAAAACCACCTAGGAAACAATTAAGAGTAGTGTACGTTATATGCTTCTGTAACTCTTCAAGTATTAAGTAGAATTATTTTTTGTTATAACTAGGTGGAATAATGGTGACGTAGATAGATGAATAATGCTGTTGAAGTAGCCATAGCATAGGGTAACATAGTCCGCATTCCCTGTATGACTTAACAAATTAAATACCACTTCTAATTAATAAGAAGTAGATGAAAAAGTGAGCTACATTCCCACAACTGTTGCTACAGTGGCAAAAGCAAAGACAGGGCGCCCTCAACAGAAATCCAACCCCCAGTTGAGTTCAGAAACAAAGACGGTTGTATCAGTTTCCAACTATCAAGTTTGTAAGGACTTTTTAACAGTATTAGGACCAAATGAAATAAAAAGCCAACATTGGAGAAGTTATTTGTAGTATGTGGGTTCTAGTACAACGACATGCGAAAAAAAGGGTCAAGGAGAATGCTTGCCCCTTCTTTTTACCAATAACCTAGAGATAGCATGCATGAGAATGCTTTTCTCTGGGAAAACATAAGAAATTTTGCAGTACACCCGTTTTTCACCATTTCTGGTTCTTAGAGTGAATGACTTCTGCTATTTTTGTGGTCAAATCATTTAGAAGCAGATTAAGACATGCATGCACACAATGTAAGTGTGGAAGCCCAGCAAGATATGTACAATCACCTAAAGTGGAAAAGTGATCAAGCCACCACAATAGACTCCAGCAAAGAAACAGTTTGGAGATATACCCTGCATTAAGAATACATGTCAAACTGACCAAGATATCCGAGGAAGCAGCCAGTAATGTGTGTCACCCAAATTTCTTTTGGTAAAGATGAAGTGGAGATAATCATGAACAATATCATCAATCAAATGAGAAAAGTTAATGAAAACTGCTCAAGTAAAACTTGCATCTGTTCATACTTGAGAATCACTATCCACATAAAATGTGAATTAATAATGCTAAAATTTCTTGTTGACAGAAATAAAGCGTAAGAAGAGAAGATGAGAAGTTATGAAAGAACCAAAGAGAAGAGATAAGAAGAGTGAACAGTAACTTAGGCCAAACTTATTAATTCTTCACGTCAGCTACAGTGAAGGGAATAGTAGGCAGCAAAAATAAGGAAGAGAAGAGAGCTGGTAGAAGAGGAATTACATGAATAGTGTAGGTGGACTTTACTGTAGCACATCATGCAGGCGTGATTTTGAAGAAGAGAATGTATGGACTTGTATATGTTTCAACGCAAATAACAGAGTAAACGAGTTACAACACAGAAATAAGCAGATGAAAACAAACCTGGATATCACAGACGATAGAAAACATAGCAAAGGGTAAAAGATGCGAAAATCATGGCCGGTAGGAAAAGCAGAAGAAAGCAGAGAGAAAAACACAGGCGTAATAACAGCATGCTGCGCAGCAGATTCCAGAAGTAAAACGCATAGCCAAAGGAGATAAAAATGCAAGAATAAACAATGATAAGGACGCAACAATATAACAGAAAAAACTCGTGTCTAATGGGTAAGAACAATAAGCATTATCTTCTTCCAAATCCATTCAAAATGGAAAAGATAAGAAAGAAGAAACTTGTGAGGCCAAGAAGAAGACCAGAAGT
>JAOTJB010000008.1:18292524-18309916 GCA_027123815.1 Erythroxylum minutifolium | reverse complement strand
GTCATGCATGCATGTACATTCATTTCATGTGCAAAAATTCACTATTTATTATTCATGTGCATATATGAATGCATGAAAAAACACTTTCAATAATCCTAACCCGATCCAAAATGACCAAAATGCCCTTCCCATAAGTGAGAGGATGTTACACTTGAGTCATCCCAAATCGATGCTTTGAAAAACTACTTCTTTTTGTTTTCCCTCATCTCCATCTTTTCATCTATTTCTCTAATTTGATAATTATGCGAGACTTTAAGTATGTGTTAAAATTTATGGGTAGTTTCATATATGGATACTATATTTAATCCATCTCTACCTAGTTCATACAATAATATATTAATTGCTTTCTATTAAAAAGATAAGTCTCTTATCTTGTATATCCCATTCTTCCTTAAGCTGAGGAATCTTTTTATTATTTATGACTTTTATAGAAGTAAAAAGGTCATTTGAATTTATTTCCCTTAAATTAACACTCTTGTCTATTAAGAAAAACTTCATCCTATTTTTCTAATATAGATATTAATTACCATCAAAGAAAAGAGCTCTACTAAAATTTTGTTCCTTTTGGTTGGAAGATAATGTTGATGCTCCTAAGTATACCGTTATTATCTTTACTCTAGGATTTTTATTTGAAATACTAACCTAAGAGACCTACTCCAACACCACTTGTTTGTCCCTAATGGCTCCGAAGAGCAAGTGAATTAGGTGTTTGACTAATTAAAATAATATTTACTAGCTAACGAATAAAATTTGAAAAGAATGAATATATGAAAGAAGGGATTATTGTAAGACATAATCAATCAATAAATTAAATAGCTAAGGGAAGAAGAAATGCAAAATGATTTATAGTAGTTCGACAAAAAACCCTTGCCTATGTCCACTCTCCAAGATATCTATCGGAATTTGCACCAAATCTCTTTGATAAGCAAAGAGGAATTGATAAGCAAAGAGGTACCTTCTTACACAAAAATTGTTTCTTATAGGTAAAGAGCAACTCTTCTTACAATCTTTGTCTAAAGTGCGAGTAACCTTACAAAACAATTTACAACTTAAAGATATCACCTAATCACCACCCAATCACCTTTATAAAGACAAATGACTCACTCACTAAAAAATGAGACAGTGAATACTCAAATAATTGAAAAACCTTATAAATAAGCGTATATAAATACCTAAATGCTTTTTAATGTAAGTAACAATGAGAAAATAAATATTTATATAGCTTCACAACCTACGTTAGCAGGTATAGTAAAAAAAACTAGCAATTACAATAATTTGTTACAAAGCATTAGTTAATCGATGCAACATATTAGTTGACCAATGTGCATTATGCTTTTCGGGACAATTTGTCACATGACGAACATGGCTTAAATAGGGAATCATGTTCCCTAACATGACATGAATATAAACCTGTGTTTATGGGCTTTAGACTCTTGTTAACTAGTCTAATAATGCAATAGAGGAACTACTATCCTTACATAACTGCGATATAGTATCGTTTCATAAGTTGTGTTAATGGTGATATTTCAAAAAAAATTAGGATTTCACATAATAGTAAAAAACGTAAGATCAATACTGGAATACTATGATAATTAATAAGGGTTTATCTCCTTATAAAGCTAGTAAAATATCTAGTAGTGGTATTTGTTTTAGATTTACTAATGTGATATAATATCCTATACTTTTCATTCCTTCGATGAAACCAAGTGATGGTTTAGAGTGCTAATTTTTCGTAAAGAGATTTTTGTGGTGGCTAAGCTAGCTCAGTTGGTAAAGAGGGAAGTATATAAAGATTTTGATAATAGTGAAAAGGGTATAGGTTAGAGGAGATATGAACGAGAAAATGTGGATGATTTTATAAGTCGTGGATGATTTTATTTTTACATATATGAATTTAGACAATATTGATGCACTTAATTCACAAAAAATGTTGATAAGAATGGTAACGAGGTCTGTGAGAATTTGAAGTTTTATATTCTTTTTTTATATTATAGAAAAAGACATAAAAAAGTTAATACTTCTATTCTAGTACTCCTATTCTTTAATGTAGAGTTCTTTTTTTTTATATTTGTAGATACCATTAAATGTTAGACATTTGAAACGCTTATAGTTGATAGCTCTAGAAATTTTTTTTTAAGATTTCGAATAAACTGTTTTTTTCAACCCTTTTATTTTTATTCATATTTTTAAATTATTCAATTAAATAGATCTTTCAAAAGATTATAAAATTTTTTACCGTGCATGTGATTCAATCATAATTGATTTCTCAACACAATCTTCTTTTCAATAGAATTTGCTGCATAATTATATATATATTTTAAATAATTGAGACGTATACGTTTTGTGCAATGTATTATGAAGTTCGACAATAACTTTTTTCTTAATTATCCTCCGTGGCTTTGGGTTGGAAAGTTACCAAAGAATCCTTGAACAAATTTCAGGTGGAAAACAACTTCAATCCTTGCAACTTGTCAGTGATACCTCGACAAACACAAAACTTTACCCAATGTCTTGTCACCTTTTCTAGATTAAAATTTGCCATGTTTTGTCTTGTGTTATAATAGATGTACTGGAATAGGAATATATACCTTCCTTTACAAATATATTTATGCAAATAAGAGATTATCACATTTGTCTTGTCTTATAATATACGTATTCCAATGGAATACGAACATTTCCGAGACACCAGTTTTGTCATAAAATTATTCCCACACAGTTTGCTCATCTTCATGTCTTGTTGTCGACAATTAAAGACGGAGGATCCAGTGTAGCGAATTTCTGTTCTAAAAAATTTTAAAATATTTCTTTTACTTAATAATATTATTATCAACATTTTTTTATATTCATCATAATAAATTGAATTATTGAATCAAAACTTAAAATATATTAGGACACTAAATTCTAATTATATTAAAATTAAAATATATTATTTCATTGTACTAGCTCCAAAAAAATCGAATAATCTATACATTCACTCTTCAGAAAGTAAATTAAAATTAACGCACAAGATAGACTGAGCAGCAATTGTACTAAAACTATATAATGTCATTACTTTGTAATATTATTATTGCCAATCGATACAACATCGTGAGAGGAAAAATTCTTTTCCGACAACTGGTATATATAGAGGTACAAGATATACATTAGTTGATTGCTGTTTCAGTAAAATTGACCAGTTAAACCATATATTTAGTCGATAGTTGTCACAAATGGAACCATATTTGCAAGAAAATGAAGTATTCAACTATGTCATCTCTCTACATAATTCATTTTTGGTGGAGTTGCTTCACCATTACTTCTAGACATTATACCCATTTGGAAAGCACGACCAATAACAGAGTTCACCTGTTTCCTCAGCTTAGCATTACCAGTCAAGATGTCTACTATTGTATTCCTCAATTCATCATCTGTTGCTCTCATATGATGTTCAGAAGCAGGAGTTTTATCTTCTTCAGCAAACAATTGAACCTAACCAGTTGTTTAGAAAACATGCAAGCAATCAGTCTTAGCATCAGGTCAAACAAGAACACGCAAGGGAGGGGTTGGCCATTTATATTCTTCGGGTTCTAGCTCTTTCTCGAAATGTGTAACAGGTAGAACAAATTGACTCCAGATGAGAAATCATACTAATGTTAAACCAATGAAAGGAAGGGATACCTTTGTAAGCAGGTTGGCCACTTGATCGTTGGACGTAGTCAACAGACTTGAAACATCTTCCCGAGATAAGACCAAGAGCTCATCATCATTTTCCATGGAAAAATCAAGATTGCATTCATGAAGCTGGTTACAAAGAACCCGACAATCCTGCAGCAACTTCTTTCTTGCATCCTTCTCATGCTCTCTCATTTCTCTTTCCTCTTTAAGAAGTTTCTGAAAGATCATGTTAAGCAGAACCATGAGAAATTCATTCTACCATGCCCAAAACTAACCATGTCAATCTAGGGTAAAGTTTCTATTGAAAATTGACCAAAAAAAAGGAAGGAGCTCCAACAACTAGTCATACTCGCACAATAAGCAAAACCAAAAGGATTACAGCAATAACACTTGACAAAATCAAAAGAGTTAAATTGACAAATTCCTGGAATAGGTCCACGAAAACATGTTTTATAAGGGATGCTTAAGATGGATGTGATCCAGAAGTGTCGTAACTACCTCAATTTCAGATTTCTCCTTCAGTGACCGCTGAAGCTCCTGCTTCAGTTCTGTCTCAGAACTTTTGAGAGATTTAAACTCTTTAGCAAGAAACTTAATATCTGCCCTTGATTTTGCTTCAAGATCTTGATATCTCTTCGACATATCTTCAAGCTGCTTTCTAGTAGAATCCAACTCCTGCAGTGTCATGTCATTCTCCTGGTTATTGGATTCCACTTCTAGTCCTGTTCTTGATTTTTCAACCTGTCAATCACGATGCATGAAATATAGTCTGAATTTAGTTCTTTAACAAAAAAAGAATGAATCCAAAAGCTTACCTCACTGCATTAACAAGAGATATAGAAGAACGGGAATCCAAAACTCCTAGAGATGGTTGATCAAATACCTCTTTAGAATTCAATTTCAACTCCATTTCCATTGATTTCTGTTTTAACTCCTCCATATCCCACTGCATCTTGGTCAACCTCTCTCTCTCAACAAGGATAGCCTGTTGCAAGTTTTCTTTATTTTTCTGCTTGGTAGTTTCAAGTTCCACTTCTAAATCTTGGACCTAAAAGGACACAAGTAGTTAGAGGCAGCAGATAAATCCGCAAGTATCAACAGGGTCTGTTACAGTGAAACATAAGACAATTCTAAGCCTCGAAAAGCATAATTTGAGTCAGCATACCTTTTTAGAAAGGTAATCCTTCACTGCAATTTCTTGATTCAACCTCGCTATTAGGTCCTCCATGTCTGTTTTTGCTGTCACTAGTCTCCTCTGCATGGCTTGTAGAACTCTGCTCATTCTATGTCGCTGATCTGATGGGAGAACTATCTGTACGGCGCCTGTGAAATTCATATCTGCATTGCTTTCTGACACACTCGATAGCTCACCAGCCCCAGGAATGTCAAGAGACCCATCACCAAAAGAATTTAAAATACCAGAATTAGAGATCTCACTGCCTCTTTGTGAGCTTCCATCACTTCCAACACTCTCACTAGATAATTTTCGAGCATGAAAAAAACCCTTATTAGGCTCTGTCTCAGAAAAATTATTCATCCTATCGTTTGCAAGGAATGAAGCTTTACTTCCATTATATTTATCCTTTGTCATAACATGGTTCAAATGTCTAGCCTGTGGTTTATGCTTAGGTAATCCTTCGAGCTGATCTAGAATGGTCTGTCCCATAAATAATCCTTCATCAATGTTGGACATGCCGAACTTTACAAGCTTTTCTATTGGACTCGTTAAATCATCATCCAAAGAGAGATCATGGACACCAATTTCAAAATTCTCATCCCTACCTAACCTTGGTGTTCCAAGTTCAGATGCCTCACAAGCAGTATCATTACCATTATCTGAAGCAACTGATGAACTACCAGCAATGAGAGAAGAACTTGAATGATGAATATTCGGAAGTGAAAAAGTTGTTGAATCACTAGCTTGGTTTGCTTCTGAAGACTGCTGGTTTTCATCTTGGAATGCTAACAAAATTTACAGGTCAAGTAAAGAACAAATTTTAAGAAGATAAATAGATTTTTTTAATGCTTTAAAAATATCAATGCCATTATTGAAAATATAGATATCAAGTATCATGAAGAGGATAGTATTAAGCTTCATTATGCAATATAATGACACATACAAGTCCTAGCAGCAGCTTCAAGCTCTAGAAAGGAAGCAATTGCCACACTTCTTGATATCTCAATGTCAGACAGCAACTTTGTCATCCACTCCTCCAAAGAGCACCTTCTCTGGAACAAGAAAAATTCATCTGATAATGATGCGCAATTCTACATGTAAATGAAAAAGAAACAAAGGTTCTAAATTCAATTTCCCAAAAAGATGCAAGAGATCATTTGTAAAAAGAACTCATTACGACAGGACCAGCCTGTATCTTCAGAGCCCATTTACAATCATGAGTCATTCAATACTTCTTTGTATTGAATGTCCTTCCACAAAGTTAAGTTGGGCACCTTAAAACGAAGGCTGATATATAGAACTCATTATGGTCCAAATAAAAAAGGAAAATAATTTCAAAGAAGACATGACTTTAGGTACAAAAAAGAAAAAGCATGATTAATATCATAATTCTTACCTCTTCCAATAGTGCCCTGCTTTTCATACGCAGTAGTCCCTTGGGTGGAGAAGGAGGGAGGTTTTTCTTTGGAAATGCCTTCTTGAGCTGAAAATTTTATAAACGAGAATTTAATTCAATGATCCATACCCAAGCTAATATAAAATTCTGTTGGAAAATAATAAAAATATGATTTTGGTTTTATCAAATTTCAGCTTTCTGTAAATAATTTCGCAAAGGTAAAGCAAGTAAGAAAATGGTCCCAATTGATTAATGGAAATTAATTCCCTAAAATTCATATTACCCAACAACCCTATTGAAAAATCACAATAGAAACTTACTTCCTGACCAGGTGCTCTATTCAACTTTCAACAGATAAAGGATTTGGTTTTCCTTTTGCAATTTTCACAGGCATGTATAAACAAAAGAAGATCTTGACAAACACATTCTACACAACATCGCAAAATGGATTTAAGTTTTAACATACATTTTTGCTACATGTTTCTGAGAAGAACAGATAACAAACAATAACCGAATTATAGAACTATCTTTTTGAACCAAATGAACCAAAGAGCATAGAAATTTTCATCATTATGAATATGCTACCACAACCAACCAAAGATGCTTTGAATATCTCCAGAGCAAATCAACTCTCTAGTGAATTTCAAAGGAAAAACTTTCAATGAAGATCAGAGAAACTTAGAATTTACATTAGCAAATAACATTAGGAAATCATTAAATCTTCTCAGTACTCCACGTGCAGATGTAATCCCTTCTGGAGATTGTAAACCAACCTGAATCCTGTAAAACTGTCCCTTAACAATGTCAAATGTGCAGAAATTTACAGCTGTAAGGATTCCTAAGGCAACATACATATGCATAGTTGTCCACATACTTTTACAAATGATGACCATCTTTTCCCATTATACCATGAACAAGTTTTCTTGAAGAAAGGAAGTAAAAGAGTTAATAAGGCAATATTTCTTGTATACTTATCATTGTACCTACTCACATAAGGTGATTCAAATTTTACGAGTAGTAACTTTTCATGGACTAAAGTAAAATCCCAAAAGTGCAAAGAACGGGATTGGATTGGCATAATTGAGAAACTATCAGGGAATGTTTCCATCATAGCAGGCAAGACCAAGGTCATTGAAGTAAAATCCAACATATAGATAATTAGTTCTGGTTTTGAGAAGAGAACCAAAACAATCCAGCATGAAGCGATGGCAAAGTACCATGCAATAGTGTGTATCTCACAATTCAATAAAATAAAATTTAAATTGTCAAGTTCGTAAAGGTTTAGTAACAACATTAAATCATCAGTCCAAATTAATACTGAAATCCTTCAATTTGCATACCACTACAGGATCTGAATCTCTTGATTTTGGCAGAACGACCCAAGAAGGAATGGTGATGCAGTAACTCCATCCTGTTCTAGGATCATGTGGCCAAACAGTTTGCCGCCCATTCTGCAAAAGAAGCTTTTTCTCACATTTGTATCAAATACTTATGAGTAAATTCAGTGGTAAACGAAAAAAATTGCATTTCAAAATGTCATTACAAAAATTTACAGCAGAGGAAACTGGAAACTGTCCCTTCCCAGATAGAAAAGAAACTGAACTGTATCAATTTATGAACCTGCCTTTTTACACAGCATATAACTCCAAAACATCAAAAGAGCCCTTTCAATTCTTATTAAGTTTCTAAGGGAACAACATTACTTTCCTCCAGTCTCCATGTTTCTGAAATATACAGTTGGCATTATCATCCACAGTACACTCAAAATTGTATCATCGGGATTTACATAAACCATATAAGTAAAATAAAAATGCTGATTCTCAGTGGCCAATATGGGCAAGAAATTCCGAGCATGCTGTCAGTTAACAACTGGAATCTTTTCAAATCATTACAATATCTGATAGAGCTTCCAAGTTAAATAGGAAGAAACTTAGTGAAAGGGATAACTGAAAAGAAAGAAAGAATTTCCAATTATGGACAAAAAGTAATCAATGCCCTGGCCCTTGATATTAAATTGAGCATTCACTTAGCATAAATAAACCTGGAACAAATTAAGTGCTAAAAGCATCTGGTGTTTCCAATATAAGGCACCAAATCAAAACAAATTGCTCTCACTTAAGACAATCATTCCCGGGCCCCAAATACAACACAAATTCAAACAACTAATTCTAACTACACAGTTGCAGGATGGATCCCTTGCGTTAACTCCGACGATCATTACCCTTTCTAGACCATGAAGAACCCAAATTTTGATCAGCCAGCTCATAAACTAAACAAATCACAGTGACTATGGGACACATGACACACAGTCACCAGATACTTCATCAGTTTCTGATGTGCTAAGACTTAAATTTCCAAGTTCAAAAATAGAATTCAAACGGATGTTACGTGCCAAACTAAGTTAAAAAATTGTCGAGAACCAAAACCAAGTGCAAACTGCTGAGGAGTCAATTAAAAGACGATGAAGTCAAGATACAAGCAAAAAAGGGAGACTTTTTTAGGAGTAAAAATTGGATTGAAAATCTACCCATTTACGAGGAGGAGGGCTCCAATCCATTCCCAAAGGCAGCGGCGAAGTTCCATCGTGCCTATGCTTTGGTGGACTCCGTCTCTGCATCATCTGTTTGTTTTATCTTTCACTCTCTTTTCTCTATACCAACCGACAGATCATACAATCACTCTCCAAATTAACGATTATCGTTCTGATAGTCTTGAGCCCGAAATCGAGACAAGATTTTTTTTTTTTGGTTCCTAATTTTGGTTCAAGCACTTAAAAGTATAGGGTTTTGCTGATCGGATCG
Source organism: Erythroxylum minutifolium (assembly GCA_027123815.1). Taxonomy (NCBI): domain Eukaryota; kingdom Viridiplantae; phylum Streptophyta; class Magnoliopsida; order Malpighiales; family Erythroxylaceae; genus Erythroxylum; species Erythroxylum minutifolium. The sequence continues at coordinate 18,300,888 of JAOTJB010000008.1, read as the reverse complement.
AAGCAAGCAAAGAACAAGAACTAGAAAAGAACAGGTGGCAAAAATTGTTCTTCTCCTTTGTTTGGTTGTGCTAATTTTCATGGATATTAAACGACGACGCAGCAGTAAAGAGGAGGGAAACCCAGAGAGTGTAATGTGTGACCTGCTTGGCTTGGTTCGGTCCGGTCCACGTCGTTCTCTTGGTATTTGGTCGTCTCTCTCTGTACTTAGATGAGAAGTTGTGGAGAGAGAAATAGATTCCAGTTTGTAATTTTCTTATTTCTTTGAACAGAAAGCCACCTAACTCTCGTGTTCGGATGGTGTTGAAACTTGACGGCAAGTACGAGGGAGGCCTCAGACTCAGGATTCTCCTGCTGAGGCCTGCTGTTTTCTTTGGGCCCTTTTTCCTTTTCTACAGTCTCTTATGGTGAAATTTAAAAAAGTATTAGTACTTTGTTATCACCTTGTCTTGATTGTTGTTTAAATAACCTCTAAAATGACAATCTTTTGTTCTTTGTATATACTGAAACTCAATCACCGGGATTATGAACAACGCATTGCTTTGTAAGCTTTAGGTGCCTATTGTTCATCCTTCTTCTCCATTTGCAGTTTTACACATTCATGTAATCACTTCACCATCTTAATTATTTTTTTTATACAAACTAATTCTCTTGTTAACTAGTAATGTTAACAAATCTGATGGCATTAGTAGAAATGAAGTTTTGATCACTTTTCTGGGCATTAATTTTGTGCTTTAAGAAATCATGGGTCAAATTGAAAAAGGAAATGAAGTTTAAATTTTAAAAAATATTAGATTAAATAATCGAAAAAAAGATAAACTTTGATGAAGTATGAGGGTGAGAGTTTGCACTGACCTTACACATAATAATTTATTATTAATTCGAATGATATGGATTGATAATCTTTAATGCTAAATCAATTCAATCCAATAGCTTAAAGTGGAATTGTGTTTTAAAACTTTTGATTTTTATACGTAGAAATCGGAAGGACCTATTCTAACTAAAATGGTATAAAAAATTAGATTTATGTACTTGAGTTAAAGTTTTAAATGATACCTATAATTTTCAGTTAGTATAAACTTTGGTATTTAAAATATCAACAAAATATAGGAACTAAATTACAATTTCAAATAAATTAAGGACTAATTTGAAATAATAAAATCCCACTTACTTAGGGTTTCTTTTTCTCTCCAATTGACCACCATTGCTCTGTCTCAACTCTCTCAAGCATTCTCAACTTTGATGAATCAAGTCTCATTATCTCAATTTGCTCCCAACTCCAACTCTCAACTCTCAATTCTCATTCTCTCAATTTGCTCCCAACTCTCAACTCTCAACTCTCAACTTTTAACTCTCTTAGTGATAGTGTTGCTATCGTCGATCTCACCTATTCTCCCCCCTCATCATTCAATTTATCTTCGCTTTACCATCAATCATGTCTCGCCTCTCCAATCTTGCATCTCGTCTTCTCACTGTTTTAGGTAAGTTATTAAAAGTTCAAATAATAACATTGAGATGATGAATTGCTTTCCTAACATATTCCTTCCTCTATCCAAACCCATAAAATGCACTTCAAAATTCTTTCAAATCTTTCATTTTCTGGGCCCCCGAGAACTATATTTTCTTAAGAAACAAGTAGAAAACTATTAAAGACTGGGCCTTGAATGTTGTTAACCAAGACCAGCTTGATGTTTTACCAATCACATTAACGGACAAGGTGTTGTAATAAGCTAGGTAGAGAGAGGGAATAGAACTGGTGGCAACTCTGGTGAGCAGGTAAGGAAATTGGGCTAAGATCTAATCCCACAAGCAACAAAACAATTACAAAACCTTTTTGTTTGATTTTTTAAAACCCAAGATTATCTAAATTCTATAACCTGATTAACACATTAAAAAAAAATCATGAAGATTCATACCTTATTTTAAAGCTTGATCGTTTTCTTGGTGTTTTGCTCTAACAATTTTTAAATTAGCTTAACCACCATAACTGTATAAGTGTCCGACCTTTAATAATATTCGCAGAATATGTTGAAAGAACTCTATAATAATTACAAAGAGACCTAGGCAAGAAGTGATAATTCCCTTGAAGCCTAAACTTATTCATAATAAATTTTGAATATTTTAATAATTTAATTGAAATTAAATTCTAATTTCAATTAAACTTTAATTAGAAGTTCAATTAATTTTGACTAAATACTAATTGGGCCTAAAAACGATCCAATATCTCATATTAGTTTTTATTTATTAAATAACTCATATTTAATCATAAAGTTTCTCAAACTTTACAATCAAATCTAACTTGATTAAAATACATTTTCTTTCTTTAACTCATTCTTTATGTGTGACCTATTAAGTTCCCAAATATTTTGGTAATAGATATAAATTATAACCTTAAATCATATTTAGGATTAGATAAATAAGACTTCTTTAATTTATCTTTAATTCTCTCCTACATCATATTTAGGATTATATAAATAAGACTTCTTTAGTTTATCTTTAATTCTCTGATTAAATAATTTAAATCTATAGATCAAGATTGACATTTAACAATGCATCATGACCACTTAAATATTTAAGAATGTTAAAGTGGATTTGACTAACCTTCTTGTGCATGATTTTTCTATATAATTCAATCATTTCATTATACAATATGGTGATTAGACATAGACCAAAAAATTATTGTTTACTCTATTGAAGTTCAATTATATTAGTTCTCCACTATTAGTAATTGATCTAATTAATGAAATTTGAAACTATTTTTAAAGTGTCATTTTACCTTAGCTAAGAATTTTTCGAATCAATACCAATTGAGAATAATAGAATATTCTCTCTAATCACTTTAGGATGGTGAATCCTATATTGATCACTCAACTACCTCCATATAATTTACTAATTACGCTACCTTTGACTATAATTTTTCATAAGTAGTATCAAAATATAGCAATTCCTATCTGAGATAACTTTAGAGATCTCAAATAAGATGATCACTTATAAAATCATTGTAATGAGAATTTGTATAGACATATACAAGTAATATTCCAAATGGAATTATCATATGAGGTCACTTTAGTAAACTTATTCTTTAATAAGTACCCATAAGTTTGTTTAATTATCTCTATACTTTAGTCTATGAGATCACCTACTTCCTTCAAAAGGAAGAAATATAATGTGTTAGTCTTTTTATGCTTTGTTAACGTCATATCTCAATAAAATAATGACTAGAATAAATTTAGGAATAATATATAAATGCAATATAAATCTCATAATTATGATCTCATCATAATTTCATTTGTAATATATATTTATCCTATACACTTTATCATATACATCTAAATATTTACAAGATAAATAATGACTTTAAATTATTTTGTCACTAAACTATAACTAACTGATTAGCTGTAGGTTATAAACCAACAATCTTCCATTTGTACTCAATCAATCTTTTAAATATCTCATACCATATCTCTGTATGATGATCATGCTACTATTGGGACAATGGTTTAATGAAAAATTATATAAGAGACTATATAGCAAACACATGCTTAAATCTTACAACTTTCCTATTAATTATCATCAAAATTAAGAGAAATTACTTAAATACATACTTAGATCTTTGATGAGACCTTAGCTCCTTTTGTATGCCTAATGGATCAAATGTTTTACACTATGTTACTATCTGAATAATGCAAGGAACTATACTAAGTTTATTAACAAATTTGTTGATCCAATTGATCATTTCGACTAAATGAAAAATGTATTATAGATTGATTAGGAATTAATGTTACATAGGAACCTTTCTAATCTTAAAATAATATTGTTCTGAGTAAAACATAAATTAATTAGGATTTACTTATAAAGTTAATAACTATATAACCTTGAACTCAAATATCAACTCATACATAGAATAATGAATATCTTTAATACTTCACAAGTATTAGATATTTCAAATGCTAAACACTTTTAGTAAATTATTATGTGTTTAGATTAAAATAAGTAAATAACTTTTGTATCTATCTTTATAAATCTAACTTCTAGAATTGAGTTGTTACTTTTTTCACATTCAATAAGAGTTGTTTTTGGACAGTTATACTTTTAACAATTGGAAATATGAATTTTGTTCTTTATGAGCAGTATGTCTCTACATACTTTCACTATAGAGTATAACTGCACTCCCACTATCTTTCTTGCAGACATGATGATTCATAATCACCTTTAAAATAAACTTTTTGAATTCATCATGAAAGTAAATCTTTTAACGTTTTATAGCCTTTTAACTATGCATCAAATGTATCACCAAAAGCACTAGTTCTAATTGGATGTACTGTCATGAGATTTAAACTTTTCAAATTTCATCTTACTTTCACTACTTTTATTAAGAACCATTCTCTTATACGTATTCATTGAAACAAATAATTTCTTCAATGGGTTTGTAAGATTATACCTAACCTTTGGATATCTTATATCCTTTTATTATTCAATTTAGTTTTAAACTTATTAGATAACATATGCTTTAACTAAGCACCAAATCCCCAAATCATTAACTTCGACTTTTTTAAAGTCTTGGCACTTTATATCTAATATGAAACCTTACCAATTAATGTAATAGGAACTTTCAAAGGAAAGTTATTGTACTTGGCATAGCTATAAAATAAATAAATATTGCATCATACATTATCTCATATTGTAGATTCCTCCTTATACAAATCCATACTATTATGAAATTTAGTTATTGAGCTATTCATTAGAGAATCTTATTCCCTATGGATAACTAGAAAATTTAAATCTCATCGATGTGGTTCAACATTCTTAATGCTTAATTTTTATTTAGATTTCAATAATAAACTTCAAAAATTTTAAATCAATAGTTTATTTAATACATATGACTATATCAGACAAAGTCATCATTAATCAATTGAAATACAAGTATCATCTTTTTATAAATAATTGTTAAATCTTATACTTATATTTAATACATCAAATGTATAAGATTTAACAATTCCAGGGCCGTTTTATTATTTTATAGGTCCTAGGCGAAATAAAAAAAAGGCCCCCAATAAATTAACAATATACAAACATATAAACTTAAAGTTTAAATGTTTGTATGAAACATAAATGACTCAATTTATGAAAAACAAATTTTCCGTGTATTTCTAGATGCAAAATCATTAATAATATTATCAAGATCAATATTATCTAACATATCCTTCTCAATACATAATATAGCTAAACCATTTAGCCTTTCTTGTGTCATTGATAACCTCAAGTAGGTTTTTAATAATTGTAACTTTGAAAAACTATTTTCTATCGCTAATCTTTCCATTACTTAAATTTTTATAACAATAAGAACATGAAAAATGACGAGAGGTATTGTCTAAAGGAAAAACAAGATTCAATTCTCTTATAGGCCCTTTTTCAACTAAAATATCCCTTGTCGTATTATCAAGATTATCCCAATTTCTAGGATCATAAATATCCAATATAGGGCTTACTTGCCCATCTGCCATTAAATTTTCTAAAGTAGATGCATTTGGTAAATGATCATGCTCACTCAAATTTTTAATATCCTCATGAACATGAATCTCATCACTTAAGTTTTCTTTATGTTGTTTAAAACTATTTTCACCTAATTCCTTGGGACAAGCTTACTCTTTTAATAAATTTATTAATTACTCCCTTTTAGTATTCTATCAACTGTTCTACTTGTTTTCTTTTTTTCCTTTTTTTATTTCCAGACAAATGCTTTTTAGGCAACATAATATAAACCAATTATAACACAGTTGGACTATAAAAGAACAAAAACACTTGTATGGAACTGGAAGAAGTATGCAGGCACAACCAAACACCAATAGCTTCACAATATATCACAAAGATATATCAATGGTATTATATCTGTGATAGAGGAAAAAATAAATAGCAAATTTTAATATCTAATATAAAAATATAAAAAATTTTAATGATAGAGAAACACTAATTTCTAAAAATACAAGAAATTAGTATATATAGGAAAAAATATAGTAAATAATATTCTAAGTTATTAAATATTCTAAGTTTCTCAAGTCAAGTATTATCCTATTATATAAGCTATGAAAATGATTGAATATTATAACATTTTTAATAGAATCATACGTATTTTTATAATAAAGGAAACTATTTATGTAGTTTTTGAATTGAGTAACTTAAATTATTTGATTTAGTCTGTGAACTCTACAAGAATACAAATCCAACAATTAATACATTACTTATGGCAAAGTATAATGAAAATTACAATTACAAAAATTAAATTATTTGTTAATATTTATTTATTTTTATAAATAATAAGTAATCTGAAAAAGGAGAAACACAAATAAATATAATATCATTTAATATTAATGTTATGATTTAAAATGCCAGTACAATGTCCACGTTAATGAAAAATTACAAATTAATTATAACATATTCAAATATTTAACAAGCTAAAAATATATTAAAAATTATAAACTTTATTTTATCTTTAAATTATATTTGAAACTTATAAGACAACGTGAAAATTTTTTATTGTCAATTTTTAAATTGGAGTATTTAGATGCTTATATTGATAAAAATTTAAAAATAAAAGATAAAAATATGCTTAAAATTTTCAAAACTATTTATAAGTATCATAAGTTAATATTATAATAACTTTATAAGTTATTAACGTTATAAATACAAAGGAGGCCTTTTATTGATGGGCCCTGGGCAGGTGCCCTCCCTGCCCCTGCCCAGGTCCGGCGCTGCTTCAAGCAGCCATGGAATAAAAAAGGTGAAAAAACCTGTCACCAAAAAAGGAAAGTTCTTACAAGAAAAAAAAAACTAGCAACACTTTAGAATACTATTAAGTCAAGGTTAGACAGCTTCATCGTTAAGTTTGAGTCTATTTTTGAACAAATGGCCTCACAATATGCAGCTGTTACAAATGCTTTGATTGCGGAGTCTAAATCTGACTCCCTAACTGATGAGAAGATGTAAGAGCTCATCAGTGAGCTTCTTAATATGCACATATCTCAAATGGATGTTGCTAAGGCCGCTATGTTATTCTATAATGATCCTGCTAAAGTTCAGGTTTTTTTTGGTTTGCCAAGTCATTTGGAAAGATCTTTTGTACTTGGATTCCTCTATCCATCTTCTAGTCTATGAATCATTCAAGGAAGCATATTAATATTTTTGTAAGTATTATGAATTTATGATCGGGTAACTAGGTTATTTTGTATTAGTTGGGAATTTTGTAGTTGTGATGCAAATAAAGTTTGTAGTGTTAACCTAGTTATTTTGCATCAATTGAAGGCTTTTTGGTTAAGGTATTGCGTATAACTGTGATATTTTACATCATTTGTATTATCAGAGGAATGTAAATTGTATTAAACTATGTTATTTAATTTTACTATAGCAATGTAACGGTAGATATTATGATTATGCCGATGAATTATACAATATTTTAGATGATTAAACTATATTTTGAGGACATTATGTAACTAATAGTAATCATTCCTTTATCTTAATCAAGCATCATAATTATAATGATTATATTCATTATTATTCCTCACTATATTCATTCTCACTCTCATTCTCATTGCTCTCTATGAACCAGGCGACCCCAAAATGATCACCAAACAACCTTAGACAGGGATGAGTTAAACTGATAGATAAGCTTTAAATTATTATTGACGATTATTTCACGTTGCCTTCGAATTTATATGTTTTCAATAGTTACAGTCCCGCTACTCCTGATCCTTTGATTATACAGACCCACATCCCAAACCAATCCTCGTAATAACAAAGATATATATTTTTGGTAAACACTAGATATATGTTTTAGAAATCCTATAAATTTATTAGCATTATATTTTCAAGACCTTTCAATTCCTAAAACATCCCTTTATCAATTTAACTTTTCCATCAATTATGTTGATTAATAATTAGGATCTTCCCTTTGAAAAGAACTATTACTTACTATGAATTAAATGTCTTTAAGGAAAAAACTGTGTTGAGTTGAATTTTCATTTGTAGTTTTTAATTTTTAATTTTTCTTGTTTCCAGAATCTGTGAATTTTGAAAAGTGGTTTCTTGTTTTCATATATTATTTAATTGTTAGATATTAATTAATAATAAAATCATTACTATTATTTACTAATTTAGTAATAAATATTTAAAAATATTTTAAAAATATTTCTAAAACAAAAATATGTTAAATTTAAAATTTTTTGAATATAAATTTTTATAAAATAATTTTTAAAATCCTAAATATTTTTTAAAAATAAACTTTATTTTCAAATAAAAATTACTTCTACAATTTTAAAATTTATAAGTTTCCATATAAGTAATAACAAATATAAATTAGACATTATTAATT
>JAOTJB010000008.1:18274867-18292424 GCA_027123815.1 Erythroxylum minutifolium | reverse complement strand
CAATCTCAAAGTTGCCAACCTCCATTCCTACATCAAAATAATCAATTCTTACCCTAAATTAACATCAAACATAAAAGGACAACAATGAAGATCAAACTAAATAAAAACATACAAAATGAATACTAAAATATAACAATAATAAACTATTATGCAAGAAACACATGCTAATTACTTAGAAAAACACACACTAATGCTCAACTATCACATGTGTTGTAAAGTTTTAATATGGCAGATCATAAGCCTATTGCACCACTTGTCTCTCATGGTGAGAGTTTATATTTGGCATAGCGCAGAAAGAATGATAGTGAGAGAGAGAGGCCATAAAGAATGTACCTTATTCTAGTGTGGTAAGTAGCGTGATGTATACATAAGTATGTACTAGACCAGACATTGTATTCATTGTTAGACTATAGGTAGCGATCTAGCTAACCTAAGATTAGAACATTGGAATATAGTTAAACAAGTTTTAAGACAAAAGTAACTGAGGATTATATGTTGACATTCAGAAAAGTAAAAAATTTAAACCATGTTATTTATACAGATTTGGATATGTCTGGATGATAGGAAATCCATATCAGGATACATTTTCACATTAGCAAATAATGTTATCTTATGGAACAAGGTCAAGCAAACACTAGTGACTTCTTTGACTATGCATATAGAGTTTGTGTCATGCTATAGGACTACATTGTATACAGTTTAGCTCAAAAACTTAATTTATGAGTTATCTATAGTTGATTCAGTTTCTAGTTCCATTGATTATATTGTAATAATCTTTTTATTGTATTCTTTAGTAACAATAAGATGAATATCACAATGTTTAAACATTTAGAGGTAAAGTATTTAACCATAAAGGAATTTGTACAATAGGGTAACATTGCAGTATAACATACTGAGACTGAGCATATGTTTGTTGATCTAATGAATAAAGGACTTTGCCTAGTTATTTTTGAGAGACTTATATATACTATAAGTTTTTTGAGATCCTTAGAAACTATTAGCTAAGGATAATTGTATTTTGCTCCCATATATGAAAAATTAATGCCATAATACATGAAATCCACACAACTCTATCGGGAGCAAAATAAAATTATCTTTATATATATATATATGATCATCATTTCATTCTTAGTCATTTAGCTTATTGTATATTGTCATAATATAAGTGAAAGTCTTAACATCTGTGTTGATCTTAAGCATTTTATTAGTCATTGGGCATATATAAAGATTAACCTTGATCCTATATCTCTAAGAAATATACATATGTTTTGATAAATCCATGGAGTTGTGAGATATAAGGGGATATAAGTGTTTAATCCCATACATGTTTTGCAATTTGGAATCTAATAACAAAAGACAAATTTCTCTATTGTAGTTTGGCATAAAGTTCATTGAGACAGACAAATAGAACAATGATACATTTAAGATGATATAGGCATCATTATAGTTTTCCAAACTCTAGTTTCTCATTTATTTCAGTAAGGTACTAGATATGTGTGATTAAACTAGATTTGTGTCACATATGACATATGAATTTGATATTTTCTACTATTGAAAGCCTTACGAGACTGAATGATAGACTTTCATTATCTTTAGATTAAGTATTTTATTTTGGTCGACCATAACATTAATAGCCACCTTTACTGTTTTCTACTTTTATTATAATTGTTGTAATTAAAATTTGCCTAGGGGGAGAATGTTGAAAATTTAAATTCCTTTTAGACAATTATTAATAATGCTTATTATAAAAACTAAGGCTAAAAATCAAATTTGATCCATATTAAAGAAAATAAAGAAGCCCAATAAAGGATCTACTTAAACAAGTTAAAGTCTAGTGAGGAAAATGGATATTTATTTGTTTATTTATTAGGATTAAGATGGTGAGGCCTGATATGGTTACTATAAATAATTGCTAAGGTCTCTTACTACCCGCTTAAGAAAGTTTATAGATGTATAGTTTCTCTAACTTGTTAAAAGGTTCACATATTAGGAAAGGCACATAAAGGCATTAACGATATAAATTTATACGACCTTCATACAGTTTGATCGAAAGTTTTAGTAGTTTATAAATACATTGAAGAGTTTGTTTAATTAATCCAACAATTTGCTTAAGTTGTTTAGCAACTTATTCATTGAGAAATGGACAAAAAATATGTAATTTTTTGTATTCTCTCCATTTATATAAGTTTATGGTTGATCTTAAGTCAAGAACTGAGGTTCATGTTATATCTAATAGAAAGTGATTCACATAATAATCACTAAAAGACACTTTATCTCTCGTCCATTTTATAGATATCACATTTGTAACTTCATTTCATCTTCTTGTTTACATTTCATCTTCTTTTTTATTGCTCGCAAAGGCCCATTTGTTAATTGTCATCATTTTTATCCTTCTTTAAGTCTAACCAACCTCTCAAAAAATCCCTAACTCTTCCTCTTTTTTCTCTTTATTATTATCACTAGAAGGCACTCCATATTATAAACATGAACCACCTTTTGATGTGTCCAACTCTTGTTTAGACAAATAAATGCCTTAATTTTCTTTCATAGTAAGTCACATAGCTCTTTTGAAGCTATTCTTCGGATGCTATATTTGTTTTCAAGTTTCCTTCTAATGATTTTAAGGAAATCATAAACTAACCACATTCTTGTGGTTTGTTCTTAATATAGTTCAAGGAGAAAATCAAATAGTAGGAGCCAAAAGAGTAGAATGGATCCATCTCATTATTGTTTGAAAACATTGAAAAAAGAATAAAATAAAATGTATACATCAAATAAGCATTAGGGTAAAACCTTAAAAATATTTTAGCTTGTCAATTGGTCCTTGGTTGATTTTCATCATTATTTTCTATTTTTATGTTTGTCGTACTTTATTACCTTTGTTTTTTGTGAATTAGTGGCTTAATTATGGTTTTAATGTGTTAATATATTTTACTAGGGATTTTATGTGCGTAATGGTTTTCTTATTAATATTTTATCATGTTGCATTCAATTTGTGGATTTATTGAATTATCCCAATTGTATTGTGAGAATTTGGTTGGAAAAGGCTGAATATTTTGACTTAAGCTTTGTTTTTAAATGTGTTTATTTTTTTATTTTATGGACAATATTTAGTAGGTTGTCAATCATATACATTCCTATTCATATTTTCCTTAAAATCCAAAGCTTTGATCCTTATTTCTTTATTCATATCTAATTATGTTCATATAATAGAATTTTATCTCTTAGATTATATTCTTCAAGTTTCGTCCAAATTTAAAAAGACTCAGTTTCCTTTTTGTTTAATTGTTTAATTCATAAAAACCTAAAATTAACATTTGTCTATATTTCTTGGTCTAGGTCAAAATATTCCACTTGTTAAGTTTGTGGTTTCCTCTTTTAATGTAGCTTCGGAATATTGTTTACTAATTTGTTTTATTTTTCATTTCACTTTATTTTGTAGATAAATTTTTATATTCTTAGTTTTGCTCCCATTTATAATAGCCATAGACTTTTATTTTATACTTTGTAAAACTTCATTATTGACCTGGCATATTTTCATCTTTTAACCTTACATAAATTTGGATTTGTCTTTATGCTAGTTCCTATTTAGCTATCTAGTGTTTATTTATATAGTCATCTTTTATAGAAATATAAGTTATGATTTATTATAACATATTTTTTTAATTTGTAATTGTTTGAGTTTTATATAAGGATTTCAAGTTATTTTACTAAAAAAACATTAGAAATTGCTCTTCATATTACCATATTTTATGTTTAACATATTTGGTATGTAGATCACTCATTCTTTATTTAAAATTCTAGTTAATTATTTTTACATTTTAAAATTTTTCTAGTTTACATTGTTACCAACTTATTGTTTATATTGAAATTTCCCCTTACATTGCAATTGCTATTTCCTTGTAATAAATTTTCTACTATTCATTCTATTTTATTACTTTTATCTTCATCCCTCATCGACTATCTTGTAGCCTTGAAATTTGAATATGTTTATATCAAGGTCAATGGTGTAAATTATCTCCTAATGTTTTACAAAAAGTCTAAGTTAACTTTTGTTGTTATTTTTCATATTAATTTACACTTTGATATAACAAAATAGTACTATTTACACGAGAAAATCTAACCCCATTAGTTTTTTGGTAGGTCTCTAATATTAAGTCATTAACCCATCGATAAGACATGCTAACTATGGAATATAGACCTACTAGATGCTAACGTGGAGTTTTTATACTTAAAATTTTATTTAATATTTTAATTTTATAATAGTTTTAATTATGAATACAATTAAAAATTTGAAATTCTATTATTATATCTCTTTATAACTACTATTGCCACCATCACCTCAGCTATAGACTCCATCGATTCCTCCTTATGCCCCCACATATTGTTATTATTCACTTTATGAATATTTTTCATTGTTTATATCCATAGTGTTAGTCCTTCAGAAAAAATACTATAAACATTAAAATAGGTGTAGAGAATTAAACATTCTAGAATTTTGTTCTTAAGTATTAAATTGGCATGTGGAAATCATCAAATTCAAAATTTATCCAAATTTAAGTTCCTTTTTAGAATATTAGGAATATGAAAAAAAATCTAGAATACTATTAAAAATAAAAGATCCAAAAAGAAGAAAAGGAAAAATGAAGGAACAGGAATATGAAAAAAACTTAAACAACATTAAAAATAAAAGACCCAAAAAGAAGAAAAGGAAAATGAAGGAAAAGTTGATTATCAATTTTTTTAAACTGGATTTTTTTTGGTCATTTACAAGATAAACACCATAGTCTAAAAGCCATTAGTTGTAAGAGTACCACTCACCATATTAGGACCTACCTCAATTTGATTCTCTATATTAATCTTCAATGCAATCAAAGTATCCATTTTTGTACTTAATTCCTTTGCCTCTAACATCACTTCCTCTAATTTCTTCTTGTAAGAGCTTAAAATTTTACTAAATTCATCACAAATGCTCCTAAATAACATAATTTTTTTCACCTCCATCTATACCATTAAGAAATATGATAGAGCATTGTCCTTCTATTCCTTCTTCTTACATTATACTTATTACTCCGTCCTTAATCTTCCTTGGAAATCCTCTATATATATAGTCTTGTTAGGCCACTGAAGGCTCTACAAAGTGAAGCCATTCTCTTTAAAGGACCTTTTGAGAACTTTACTATCATTCTCGACGATGGTTTTCTATGTTTAACACAAAAGGTCTTTCAATATTGTCTTGAGATAGTTGTATTCAATAGTGGTGCGGGAGCGTGTGGAAGAGTCAATAAAGTCTAGGTAGGCTATGATGGTGATGGTGGAAGTAGAGCAAAGGGGTCGAAGTTGAGGTAGTGCTAATAATGGTGGATGGTCCATCGGTTGTGGGTTGGGAAATAAAAATGAGATGATGATGATGAAGATATGTGTTTGACCTATGTTTCTTCATCTGTAGAAAACCTAAAACTCTTGTAAAATTCACCATCAACATTATTTTAGAACATATATCCTTTTTAGAACCATATTCATTTGAATATTGAATATGGATCCATTTTAGGAACCATATTCCTAAAACTTCTCCAACTTGGCTTTAACTTGCTTGAATTCATTCATTCTTCATTAGAGATCTAAAACAAGACTTGAAGATAAAATGAAAGGCATATTAAGTATCAAATCATAGTAAAATAATTCAAACATAAACAAAATATTCAAAAAATCACCAGGGATATAGTGAAATTATAACTTGTGAAAATCTCCCATATTTAAGCCTTTGGTCATCCTTAAGTAAATCAATTTCATTAATCTTGATTTAAATAGGTGACAAGTCTAGGATAGAATTTAACAAATCAATCAGATCGATCAAAACTCTCCATTATTCATTCAATTACAAAGTTATTTGTTAGGCAATTTTACATTAAATCATAAATCAATTTAATTTAACTCTATAATCCTTTAAACTTTAATTCAAAAAATTCAACCTAATTTATAAAGTGAGCATACATGAGAAATATGCTTCAAATTTCTAATATTTTATAATCCTTATTGAAGGAAAGGAAATAAAACATTGAATTTAAATTATCATAAGAGTATTTAAAAGTTTGTTTAATAAGTCACCTAAACATTTGATACAAAAGTGAATACCTTATCATGATTACTTTTAGTTTCTCAATTAGGTCACCATTTTAAATGACTACTAGTATCATTCTTTAATTTAACTTTTGTTCTTTGTTTAAAGTCTATGGGCGAAGTTATTTTTATGCACTTATTAACATTTTTTAAGAAAAATTAGTAGGATACCTAATATCTTTAAAAAATCCACTTCTAACTCAATTATATGTTTAAATTATACAAAAATATCATAATACAAACAAAATATACATTCATAAAATTAATGAATCAAATTATAATTAACTTAATCATGAATTCTTATCAATATTTGCTTAGACAAATCAAATCACAAAACAACCAAATTATAATGAATTATCTTAATTAATAGTTTTAAGGTTAAAAATTTTCCAGAATTGTTCTATAAGTTAATTATAAAAAAAAATTGATAAGCTGGAATGTCAAATCCTTGGTTAGTAGTAGGAGATTTCAACTACACCTTATCTTGTTAGGAAGTTGAAGGAGGTATAAGGTATAAGGTATAACCTAGGAACTTGAAGAGAGTTAACTGTTCTAGTTCAAAACCTGGACTAACAAGCAACAAGGAGAAATGTTTATTAGGAAAAAGTTAGGTAAAACTTTGGTTAAACCAATTCACTCAATTTTATGCACATTTTAGTGAAAACTCCTTTTTTGATCACTCTTGCATATTTATTCAAAACCTTTCTCTTGTTAAAAAGTCTAGAGCTCCATTTAGATTCTTCAATGGGTTAAACATTCAAGAACATTTCCAAAAAACAATTCAAAATAGCTGGAATCAAATAGTAATTGGTTACAAAACTTTTCAGTGTATAAAAAAGCTTAACTAGTTAAATAAGCTCTTAAGAGCTTTGCCAAGGATCAGACTAAAAGTGTTACTAAAACCAAGATCAAATTGAGAGAGGCATAACATACCAATTACAAATTTCCCTATAATAATTCCTTAAGAGTTGTTGAGACTTAAAGACTAAGGGAATATCAAAAAGCTCTAAATTTACATAATTCTATCTTAAAGAAAAAGGCATGGATTAACTGGTTGAGGGAGAAAGATTCCAACACCAAAGTCTTTCATTCTTCCTTATTAATAAGAAGAAACATGAAAAAGATTATACAGCTTCAAGATAACTTGCAGAACACTTATTTTGATTAGAGCAAGCTATAAAAACTTGCTAAGAACTTCTTTATAAATCATATGGGATCAGATGATGCTAAGCTAATAGAATTTAATTTGAAGAGAATTTTTTACAACATTATCAGCTAAGATCTGAAGGAACTCTTGGTGATCCCTTTCACAAATTAAGAAGTTAAATAAGTCTTATTTAGTTTGCATTCATCCAAAGCCACTAGACTAGATGGATTTTCTGCTTGCTTCTTCCAAAAAACTTGGGATATCACATGTAACCTCTTCACTGAAGCAGTTTTATAATTTTTTGCTTCCTTGAATATATTGAAAGAAAAGAATCACATTTTCATTTGCCTCATTCTTAAGAAGCAAAATCCTTCTTCCATAGTGAACTATAGACCTGTTTCATATTGCAAAATAGTGTATAAAGTAATTGTTAAGAAATTAGCTAATAGATTGAAGTTAGTTCTAAAGGAACCTATAAATCTAGCTTAAGGAGCCTTTATTGTTAGGAGATCTATTGGGGATAATTTTCTTCTAATATAGGAGTTAATGAAGGATTACAATATAAGAAGAGCCATCATAAGTTGTATATTCAAAATAGACTTCTACAAAGCTTTTGACACCATTAGGTGGAGCTTCATACAATCCTATCTAGTAGCACTTAAGTTTCCAACTCAATTTATTAAATGGATTATGGTATACATCACAACTCCATCCTTTAGTATTCTTATTAATAGAACTCCTACACAATTAAAGGAATTAGATAAGAGGGAATCTCTATCCCTTTACTTATTCACCCTAGTGATTGAAGGACTCTCCAGAATACTTGAGAACCTACAATGGTAGATTTTAATTTCTTCACAAAAGTAGGGAACTTAGGATAACTCACTTGATTGTTGTTGATGATCTTATGCTTTTAAGTGTGGCTAATATTCAATCCACCAAAATCATATTGAATATTCTAAATCTATTTACTAATTGTTAGGATTGTAAGTTAACATAAAAAAGAGCATCTTGTTTACCTCCTCTGGTGTGCGTAACCACGCTACTTTGAGTTGAAGCTTAGGTTTCAAAATCCATACCCCTCCCTTTAAAAATCTTGATATTCCTATTAATTTATCTAAGCATAAATTTTTTTATTACATTATGCTCATTGGAATGTACAAAACCAGAATCAATATATGGCAGAACATGTTCTTATTCTTTGCAACTAGGTTTAATCAATTCAGTCCTTAACAACTTGTATGTTCATTGTACTACTCATTTTCTACTGCTAAAGAAAGTCATTAATAAGATTGATAAAGTCATTAGAGCCTTCATATAGTCTAAAAAAGATGATAATTTAATGGGTGCAAAAGTTAAATAGGAGGAAATAACCATTCCTAGGAGGAAAAGGGACTTGGGGACTATTCCCATATCTCTTATGCCAAAATTCCCCTTGAGTAAAAGGCTTTACATGTTACATACATACAAGGAGCTCTCTGGATCAAATGGAAAGATGAATTCTACCTTAAAAAAATTTCAGGTAGATGATAAGCAATAGAGAACATTCTTGGAATTTTATTCATATATTGAATATGAGGAACTTAATGTATCTCTGGATCAAATATAAAATAGGAAATGGGGAAAACACATGGTTTTGGTGTAACAATTTGTTTGATCTTAGCCCTCTCATACTAAGAAATGAAATCCTTGATTGGAGAAATAGAATCCCTATTGATGTTAAAGTCTCTTCACTTATTTAGCGTAAAGATTGGTCTGGAAATTTCAAAGGTTTCTCTTCTATGGTAGGCTACTTACCTCAACTCCATCATTTGAACAAATAGGACAGCATTGCCTAGACTCTAAATTCCAAAGAGATCTTCACAAATGAATCTAGCTATAAGACCTATGGAATAAGCATTAGAATATACTTTGGAAACAGTCCCTGAGCCTTAAAGCATCCTTAATCACTTGGCTTGTGATAAAAAAACAAAATCAAAACATAAGACAAATGGCTTGGCACATATGATCCCATTCGTGTTTTATCAAAGAAATTGAGGAAGACAAAACATATATTTTTCCTCTATAGGTATTCCAAAGCTGTTTGGAGTAGAGTATTGCATATGATAATAGAATATTACCAGACTTATGAATGGATGGCATCTTTTCCTGGATCACTAATAAAGTTAATAACTTAAGAAAATTGGAGAGCTTTTCAACCTTAATTTCACCACAACAATTTACTGAATTTGGAAAAAAAGAAATAATAGATTGTATACAGGAGCTAAATTTCGAAAGCATCAATTAGCTGATAACATCCTTAACTAGATTAGAACTATCATGATTGCAAAAAGTGTATAAAACAAACTCACTCCTGACATGAAATGTAAATGGAATTTGTAAGTTTGGGTTGCTTGTAACCTCTATCTTGCTTATGTCAGTTCGAATGATCAAGTTGTAAGTTGAAACTCATTGTAATGTTGTAATAGCTTTGCCAATGTTAATGAAATTTTTCATTCACTTTTTAAAAAAGGCTTATGAATAATTAATTTTCTTTCACATGCTTGAGATGTACATTATCCTCAATGAAAAAATATAAGAATAATGAAAAACTAGAAAAGAAAGAGAAAAGAAAGAAATTAAGATAATTGCTAATCCCTTTACGATAAAAAGATCATCTGCTTTTGTGTCGCTCTCTAGCATACAGGTGTGTTTTGTAATATAAGAAAGGTCATCCTAAGATTAAAGAAATCTCTCCATCATCCTATATATCTATAATCACAAAATCAAAAGGAAAGATAAATTTATCAACCTTAACCAAAACATCCTCTATAATTCTCTTAAGATACTTAATTGACCTATCTGCTAATTTATTGCTCATCCTAGTTAGTTTATGTTCACCCAATCCTAATTTCCAAAACATATCATATGGCATCAAATTAATATTAAGTCCTAAGTTTCCTTCTAAACCAATGTTACAAGGAATAATAAATATCCATAAATCTTGGATTTTTTTGGGTTAGCTAGTTTTGTAGGATGATAGAGTGATCCCTTAAAAAGATTGTTAGTAAATACTCAAGTTTCTTCTTGTTAAAAAGGAGATCCTTTAAGAACTTAACATATTTTAGTATTTGAAAAAAAATTAAAAAGGAATTTTAATCTATAATTATTTTAAAAGATTTAAAAACTTACCAAATTGATTATTCTATGGAAAGTTAGGATGGTTTCTCAATCCCTAATTGTAGGTATTACTATAAAAACTATTTTGTGGTTAGCTCCTAATCAACCTGCTTAGTTGGTTGTTCCCTACTATTAGGTGTCTAACATTCAATATTGGTGTGTACACCACCTTAAATTTCATAATTGAACTTGTTCCATTTGATATGCCAAACTCATACAATTAATCTTCTTGCTTAAAGCTTCAAATTCTACCTCTAATATTGTCACCACATCAACATTATGAATACCACCTAATTTTGGCTTTAGCTTCAAGCTCCCCCACTAGTAATTATTTATAGTTATATTCTACAATGTTATGAATATTGTATTGGAGTTAGTTTTGGTACAGGATGGTACTAGTATCCGTCAATACTAGGTACTGCTTTGAATAAGCTTTTAAAATTATAAAATACTTCCTAGATTTTATCAAATTTCAAAATATTCCCTTAATATATTGCAACTTTCCTTTAGCAATGCACATTACATAAATGGATTTATTATAAAAAATAAAAATAAAAATATCATTTATATAATAATTAACATTATAAAATTAGTCTCGTATCAACATGTTTGCCAAAAATAACAAAAAGGAGAAAAACCAACTACATGACTGGTAGTATCAGGACAAATGAATGCCAATGAGAACAATATATATAGTTGGAGGGAAAGAAACAAACTAAAAGTTAAGAAAGATGGGAATTGAAGTGAGTAAATCACATTTTACTTTAACTTTTGACTTCCCCTTGTGTCTATTATCTCTCATGCACACAACCTATTAAAAACCTCTCTCTCTCTCTCTTCTTGTCGTTACTGTTGGTACTCTATTCTATATAAGATATAAGCTTTTGCTAGTATAGTACTAACATGGTGTAAGGGACAAAAGGGCATTGAGAACTAATAAACATAGGTTTTAGACAAGATGGAATTTTAGAGAGGCACTATCTTATCACTCTAATTACAATCCAATGAGGAGATGACCTAAAAGCTATTGAGTGGCAATGAGTAACAAGATAAAGAGTGGTTGGTGGTGATGACGAAAAGTTAAAGTGACAAAATAGATGACAAAGGAGAAGATAGGTGAGACTAGACTAAAGACTAGAGACAAGACATAATAGAACAACACAAATCACACATAAGGTTTATTTTCAGTTTAATCCTTATAGTGTTTAAAATTATCTATTCTACCTAATAAACACTAGTATTTTGTGTACTAGTGGATACTAACTAGTATCAATCAATATCTTCTTTTAGTATAGTATCTTGAATTTGAGTTCCAATTTAAGTTCCTATGGAATGTACTATAACAACAGATACATAATGGTAAATAGATCATTGATATTCTTAATTAGCTATTGCAATTTCTAAAGATTTTAAAATTGGTAGTCTTATAAGAAGATGCATTAATCAACTACTTAAATGGATAACTTAATCCGCTATGAAATACTTTCATCTATAATCCCAAATCAAGTTTATGATATGGGTACTTTCTCAATAACTCTTGTTATCTCTCCTAATTATCATATAATATATCACTCTCTAAATATTAAAAGGAAATGATGTCATTCCTGGCTTTTGCTTTTCGTGCTAGAAGAAAATACCTATTTGAAAACTTTTTAGGAAGATCAATCCAACTAGTAATAGATCCAAGAAGCAAATATTTCAACTATGATTTAGATCTTTTCCTTAATGTAAAAGGGAACAACCTCAAATGAATAACATCCTCCAAACCTCTATTAATCTTGAAGGTATTATAAATCTCCAAAAAGTTGGCAATATATGCATTTGGATACTTATCTAATAAGTTATTATATTGTAAAATTTGTTGAACCATCTTAATTATGTTGGAATTAACCTTAAAATTATTAGCCTCTACTCTTAACATAGTAATGCTAGATTTTTTCTTCATAAGGGATGATTTACCATAATCCTCCATAATGCGTTATCTTCCTAATCCTGCCATTGTACTTGGTAGTTGTAACCTTAAAAATTTTAAGATTGTTTCCTTAAATTCTGAAGTAAAGTCATTTAGATTTCTCTATTTTGATCAATTAGTACTCCAGAATTACTCTTGGTCATAAACTAAAGTACCTAAATCCTAAAATTTAGCCAATAAACACAAGATCGAAAAGAACGTTATAAAAATAAATAGATGTAAAAGAAAAGAATATTTGATTTAATTAATAAAAATAAAGCGTTTGCAATCTCCTAATCCTTTGTAAGGCACAAAAAACTTGATGTGTGTTCTGGACTATGCTAAAGTTCAGCTAGGCTAATGCGCCTATCACTCTTATAGAATAATCTAGTGAAACATGTGTATCATTCTCTCAAGGACTACAAAAACTAGTAATAACTATCTTTATATTGTCTAATCTAGTAAAATAAATGACTGGTTTTAAAAGGTGATTAATTAAGTTAATATTAATAATCTAAAATAACAAAACAAAGCAATAAAAAAGAAGGAAGTAGTCAGTTGATAAAGAAGATCAAAATTAGGGATGGAAAATGGCATCAAGCATTAAACTCGATTTTTTGGGCCTAATTGAGCCTTGGGCTGAGCCGAGTCGAGCCGAGCTCTAAGTAAAATGATGTCATTTGCTGAATTAATGACATCATTTTATGCTTAAAATTTTTTTAAAAATTCATATACCTAAGTGCGTCGAGGCTTGGGCCCACTGCCTTCTTGCACGATCAGGCCTTGGGCCAGGCTACCATCCCTGATCCGAACACAGAATCTCCTATTATACTTAAATTTACTTTGATCCAATCATTAACTCTAGTTTTTTTACAGTAACAGAAATTTAAAAGCTATAATTATATTTTTCTCAAGAGATACAACTATTATCCTTAAGTTGATTAATTGAAATATCTTCTAATCAAAATCCTTAAGAGTATATTAACTTATTTTATGAATACCTTTATTAGATTTGAATATAACCAAGAGAATTTATATGATTATATCTCTAGGATTTCATATAACTCTTATTATGCATGTTATGATCAATCCGTACCTATGATTTTTCAATCCCTACATATGAAATTTGAAATTGAATCAAAATACTAGAAAATTTCAATTCAATACACATACAAATTATAAATATTTCACAATAAAGCTTGGATCTTTCATTAAATCAAAGAATCAATAAAATAATATAATTTTGGGCTTCATCCTATCTATATCTATCCTAATTTAGTTAATATTAAGATAAAAAATCAACAATAATCAAGAAAGAATATAAAACAAAAAAATTCATTCTCATATATCTTAAAATTTTAAAGCCTTCACTTAAATCTTATTATCTGTTTTAACCTTGTTATATTAAAAAACCAATAAAATTTGTAATATCATGACTAATTTGGGTCCAACAATGATTTATGTTAAAATTATATTGCTTCCCTATAGAAAATCTAGAATAAAATAAATCTAGGTTAGGACCTATGTTTTAACTCCTTTCTTTAAAATTATGCCAAAACTTTTTTTTCTTTGCTCTAACTTGTCCGAATTTGTTCTTTTTTCATTTTGGAGCTAAAACAAGATCTAAAAACAAAATATAAGCCACGTTAAGTATCATATATTATAAAAATCATCCAAATAAATGCAAAATGATTTTAAAATCATGCTAAAAATATATTCTATTTAGCATTAATCAAATTCCCTTACACTTAAACATTTGCTTACCTTCAAGTAAATCAATTTCATCCCTCTTAATTTAAATAAGTGGTAACTCCAAAAAAGAATTTAATAAATCAATTAGATCAATCAAGAATTTGTATTATTCATTTAATTAAACTCTATCAACTTGTTAGTGAATTTAATTTAACTCCATAGTCCTTCAAACTTTAACTTAATTCACAAAATTCAACATAACCATAAAGTCAATATATATGAGAAAGATGTTTCTACTTTTAAACATTTTCATAACCCTTATTAAAAGAAAAGAGATCGAACATTAAATTTATTTAAACAAAGAGGGTTTAGAGGCTTATTTGAAAAGTCACCTAAACTTTTGATGTAAAACAACACCTTATCATTAATACTCTCAGTTACTCGATTAGACCACTCTTTTAAATGGCTACTAGCACTACCTTTTAACTTTAACCTTTTTGTTTGGATTAAAGCTAACTAAGCGAATTTATTTATGCTCACTTATTCACACTTTTTCTTAAGAAAACTTAGTGAAATAATTAAAATGATAAAAATAATCAATTTATAGCTTAATTGCATATCCAAATTTTAATAGAAGTATTATATTATAAATCAAGTATCTATTTTTGAAATTAATGAAATAAATTAAAACTAACTTAATCATTAATGCTCAAACTATTTGCTTAGATAAATCAAATCATAAGAACAACCAAACTTATGAAGAATTATCTCAATCATTATTTTTTCAAAGTTAAAAATTTTCATAAAATTATTCCATATTAAGTGAATTATAAACACTCATCGGAGTGCACATCTAGCATTGCCTAAGAAGATTATCAAAGAGATTGAGAGGTGCATTAAACAATTCCTAGGGTTTAGTAAATTGGGAAATTCCAAAAAGGCCAAGATTAGGTAGGAGGAATTATGCTTGAAGAAAGGAGTTCTAGGACTGACCCCTCTTTTAACAATGCAGAAAGTGTTACTTAATAAGAGGATTTGGAGGCTTTTTAGGGATAAAGAGTCCCTTTGGTTGAAATGGATTAATGAATACTACTTAAAGGAAAGAAGTTTATGGAAAACTAATATTAACAAGGAAAATTCCTAGAGTTTTAGGCAGATGCTTACTCTTAAAAGTCATGTTTATCCCTGGATAAGGATGTAAATTAAAAAAAAGGAGTCAACTTGGCTTTGGTTTGATGATTGCATGTAGCTTAGCCCTCTCTTTAGAAGAAGCGCAAAGTTGTATATAAGCTGAAGGATTCCAATAAGGGCTAAGGTAAGCATCATTATATCAAATGACTATAATTTCAAAGGGATTGGCAGATTGCTGGAACTCCTAACCTGTCAACCAAAGGGAGGAGAAGATAGTCATATCTGGACTAATAATAGTACTCCTGAGTTCAACAATGCCTTATGCTATAAGCTATTAAAAGCTGTTTAACCTAAAGTTTCATGGTATGAGCTAGTATGGAAGAAAGACCTATCCCCTAAGGCAGTCATAATCAGTTGGTTAATTGTTAAGAATATAATGAAAACCAAGGACAGGTGGTGAGAAAACTCAGGAAGTTTTGACCCTAAATTTCTTTTATGTAAAAATGAGATTGAAATAGTTTCATATCTGTTTTTTACAATGTAACTAGTCCCATTTTATTCGAAATCAAATAAAAATGTAATTTAGATCTATTGCTCACATAATGCATGGAGTAACATAATCCAATGGGCCAGCAGAATGTACACACACTTGAAGAAGAATGGGTGCCTTCACTAAAGTCTAATCACTGGTTGCCTTCAACGATTGATCTTCTTCTTTAAGGTTTTTAATCTCATTCTACTTAACTCTCTTTCTTTATTCTCTATATCTTATTTTCTATTAAGAAGTTATTAGATGAATGTGTGATTATATATACTATGTGTTTTGTAAAGGATGCTCAAATCTTCTAGAGAACGTAGATGAAAATGGATGCGATGGCAATGTCCCAATAGTCTGTACAGGATTAGGCAAATTGGTAGTTTTGAAATGGTTGTCCATTGCAGAAACTATGTCTGTTCGTTGTGACGAAGATGGAGTCATTCAATCAGGTATGCATGTGTTTGAATTTGGGTTCTTTATACTGTTTGATTTATCTTATTTAGTTTTTAGATTTTAATTTTTCAAAGGATTGTGAAGAAATTAAGGTGATTATTCTATACGGTTTGTTTCTTAGGTGAAATGCATAATACGTGGGGTTCATCTAATTCACTATTCCATGCTGCATCAGGGAAGTTAGTTAATGAATCTTTTCCTAATTTAGTTAGAGCCATGAAGTTGTTAGAAAAGGCTATCAACGAACCAACTGGGGGAAGATCTTTGTTTGTTTCAAGTGATGCCTTTGAATGTGTAAGAAGCCTTCTTATGAATTCAAACATAGGGGATTTCTTTATCTTATCTACCGAGTCTCATGTCACAGTATCTTGGAATCTTTTGTGAACTGTTTAGAAAATAATTATATCTTTTTCTCTTTGATGCAATAGGTGCGGAATTCATTATCTTTTTCTTTTTATCTATTGTTTTGTCTATAAGAATTATTAAAGTTGTCATTGAAGAATATTCTTTTTGTTGGTATAATTTAATGATATTTATATAATTTTACTTTTTATATACAATGCTTGATATATATTCTTTTTGTTGGTATAATTTACTGATATTTATATAATTTTATTTTTTATATACGATGCTTGATATTTTGAATTAATAATATTATTATGCGATTTATTTGTACAATAAATATACAATAAAAATATATCGATACATTATTTATAAAATATATTATTCAATAATATGAATTAAAAATGTAACAAATAATTTATCCTAATATTGTATAACATTAGTTAAAACATAGCTAAAACATTTTTAAAACATTTCAAAATGTAACTGAAAATATTTGACAACGTTTCATAAAATGTAAAGGTTAAAAGAGCAATTTAGACCTTAAAATTTATACCATAATTTACGTTAGACCTAAGGTTTTAGATCATTCAAGTTGAACCCTTTTTGTAAAATATTCAAATCAGGTTTTTCTAGAGTTTGGCCTCTCTCAATTAAATGTCACGAGACATTTTTTTTGACGTGTAAATCTTTTTTAAATTGAATAAAAAGTGGCCGTATTAATTGCTTATACTTTTTTATTTTTAATTGAAGTGTTTTTCAGGAACGATGAAGCTCGACAACCTCTTTCAAGGAAGGTTTCCATTCCACTCTTGACGATTAATGCATAAAGGATAGTCATCTTGCTGCGGCTCGTTATCCTTTGCATTTTCTTACACTACTGAATAACGAATCCTATCCGCAATGCATATCCTTTGTGGTTAGTGTCAATAATCTGTAAGATCTGATTTGCTATATCCTGGATCTTGGACCAGTTCCCCTAGTGGTTCCCCGTAAACCGCGAGATATATCTTGACAAGCTTGC
>JAOTJB010000008.1:18256694-18272157 GCA_027123815.1 Erythroxylum minutifolium | reverse complement strand
GGAATCGACAAGTGGTGGAGGAATGAGTGGTTCTGGGTTATCGATGCCGTTTTAGCTCATCTTTTCTCAGTATACAAAGACAAAGTTTCAGAATACCCACGTTTCTCCATTATTCAGTAAAATGATTCATAAATGTAAACTTCTTACCCAAAAACTTCTCTCATAATTGATATCCATCAATCAGTTTTAAAAACTTCCCATCATAGTGACCAAAAGGCCCTTCTAAGAAATTATTAAATTTTCTAACTACCCTTTAATAAATGAATCAATTAAAAGGTTAATTTGTAAGAAGGGATGGATCTAGTACTTAGGTATTTGATTTTGTTCACAAAGGTGAGTCTGCAAGTGATCGTCCGAAGGATCTTTAAAGCAAGCCAATTGAAGTAAATGTACGTGAAGAACTAATTGTTGTTGGTTAGCAATACGTGATTTCCACCATGCAAAAGATAATTTTTGCCAAAAATATTAAGAATCGTGTCCACCCATTTTCCGCTACCTAGACGACTTATTCTTTGAGTGAACCGATTTCTTAACAAATATTACTTAAATTTTGTGAATTCTGTGGATGTGAATATATATACGACCAAGTGAAACTTCAGAACCCAGCTTTTCAGCCAATTGAGATATTTCTTTTTCATACTTTTCCTCCTTACATATAGTTAACCTAGTCCTAACTACTAAGAAGTAAATAAGATCGACAGGATTTGTATTCAACACCATGTTTGATGCTTCAGAAAACAATAATGAAATTATAAATGACGAGGGCAAATAGGATTTGCCAACTTATTTGTACATAACCACATCCACATGAAACTAAGCAACGTGCCTTGTTAAGGCAACATTCCAAGACACAGCAAACAGTAACGTTTACAAAGTAATTAACAGGAAAAGGCAAATAGCCTTTCCTTTCGAACTATAGAACGCCCTAAGATGAAGCTTTTGTTGAAGCGAAACAAAGCTCATCAAAACCCAACAGCGAAAACACGATGGTAACAGTTTTTGACGAACTACACACAATACACAAACGGGACCAGAAGCTTTGTTTCCCTACTAACACTGGAAGCCAGGAGGAATAGATTTTTGGCACGCACTGAGGAGTAGGCTAAGCGTGACGGGCACGTTCAAGTTGATTCCAAGCACATTTGCTTTGATGGCAGTGCACAGACATAGCGCAGCTTCAAGGTCAGCTAAACCTTCAAGCAGGGCACAGCACTTGCTCGAAGGTGGGGATCCAACAACAATGTTAACCAGTCCGAGGAGGTCTGCACAAACTCCTAGCTTCAATGTGTCTTTAGGACATTTAGTTGGCCTGGGACATGTGCAACCCCCACAAGCACTTGAAGCTGTGGAGAAGCAAAGAAGAGAGAGGACCAGAGTGATTGCAGAGAGCTTCCTGGAAGCCATGGCTATACCTATGCTATCAACTGGTTAATGGTCTGAGTGAATACCAAAAGTTACTTTATAAAAGGAATAATGTGAGGTGGATGTTGTGAGATTGATTTGAGTGGAAGAGAGTAGAAAAAGATGATATGTACTGGCTGTATTTTTGTATGCATGTGGAAAGATTTTTGTATGCATTCTCTTTTGGTGCTAAGATAGCTTAGCGAAATCACTTGCAAAGGCATTCCAATCTTCAATACTTCTATCATCATACATAGTTAACGTGCTAAATCCCATACTAATTGCTTTGAAGAGACTGGTTAACAAACCAATTAAAAAAGTTTTAATTTGTCACTTCATTCTCGAAGCCTAATTTGGTCTATGCATCGTATATGAAGTTTTGGACGAACATACAGGAAAAGAGCTAAACTCTTGGCCTTCAATTACAATTCGTGATTCCAGGTTGTAAGAGCTGCGACAAGCATGAATTTCCATTTGGTATCTCGCTGCTTTTATTTTGTCCACTATACGGTACATATTTCCAAAAATTGTGGGGATGAGGACCAGCACATTCTTCAGTCACATGCTCGTCGATCCTATTGTCTGAATGGCGGATGATTGAGACGTTAATTGCAAAATCTCTAAACTGTGATACGTTTACTAGAGCTAACTTGCTCTATAATCAAAATGAATAGTGTACATAATATAAGCGTTATTATATTATTTACAATTTCAATAAACTTATCTAAAGGGATAAATATTGGTGAAATATCACCATCTATTCTTTAGGGGAGAAAACGAATGAAAAACGATGTTCCTTTCTTTGTGATAGTTCCATACTTTCATTTATTGAGTCATAAGAAATGAGAGACAAAAGTGATGAAGTATATATTGAAAATGAAAAATGGACAAATTTAACAAACATTTAAGAAATTACCTTAACCCCAAAGAATTTGGAATTTGGAATTAATTTGGTATGCATTTCAACTTCACATATAGGGATATAACATATATAAATACACAAAAAAGGAAATAGGATGAAATATATAACTTTTTAGATCACATAACTCTTGTCTAATTTATTTTTTAATAAAATAAATTTCATGAGTAAAACTACTAAATTAAATTAAGCATATACTATAAGTTTTAAATTTTTAATTCAATTTATTTTTATTTTTAATACCTTTTTTTAATTTTATTTTTATCTTTAATCCTATTTGTATTCTTTACAAGTTTTGAATTCAAATTATTGTTTCAGTTACATTGAAATAGGTTAAAGATAGCTGTAAGACAACTACTATTAAGTTAAACATGTAAACAAAACAATTCCACCTTGCTACGTTTTGTTTAGCGTTTGTCTAAAATCCCTCTGACCCTCCCTCATCGTCTTCTATTTCTGTGTTTGGAATCGGTCACTGTCTGGAATCAGTCAACATCTAGAATTCCTCACATTTTTATATCCCTCAGTTGCTCTCATTTGTCGCTATCATGACAAGGTTCAAAGGCACTGGATTGGGAGAGTATCTGTCACAAGCATTATCGTCTAACAATCGCTCTCATAGGTGAGTGTCTATGATATTTGATTTAGCATTAGATGAGTATGGCATGTTTTGTTCTTTCATTTGTTTTGTTGTGTTCACCATCTAGAATCCCTCACCTTTTGTATGGCATGTTTTGTTTTTTCATTTGTTCTGTTGTGTTACTTACAGAACAAATGAAAGAATATACTTTTTATATGTATTTATGCTTTTTCTGTTTAAATTACATCTTTTGTGATGAAATAGGTCATAAATTTACTTGGTTTTGCCATAAAATGCTTGATATTGAGCAATTTGATTATGATAATAATAGTAAAGTCAATCATGTGAAGTGTATGTCAAGTTAGACAATTTGATAATTTGATCCTATCTGGAGCAGGCATACTTATGGCAGAGTTTATACCAAGTTTACATATTCAAGACATAAAATCAATGCTTTATTAGCACAAGAATACATATGTGATATTTGTTCATCTAGTACTTAGCTTCCTTAACACTATGACTGCCCTAAATATATTGACTTATTATGCACTGAAACAAACAAATTATCACCTTTTACTAATTGCTCATGGTATCTGAGTAGCACTTCTTTAAGATAGCAATTCTTTAAATTACAGGCTCAAAGTATGTCCCTTAGTCATTAAAAGGATTTCAATCATGTTGCAATATAGCTACTACTCAGGAGTTATGATTTAGATTAAAACCGTAACTAATTGCAACCTGTTTAAGTAACTTAACACCTGCATGAGATAGAAGTCAAAGCCCTTTTCACTTTTTAAAATGGCATAAGTTATGGAAATAACAATTTGTTATTGGACACTGCATTTGTCTCATTGTTTGAAATGTTAATTATACCCATCTCAAATGGGTTAAAAATGTTTGAACATAACAGGTATCTTCTACTCTTGGCATTCAAAAGCATATTAAAGCAAATATAAAACTATAATGCACTTGAATCTGATAGTCGAATCACTTTGATGCTAGTGCAGTAAAGCACCTAGTAAAATTTTGTAAGGCCAATATGTGACAGAATTCTCCTTCAGGTACATACACCATCCCAAATTCATACTTTTCATAAGTAAGAGACTCGTACAATACATCCAGAACTTGGAGATGGCCAAAATTAAATTTAATGCTAATAGAAGTATAGGGTTTGTTGAAAATAAGCAATTTGTAAAATTAATTAAGAAGTACATACTTCTTCGACAGTAAATTGGGAGTTTCTTCTCTAAATGATATGGTTATAAGGGAGTGGTATGATAATGTTTACTTTTTTATAATCATGCCCTCACAGGTGTTGGTTGATTTTTATTTTAATACCATAGAGATGTCTATAACTAAATTAAAACAATATAAGACGTTTTAAAGTTGTAAGAGAAGGACATTTTCAAAAAGGAGAATTGAAGACTTTTATGTTGAAAACAACTAGAGAATTGGCAACATTAAGTGCATTATAGGTATAAATTATTCAAGACTACGTGGCAATCATCTTATTGGGATTCAAAAAGTAGTAGCACTTCTTTAAGAAAGCAATTTCCACATCATCATAAGTATGATTAAGATAGTTTTGTCTTGAACCTCTTTGTTATAGGCATTGAAATTCTTGGAGTGATTGTTGTTAAACATATCACACTTCATTTTTGAATCATATATGTGTTTACATGACATACCCAATAGAATGCATTTTTAGCCAATCATATATTATCTTATTCTCATCTTTTAAGTATGCAAATATAATCATTATCACGGACTGATACAACAGTGAGATCAAAGTCAGGAAATGTTGTTTGTTATTATGGGCTAAAGGCCCCATTAAGGACTTTATAGAGTTATCACAATCCTAGTCGGAGATTTTATGGATGCCCAAATTATCTGGTGAGAATTTATTGTTATTTGATTAATGAATTTGAATGTTAAATTCGTGTTTTAGATATTTTTTTAATGAAATTGATGTTTTAGGTTAGGAGATGCAAGTTTTTCAAATGGTATGATAAAGAATTTACTTAGATAGTCATTCAAGAGATTCAAAGTTTAAGGAGTGAATTATTAATGTTAAAGAAAGAGGTTAAAAGAAACACAACAAGAACAAATGAAGCTTTTGAAAGAGGACATAAATTTATTGAAAAAGATGAAAGAAATTAAGTGTATGTTAATGAACATTGTAATAGGATTTGTTAAAGTTCTAATACTTTTTATTTGTAATAATGTTATTAGGCTATTGTATTGAATTTCAATAATGTAATGGTTAATATTAATTTCAAGTATATTATGAAAATTTTGATTTTGAAATTTTTATATGAATTATGTAATGAAGCAAAGCAATACTATTATATATAACCAATAGACAATGAATAATTAACTCGTTGTATATGTTGTCAAATATGGAAAAAAACATGAATGTAAAAAAGAGAGATAAGGAGAGAGAGAGAGAGAGAGAGAGAGAGAGAGGTTATGTAATAACTCATATTGATTTTGAAAATATTTATATTGTATGTAAACAACATAAACATTCGTATCTATATAACACAAATATTTACACTATATGTAGACACCTAATCAATGTTTGCTTCACTTGCACTTGACTGTGCAAGATCAGGTTGCGATGATTGTGTTAATGACATTCTCCTTCTAATTGCTTTAGTTTGTAAATGTTGTTAACTAGAATGTCCTCTAAATCGTAAACCCTTTGGCTGAAATGATAATTGAAATGTGTGTGGGTCAGTATCTCCAAACTTGTTTTCATTGGCATCTCCAGATGTACCAACCTAAAAAATGGAAGATAAAATATTAAAGACACACAGTCCATAAATATGTGTTTTCCATCTCTACAACTGTCCAGGTTAATGGATACATTCCTCCATCACCATCCATACTAACTGCGCTTAACAATTTCCCTTAGAATTTTGTCTTTAGGAAGCATCCATCAATCCAAAAAATGGCCATAAATGCTTCTACCCTCTTTCGATGGCATTAAAACAAATATACAATCTTTTGAACTATAAGAAAATATAAAGAAGTATTAATAAACTATATAACAGAACATAAAGGATTGGTTACCTTCAACTAGTGTACATAGCCTTGCAACTTCACATATTTAATAATAGAATTTGTTGCTCTCTCCTTCCTCAATCATTTCTTTGCTCTTCTACACATGCTTGAATTTAAAAAATGAGCTTTTCTCTACATTCTTCTATTATTTTCTTTGTTGTGATACTAGGTTTCTCCAAAATTCTATCCTTGAAATGTCTTATTACGAATTTTGCATAAACCAATTTTAGTTTGTTTGTAGTGTAACCAGTATGATTAGGATTATATGTTTTGACCCTAAAACATCTCTCATTCTTATCATATGCAGCATACAAAACCCCTGAGCATTCATCAACACACACATACCTAATTTGATTACGCTTACACTTTTTCACCCTAACATTGTATCTAACACGTAATACATAATCGACAACAATATCTTTAAATTCTTTTACAGTCCTGTATTCTATTCCCAACCTCCACTCATGTGTAACCTCTATAGGATTATCACTAATAGTTGAGATGGGTCTATGTAAAGCTTCACCAACCTTCTCTCCACTAGGATATTCATCAATGCTAATAAGACTACCATAATCTAATGATTCAATTTTAATTGGACGATGGTCATCTGAAATGTCTACAAAGAAGTTTAATTGAAATTGTGCGCTATATTCCCCTAAATTCTCATCCATTTATGCACAGTCTCCTTTTAAATTATCATCCATTTATGCACCTTGTCCCTCCAACTTATCATCCATTTGTGCACTTTATCCCTCCACATTGTCATCATCATCAATAGCATAGATAGGTTTGTCTACATGATGAGTTACATATCCATTAACAATCATATGTATTTACATTAGATTTGTTAGCCTGAGTCTATAAATTTCAGTGACTCCTTAAAGTTTAAACTAGGTTCTCTACAATATGCCTTATCAATAAAGTCAATGTCAACATTGCCAAATGTAGTAATATCCCCACCAACATATCTGAATTCAGGCTCTAACATGAAATATCTGCCATGACAAAGCCTTATACTTCCATATTAAGTCATTAAAACCTATAAATATAAGCATACATGAAGCTAAAATAAAAAAGAAATACAATGATTATCAAAAACAACATGTTGATTATAATAAAATATAAAAGCAATGCAATGATTCTAAGCAATTTGGGACCTTCTTAACTCAAAATATCATGAAAGTTATGTAAAGCTTTGAAGTAAAGTTCAGTAGAAGCATGTGTAATGCATATGGTACAGAAAAAGTAAGAAGTAGGAAAGTGTTCCAAGTGCTAGAATATATCAACAGTTACACAAGTAATTTGTTATTCCTCTCTGAAACTCAAGCAATAAAAAAAGTTATTGCTTCAGGCAATTTATAATTGCTTTTGACAGAAGTATTGTTAAGGTATCTTTACTCTAAGATTCAAATTAAATGATACGTGTGTTTTTCAAATTAAACTAAGGGAATTCTAGAATTATATATCATATTTATATATTGATCTAACT
The DNA here is from genome assembly GCA_027123815.1 of Erythroxylum minutifolium. Taxonomy (NCBI): domain Eukaryota; kingdom Viridiplantae; phylum Streptophyta; class Magnoliopsida; order Malpighiales; family Erythroxylaceae; genus Erythroxylum; species Erythroxylum minutifolium. Next base: position 18,264,702 of record JAOTJB010000008.1, on the reverse strand, counting down.
TTGCTTTTCAAAGGGAATAAACTTGAAAATATCGATGCCACTAATTAAGGACCTTAGTTAATCTTAGGAGACTTCAACAACATCCTCTACAACAGTGAATCATAAGGCAATATCTCCATAAGGAACTTCAGACCTGATCTTAAGAAGTGTGTGGAGAAGCTAGGTATTATTGAGTAGAAATTTGAGGGACACTTCTTCATATGGAGTAAAAAAAATCGGGAATTCTAGATTATCTATCATATTTATATATTGATCTAACTTTGCTTCTCAAAGGGAATAAACTTGAAAATATCCATGCCACTAATTAACGACCTTAGTTAATCTTAGGGGACTTCAACAACATCCTCTACAACAGTGAATCATAAGGCAATATCTCCTTAAGGATCTTCACACCCGATCTCAAGAAGGTATGTGGAGAAGCTAGTTATTATTGATTTGAAATTTGAGGGACACTTCTTCATATAGAGTGAAAAAAAATCAAGATTAGGAAATAGTTAGTCAGGGCTATTTTAATGATGAGTGGATAAACAAATTTCTTAAAAGCAAGATCAACTTTTTGAACCCCTTGATCTCTTATTATAGCCATATCTTAGCCTAAAATATTTTTTAAAATACAATAGAAATTTTATATTCAAATTAAATTATTATTTAGTTGAGGGTGAAATATTCAAAAAAGCAATCAACAAGGGGATGCCATTTTAATTCCCTGGTTGTAAAAGCTTCATCTGTGTGAGGAAAATTTTCTTGATAAAAGAGGAGCTCAAAGAACTCAATGCTAGAAGTAAACTCAACAAGTGACTGCTTAGTTGTAGCTAAAGATTATTTAATAAAGGCTCAAGAAGTACTTTATAAGCCTCCTAGGGACAATCTTAGAATTTGTAAGGAAAAGACTACCCTTAACTCTTACATTAAAGCAATTTATATTCATAATTCTCTTCTTAAACAAAGAGCTCAGATCACATGGCTAATGGCAGGTGATAGGAACACCAATTTTTTCATAATTTTATATTGGCAAGGAGGAATAACAATATAATTTGTTTATTAAACTCTTCTAGTGATAAAATTGTCTATTCTTAAAAGAACTTAAGATTTTTTTATCATACTTACTTTAAGACTTTACTAAGAACTTTTATTGAAAGTTTCTTATCAATGCCCACCCTAAGTTCCTTCATTCAATACCAAATTTCCAATGACAATAAAAACTACTTAGTTTCCACTTCACTGAACTTGATATAAGGAAAGTTGTTTATTACTTAATTCAAACAAGACCCCATACCCTGATGGCTTTAATGGATTATTCTTTCATGAAGTATGCCCTCAAATTAAAAGAATAGTCACCTCAGTTATCCTGGAATTCTTCACTAAGGGCAATATGTTTAAAGAGGTAAACAAAACCTTATTATATTCAATTCCTAAAAGCTCCAATTCCTCATCTTTAAGTGATTTTAGACTTACATTTTGTTATAACAATCTATAAAAAGCCATCTCCAACTATTGGAAATAAGGTTAAAGGAAATTCTAAAGTCAATAGTCAATGATTTCTAAGGAAATTTTTTTAGAAAATAGATTGATTAAAGACAACATCCTTATTGCATAAGAATTATTCAAAGGGTATGGAATGAATAACTCTTGAAAGAATTATACCATCAAGATTGACTTCTATAAAGCCTTTGACACAATAAGCTGGGAGTTTGTTATATATCTTCTTATTATGTTTGGGCTCTCGGATACATTCATTAACTGGATTAAGCAATACATTACAACAACTGTTTAAAGGTGAGAGAGGATTAAGGCAAAAGGACTCTTTATTCCCTTACCTCTTCATCTTATATATGAAAGCTCTCAATAGACTGGTGAAGCACAATATCAAGCAATATATTAGTTTTAAATTTCACTCCAAATGTAAGAAGTTGGAGTTGTTCAGTTTAGCTTTTCCCAGATGACTTGCTCTTATTTTCAAAAGCACATGATAAATCCTTAAGCATTCTAATGACTTTTTTTCTAGTGTTCAAGGAACTTTCTAGTTTAGTAATTAGTAGATACAAAATTCATTTAATTGTATCAGTAAGTGCCTAGTACAACATATCCTAACTCTTTTCCCTTTCTGGTCTCTAAGTTATGTCTCCTTCAATTATTTATATAGGAATTCCTATAATAACAAAGAGACTACATTTTAATGAATGCATCCCACTGGTTGAAAAATATGAAAAAGGATTTATACTTGGTGTAACAGGATATTGTCTTTTGTAGGTTGATTGTAATTAATTAAATCAGTCATCAATTATCTCCACTTATAATCATATCTTTTTATTAAAACAACTCTCCAAATATATTGAGGAGATTTCTATAGTCTAGTAAGATCACCAATAGATATAATGCCAAAGTGAAATGGGAGAAAGTTTGTAGACCTATCTGTGAAGGGAGTTTAGGGATAACTAGAATCAATCTAAATAACAAAGTTCTCTTGGGAAGGAGAATTTAGAGGTTACTATCAAAAAAAGAGTCTTTATGGGTTCAATAGATCCACACCTATTTATTTCAAGGGAAAAGTTTTGGGGAGGTTTCTAAAACCTACTCCACCTATTTATTTCAAATAGTTAGTGATGGGAGAACAATAACCTTGTATTATGATAATTGGAGAAAATTTAGGACTCTATTTAGTTTGCAATCATCAAAAGAATTCCTTAACTCAACCCCAATTAACTCCAAGTTAAACATGGGGATAAATGTTAATTAGTGGTCTAATCAACTTGTTAATGATGCTAACTTGATTCCAGGTTACAGTCTGAATGTAAGGAAGCATAATGCCTATGAATGGCTTAGCCATATCTCCAAATGTTTAACAAATAGATACTGCAAAGAACTATTAAAGGAAGGAGGGATAAAACTAAGCCGATGCAACCTTATTTCGAATTAAAATCTATTGCCCAAGCTCTTCTTTGTCTTATAAATATAGACTAGTATAAAAAAGAATCTTGTCATTATTCCAAGATAACTTATAAAGCTTTTATGGAGATATATAGCAGTACCTAACAACTAATAGAAGTTACGTTAATGGAGATAGGATGGTCTTATTAACAACTTTTGTCTTTTAAGTATAAAAAATATAGGTTAAAAGGAACAACATATGCTTTTGTAGGATAAAAAGAAAGGCAGAATAAATCATCGAGGAACTGATGCAATGGATAAAGGAGCAGCTACTTAAATCCAAAACATTTATGTCTCATAGACTAAAACTAGCAATAATAAGGAAATTGGGAATCCCCTAATGCTTTGTTACCTGTAGCAACAATATGGAAATTGGAAACCCCTAATGCTTTGTTACCTATCCTGACCCTCTTTCAATATATCATATCTCAAATTAACATTTTAAAATGTTGATTGTTAGATAAACATGGTATTAAGAGACTAATGGAGAGTAGCATACGTTGTTTGATTGTAACTAAAGCTTGTACTCTTGATTTGTTTCTAATTTAATTTATTTAACTTTTTAAAAAAACATAAGGAAAGAATAATTAAATACTAACAAAATTTTATAATAGTCTTTGAAGTTAATGTTTGTTATCTTATTTCAAAGATAAATATTAAAAAAGAATGGGATCTTCAATTATAACTCTAAATCCTATTAAATTAGAATGTGTGTGTGTGTGGGTGTGTGTGTGGGTGTATTATATTCTTGCTAACTTCTTATTTTTTTGGAAATTAAATGTAAAAATTTATTAAAAGTCATTAAAAAGGGACATGATAGGATTATGTCAAGAAAATAAAGTAAATACAATATCATTTCTACAATCTTTAAGAAGAAACTAGAGATTAAAGGTTCCACTGTCTTCTGAAATGGTTGCTCAAGTGTTTAGCAGCTTGATGAACTACCAAAGTTTCCCTTATCCAATAATACTTTTGAGTTAAAATATGCTTGTCAACTTTATTCTTGCTGAACAATCTCTAATTTCTTTCCCTCCAAATTACATAAACTGCACAATTAAGGCTAAGATTTAGGCAAATTCGATCTTTCCTAAGAGAGTGAGACTTATTTTCAACCCATTTCAATATATTGTTCCAATCTGTCTTGTAGCACCCCACCCCTATCCGACACGCACACGTACACCCTTCGGATGAACGTGCAAATACCTGACAGAAATGATGTGCTAACTATTACACTTTCATTATATAGCATGGCATCATAATTACTTCATATGTTTAACACAATATTTGAAACCTAAAAATTTCCTCATATCATTTCATTAACCATATTTACAATGTAGCATTATAACCATCATCCATGCTTATACAATATTAGCCTATCAGAGTCACAGCTCTGTCTACAAAGTATGCTACGTGCATGAGGAATTAAATAAAAATTAAATTAATCCTTCAGTCCTAGCTGATCGACCTTTGATCCATGTCCTCTATCCAACAGCTGTACAAAATCTCTTCTAAGCAATCTTAGAAGCTAGGTCGTCGCTCTCTTGAACCTGAAAATATCAACATTGCAATTTAGTTTTACGAACTCAGTTGAGTAACCATCCTTGATGGTTCACTATTGTCATGCAACACATAATTTATGTCATCACATAATTCATATCATCTCAATTTTCATCATGTAATATCAAGAAACTCTTTGTTCACATATAACACATTTCAGAATCCATACAATTCATCATTCCATTACAATTATGTAGATTATAATCATCAATAATCAATCACACATATCATACAATAAAAGTCTTTAAAACATTGCAATCATTCGATTTATTCATATCATATGTATATGCAATGCTTATGAGACTCAACTTCATTTAATTATGTTATTATGACCGAGTGCCTTTTTCACTGTCCTGTATCTATTGTGGATACCATGCTCTATCATACTGTCCCTTACTTTTACTACAGATGTCTGAGCTTTAAGCTCTTTTTCACTGATGACTCTGGTCACAACTGCCTTTATATTTCATGCATTCATGCAATGAAATGCACCATGCGTATTCACTTTGTCACATTTGCATTCTTTCTCATTCACATTTGTCATCGGAATTTTAGTCTGGATCTTTTATTCATTCACATTTACATTCAAGTAACACTTCCAATGTTCTATTCATGCATCAAAACGCCTCAGACATTGAATATCTAGAATTCAGTACATACGCATCACAATAATTTAGTACACAATTTAACAAACAATTAATGTGAGACCATGTTAGGTTACTCACAATTGCTCCTTTTAGCTTATTGCCTTGAAGTCCCAGTAATGTCTAGAAGCGGTCGCTCAATGTGTTATTCTATAAAATGCAATCATATACAAAATTTACACATTTAGATAAATAGTCAATCATAAGCACATTCATGAATGTATCATTTATTATGCATGTTCAATGAAAAATTTTTGGGTATGTTTCCTTAATACACTTTATAAGTAATTACAGCACTTTCCAAACACTCTTTAATCTCTAATACTCTTTACTTACTTTAATCCCCTCATTCAATATCAACTACATTCATTTAAGTTCCCATTTAAACCTACATACCTCATATGGTAACATCTTTACTTGAATTAGGTTGAAAAACATCCAAACAAACACCCTTTGATATAGCCTCCTGCACGATTGTGACTTTCATGACTTTCATCAAAAGTCACGATCGTGCTTCTCCTCCAACCTGTAGTATTTTCTTCCTTCTTTCTTGCCATATTAACCTAGACAAAGAAGTTTTTAGGCAACACTTTTTTCTAATCAAATGTTCCTCTATGTCTTACGTTTCTAATGAAATCAAATTCATACATTTTGGTTTAGTATCGTGTAAGTTATAATCAAAATAGCACATACTATTCTCATACCTCAATAGAATACAATTCTCAACTTCAATCCAAATTTCAAGACTCTTAAGGACATAATTCAAATTCGATTCCTTCATGAAAATGTAGCCATATGTCTCTAGTTTACTCTAGATGAAAATTCATCCAATTTGGATATTCACGGATCAAGTTATGGCCAAAATAAAGATGTATGTTCAGTAAAACATTGCATATAACATACTCTAACACAATTCATTGTCAATGTTCTATTACTTCTCTATCATTTCTCTATCCTTTCACGTTGATGATTTAGTCATACCTCAATTTTTAGTTCAGTAATCTCTATACACAATTCACAAGTTCATGAATAATCATAACACAAAAACAGAACCTAATTCATACTTTTACATATCACATTTTATGCACTTCAGTAATCTTCATTTAACTTTAATTATCACAAACCTTTATACTCTTTATACGCATTTTCTATTGATTTAACTCCTTCATCACTTTACTTATATCTCAGGAATTTCTTCTTCCTACACCACTCACGCATACATCCATTCATCTTGCTACACCATTTACGCATGCATCCATTTTCAAACATGAAAACATCATCAAAAGTCATTTACACTACTATAAAACTCAAAGCATAACTTGATTTACACTTCAAATCCTTCAGCAAAATTCCAGAAATGGGGAGAGCAAATGAGAGGCTTCGGTGGATGAAACAAAGATAAGAATAGAGAAAAACATAACAAAATATGGACTGGAATGTTTTCTTTGCAAGGAGTAACATGGGTAAGTCAATAACATAAAAATATCCAGCCAGGTGTTTCGATGATGGAGAGTAAGGAGAACGTTTTGGTGTTTTGGTGATGAACAAGACAAAAGAATTGCAGAAATCTCCTTACCAAAAACGTGACATAGGTGTCCCTTTTATATTTTGACAAATGTCTCCAATGCATGTGTTACATTTGTCCACTAGTTATGCTACCATTTGTTCCTTAGCTATTAGTCCTCATGTCACACATTAATCGGTCCAGTTGTCACTCCATAATTAGTCCATTTGTCAATGACTTACTAATCCAATTGTCACACTTCCATTTGTCTCTTATTTCTATATTTTTCTTAGTATAAAATACTCCAAATATTCAAAAAAAAATTAAATGTCCAAAATGTCACCAAAAATATTAAATCAAATTTACTACACACCAATTCAATTTTCATGACAATTAATCCACAATTCACATTTTAATCACATTAAAATCACTTATACCTGGAAAATGTCAATGAATCCATGTATAATTATTTTAATGAGCATCAACATTATTCACGTATATATGTATGCTATATGATACATGAAATGCACTTTTAAATTCTGAATAATCTAACCCTAATCATGGGATAATGAGATGTTAAATGTCTCATAGCAATACATCCTTAACAACAAGCTCCTCCCTTGAAACAACTAAGCAGCTTGCCTGGCACGCCACGATGGTCCTCTAGTCAATATCTAATCCAACTGGAAAATTCCCTTGGAGTTAATCCTATTGCTTTTTTTATTTAAAAGCTTTAACTTAACATTCATAAATATAAATAGTGGAATTTTTTTTGTAAATCTTTTTAATGTGAATCATTTTATTAAAAATTCGATAGCAGAACGGTTGTATTTTAACATCCCCAAAATTTTCAAAATCCCTATAAAAATTCAAAAAAGTTATATAATCACACCAATTTCTTAACTTCAAATTTTAGACTTCAAGTCTACTTACAAGTAACCTCAAACAGTAACATCAAATGATTTTTAAAAGGCTAAAACATGTTCATGCATTTAATTTGAAACCATTCATGTTCATGCATTTAATTTGAAACCATTCATATACATGCATTCTTTACATAAATGTACATTCCAAAACATATTCAAAGATATGCAATAATTCCCAAAAATATTTACAAGGAAAAAATGTCTACACAGTAGCACAAAACGAAGCTGACAACTCGTGAGGTAGAGTACCTCTACTGAAGACCCTGAGTATGCACATGGGTGGTTTTATTTTGAAAACATAAAGTAAAGTGTGAGCTAAACGAGCTCAGTAAGTGTTAAATTTTCTATGCAAACCATATTTAACAATTTAAACCTCCCTAAAATAGTTTCATTTCATTTCTTATGATACAATACCAATATAAAAAATATATGCTTTCTGAAATCAAATT
>JAOTJB010000008.1:18244865-18256594 GCA_027123815.1 Erythroxylum minutifolium | reverse complement strand
TGTCAAAACACTTTAAATAATCCTAATCTATTCCAAAATGACCAAAATACCCTTCCCATAAGTGAGGGGATGTTACAATGTCTGGGTGAATGATTGAATAATCATACGATTGGAAACTTAATGATGTATGAAATATGTGTGTATTGCAAGAAGGTAGATACATAAGATTGAATGTTAGCATCCAGACATTACCGGTTTATCAAGGCAATAGCTAATTTGGAGCGTGCTGTGAGTTAACCTAAATGTTTCTCACTAGGATTGATTGTATTTTCAATTATTGAACTGTTATTAATGTGAATGTGATAATTCTAGAAAGTGATTGGTCCAAGGAGTTTGATAATTGAGATTGTATTGGAAGTGTTTCATAAGTGAATGTGAATCGGGAAAAATAAGTGTACTTAACTAAATGTTGAACTTAGATCCAATTAATATATGAAAGTGACTGTGTACAATGAAAATAAGTTATTGATGAAATGATGCATTCTATCACATTGTTATGTATGATTAGATAAAGGAGTTATGACTAAAGTGACTAGTGAAAAAGTGCTTAAAGCTCAAAAATGTGCACAAAGAGCCACAGGCTCAATTGTAAAATGATTCTGGTATCTACAATGGATATGGGGCAATTATGAATGAGCCCGATATCTACAATGGATATGGGACATTAGAAAGGCTCTCAGTCACAGTAAAAAAAATGAAAGTGAAGTCACATGTGCATTTACATGTACAACTTGATATGTATTATATGAATGATTGAAATGAATGCATTGGACTGTTTTGAAATGGAAATGTGAAATGTGTACATAAATTGTACTTGTTGAAGTATGATGAAATGTGGCATGATATGCAATATTTGATTATATGTTTTGTTTGTAAATTGAAATGTGAATTGTCTTTGTTTTTTATATGAGTGAGCACATCGACAATGGTTCACTCACTGAGTTCGAAAAACTCATCAAAATTGCATTACTGAATTTCAGGTTCATAAGAGATCAAGTTAAACTTTTTGGAGTATAGCTGCATTTGAACATGAGTTAGTGGTCGGGATTAGTTGTACCTACATATGTCTTCAGTTCTTTTTATATTAAGAATTGTATTTATCAAATGTTGTATAATGTTTGTGTGAATTATAAAGTTTAATGACATTTATGACTGGATATGTTTGTAAATGAAATGGGCCAAAATGATTGTTGGTTTTGCCTAAGATGTGTTTGATGCTTGAAAAATTTGCAATAAGTTGCTTTGATCACCTTAACGTGCCATCCTTATAGAGTATGTTCTCAAATATCAGCGATATGTTCGGGTATATGCTCTATGAGAGTGATGCGTTACAAAGAATGTCCACTCATTGCATCTATCAAAGAATTTATAATTGGCATCACGTATACATTCTAGAGAGTAGCTACATTTAATCCCTAAAGTCATAAATTTCTATATTTTCATTCTTCCTAACTATAGGCATAACATTAGCTAACCACTCAGCTTATCTAGCTGGTCTAATGAAACCAGCTTTATATACCATCGCCTATATGGTTGATAGTGCAATCCTAAATGAAATAGTCTTCTAATTCTTTCAAGAGTTCCACTAGTTCTAGCTTCATCACTAAATCTAAGTTTTTTATAATAAAGACCTCGCAGAGTTATCTTAAATTGCCCAGTTTCACTTCTTCCAATGATTTTTTGTTTTGACTTTTACAATCACCAAACTTCTCATGAGCGAATTTTATCTCTAAGACATAATTAACCCCTATTTACCATTCCTTTTCCTCCTTAAAGTCTAGTTATACATTATCACATCTACTTATTTCTTCAAAATTCTTTGATTTTGCTACATTCAATCTCTGTAACTATAAATACTGCACTTTTTTGTGAAAATTCACTCAACATGTTCCTCTATGATAGGAACTTTCATAGACCTAAAAGTAGGCACGATGGTAGTTATTTTTACATATCTTTTTTTACCTCTTTTACATCTTTTCTTTGCCTTCCTTATAATTATATGCTTTTTGAATTCATACAAACTTTACATGATCTCTGTAGAAGTTTTCCACCATTGTGTCAACTTTATTACAAAATGGATGTGAATTATCCTAAAAATTTCTACTTAATCGCCTTCCCACAAAAGTAAATTTTGATAAAGAGATAGTACAATGCAATAGTTGAAGTGGATCCAATCTTACCTAACAAGACTTGGCAATTGGCAAGGGTATCAATAATAAAGAAAGTAGTTAAAGATGTCTTTCCTCTTGCTATAATATTTAGAGAGAGAATTCCCCTAACTCTAATAGTTTCACCATTTAATTTTGTATCATATACTTCAGTTGGGATTCATCTTTTTTACCTAAATACTTGTCTTTTTTTAGTCAGCATAATGATTACTTTTGACCATTTTTTGACCAAAAATCTTAAAGTTGGTCTTCTATTGATGTGAGCCTTAATATATAGAGGCCTTATATGTTATGTTACAACATCAACTAGCTTTTCTAGCACCACCTTTTTTGGAATTCCTCGTCCTATTGCCAATAATGACACCCTACATTCTCCTCTTTTAGAGGGGATTCTACCTTCTTTGCATAAGATTTGCCAAATGAAGCAAGGAGTTTTATGGAAGAAATGGTAGATGGTACTTAAATGGGAATTTCTCCAATCATAATAAATTTATTACAAATCATCATCCTAGCTCTCAAAGCAGGCTGATTTCTTATGAAATCTAGGATTCCCTTTTTTCTTGCCTCATTTTCCACTAACGAGTTGAATTTAGGAATTTTGTAACTACGAGGATAAGGATTCTCACGATTAATCTATTCATGATAAGGCTTATAGAATTCTAAGTAACCAAGTTATCTCAAACTAGGCCTATAAAATTCCTAAACAACTTCTCTAGTAGCTTCCATTTCGAATTGTAATCTTATTTACAGTGGGAGAATACTAAGATTGCAGTTTATAAATGCAATGTTACCCACCAAACAATATTATTTTCCTTTAGCTTCAACCTTTATATCAAATCCTTACCTACTAGGAATGTGGGTCTTGATCCTTTGTCAGTCATTACTAAGATTAATGTATGGAGGCACCACAAGAGCATCCTCTCTTTTGTAAGAAGGTATACATCTGTCATCTACAGAGGAAATGGTTAGAAGGTGACTACATTCTCCAATTTCCATCATATTAGAAGTATAATGCCCTCGAATATTTTAGAAATTTTCTTTATGAAAGCAGGTGACAAACTAGCAGATTGTATTAGAGTGATAGACAATTTATTAACCTTCTCAGTCAATATCATAATTGCGTCGATTATAGAGGCCATGTTAAACTTTAATTCTAGAATTTTATTTATGAAAACAACATTCCAATGTGGCGATTTTAAATTCTTATTAACAGACTCCTCTCCTAAAATGACTAGGTAGCCTGCTCGAGACCCTATGGCGGCCCTCTAGTTGATATCTAATCCAACTAGAAAGTTCACGTAGAACTAAGCCTATTGCTCTTTTTAGTCGAAAAGCTTTAACCCAACATATAAATATAAAAAGTGGAGTTTTTTTGTAAATCTTTTTATTGTGAATCATTTTATTAAAAAATTTAGCAGCACAACGACTGCATTTAGACATTCCCAAAATTTTCAAAATCCTTGTAAAAGTTCAAATCACTTTTATATTCACACCAATTTCAATACTACAAATTTGGACTTTAAGTCCACTTACAAGTAACCTCAAACAGTTACATCAAATGATTTTAGAAAGGCTAAAACATGTTCATGCATTTAATTTGAAAACATTCATAAACCTGCATTCTTTACATAAATATACATTTCAAGACATATTCAAAGATATGTAATAGTTCCTAAAAAATATTTACAAAGAAAAAATGCCTACACAGTAACACGTGACAAAGCTGACTATTTGCGAGGTCTAGTCTCTGCTACTAAAGTACTTGAGCGTGCAACTGTGAGGTTTTATTTTCAAAACAGAAAATAGAGTGTGAACTAAATGAGCTTAGGTAAATGAGCTCAGTGGGTGTTAACTTTTCTATGCAAACCATATTTAACAATTTAAACCTCCCTAAAATAAATTCATTTCATTTCTTATGATACAATACCAATATAGAATATATATGCTTTCTAAAATCAAATTTCTAAAGTTACTTTTAAAGTAAATTATGGTGGCATCATTATTGTCATGAACTTTCTTATACTACACAGCCCACCACTAACTTCTTTCTTATATGGTACCCTTAGGTATAAAGTCACGGAGGTGATTTTGCATCGCTTACTCCCTATTAGTTAACTACTAATTATGGAACAGGTTCTATATCACTTACCTGTACTAGTTTAACCACTGTGCATTGGTAATTAAGGAGCTACATCTGCGTTGCTTACCTATAATTGGTTAGCCACTAATTATGAAGCTGGTTCTATATCATTTACTCGCACTAGGTTAACCACTATACACTAGTATTACATGTATAAAATCTAACGGTGTACCATAAGCTAAAAAATCATTTTTTCTTTTTATCAACCCAATAAAATAATTTTAACGTAACTTCATATCGTATGAAATTCAACTTTCAAACTTTAATTCATATATTGTTAAAACATAAACTTATACTGTCAATATTCACTTGTAATGTATTATTCACATGAAACTCATAATCATAGAATTTAAAATCATATGTCATCAATTCTTTTGCAAAGAATTTATTCTTATAAAATAATTAAAATACACTCATTGTCTTGCAAACTTATCACCAAGAACACTCACACACCTCTCCTTTACCTATATAAATCATACTTCGCTTAAGTATTTATTTCCAAATTCGAAGATAAGGCATTAAAACTATATATTCTGTTTAATCGAATTCAAGATTAGTATTTAATAGAGTAACATGTACGCTAATCGTATTTTCACTTACTTCTGTAAGTTATCCTATTGTTCTCCATTTCAAAGTTTAATTTTGAAAATTACTTAAATACCATGTTTTACCAATTATAACATATCAATTTCTTCAAAATACTATCTCACCCAATTAATTCACCATAACCATAATCAAACTTCAACAACTCACACCAATAACTACATTTCCTTTTAAGGCCAAATTGTACTCACCACATATTTTTTCATTTCATGGCATCATCCAAACACATTATAAACCATTTTAACTTCATTACTTTCCACATACATCCCATATACTAAGTTTTTTTAAATAATAACATAACACTTCATTTAACAATCCCAATGCCACAAATACACTTAATGATCATTCTTAATCTTATTCACATGGTCATTACATCATAACCTTACTTTATACCAAAAATGCCTTTAAGGCTTAACTTAACATATTTCACATTAAACTTTTCCAATTCAATTCCAAATCAATTCTTTTTCATTTCTTTACTTCATTAGCATCAAAATCATGCTATGAAAATCATAAAACATCAAAATAGAATTTTTTGGATCAAATCAAACTAAAAAGACCTAGCCATGGTAGATTCTTCCAATCTTGATTTCTTGCTTTACTTTCTTGATTTCAACCCCTAAATGCTTTTAAGCTTATTATCTAGTCCATGGCAAGTCAAAAATCCTCATCAATCTTAAACACATCCATCTCTCTCAAAAACCCATAAAAATTAGAAATTTAAGCTAGGAAAACTTACCACTATTTCCTCAAATGTTTTAGGTATTTGATGAACACTTAGGCTTGATCAATATTTCTTAAAATCATGCTCCAAATCTATCAAAAATGACAACTTCCTTCTTCCCCTTTTTTCTTGGCCGAAGCCACGTTTGCTTCTCTCTTATTTTCTTTTTATTTTTGGTCTCTAACGATGCTCTCTCCAAATAAAGCCAGTTTATCTTACTTTTTTCTTTTTATACTTCCCATAAATGATATACATGTGATCTCCTCATTGGCCATCTCTAATGACTCATTAGTCTACTAATACCATGTAAAAAGACCAAATTGCCTTTTAATGAATTTAATTCACAAACTAATTGAATTAAGTTCTGAAAATATTTTGTAACCGTGTTATTATTAAATTGACCATGAAATACTCTAATTAGGGTCAATACTTATTGATTGGATGTTTTAAACACATTTTGAATGAGTTTAAAATCATTAATGCCCCTTATTTCCCAAAAAGGGCATTTTAGTCCTAAACTTTTGGAACTCCCAAATTCCATCCAATCGGATTTATTTTTGATTTGTTTCAATATCATTAAACTTTAATACTTATTCTAGATATTTTTCAATATTTAGGGTTAGGTCCGCAAAATATTCACCTAGATTTACTATTCATCTGAAAATAAAAATTTATATTCAATGAAAGGAAAGATTCAGAGTTTTCCACTTATTGGTTGGAAAGTTAGCTGAAGACATGGCTGCCTTCTTAAGATTCTTTACCATTTGGGATATAAAACCTTCATTGTCTACTATTGTAGGGACTTCTTCCTCTAGAGCTATAGGCAAAGAGATTTTTTTATATGTGCTTAATTGATCATATATTTATTCTATAACACTTAGTGATTAATAATATGAAATGTTTAAGATATTTACTTTAGTTCATATTTAGGTTAAAGTATAATTGGGAAGTGAAAGAGCTAAAGTTAGTTGAAATCACAATCTTTGAGTCGTCTTCTTAAGTTTCACACTCACTTGTCTTCATGGACCAAGAAAAAGAAGGATTAGAGTAAGAGGAGACAAGACAATATATGAAGATAAAGAGTATACATTGAAAAAAATCAAAGGACGGTGTAAAATCATAGCTCACAGCCATGACATCATGGCCATGACTTATTTGTCATAGGCGTGACACTTCATACACACCCATGACTGATTTATATGGGTGTGACAACACCATACACGATCATGACTCATATGCACGCCCGTGAACAACATATATATGCCCGTAAAATACGACCAGCTCACCTGAAAACTAAGTTGTGAGTATAAATAAATTGTTTTGACGATATAAATGTTATAAGGAATAGGGACTTCAGGAGAAGAATGAGGAAAAGGGCTGGACACCGTCAGAGATCCATGGAGAAGATAGAGAGCTAAGCTTCCTGACACTAGTTCGAAGGTGATATCGACACTGAAGAACCCGATTAAGCATTTCTTTCATTTTTTTTGCTGCTCTTTCTCTCCTTAGGGATTGATTATGTTATCCTATACTTATGGATTTAGGTTTTCAGGTATGAATGCTCTTTATTCTCATTATTGTTAGATTGTTTATGTATGAACCCATTGTTAGAATGTTGAACACAATTTGTAATTATTGTGTTTGGAATTTCTAAACTCTTCATTATAATTCGTAATTGTTATATTGAGATTCATTTGTAGCAACTAATAGTTTTAGATCATTAAGGATACAATCTATAATTGTTGTGTTTTTGATTGGTGTCAAATCATTAAGAATAATATAACCTAGGTTAAATGACCCGAGCTTGTGTGGTTATTGCCTTGATTAATATATTTTCCTAATTCATAATAAGGTTGTCTAATTAAATATAGAGATCGTATCCTAGTTTGTGCGATAGCTAGGTTTAATTGATGAGTATCTCTTAATTAAACAAGATCTAAGGGAAAAATGGGGTTAATAAATCTTATTGTTAACCTATGATTAATAGTTTCTAGGAGGGTAAGAGAACAACAATACAATGAAGAATGTGTAATTGAGTGAAGGATGAGATAGAACCAATGACTGAGTCCCTAACGATTTCAACACTTTCATCATTTTTTAATGTTTTCTTTAATTTGTTTTCACTAGTTTAGTTTCATTTTAGCTTCTTATTTGAAAACAAGCAAACCCCCTAAACCTAAACACCAATTCGTTTAATAAAAAAGCTAACCGAACACTCTCTGTAGGATCGACCTAGACTCACCACTATTATAATTGTAGGTTTAGTTATTTAAGTAGTGTTACGACGCGCTATTTCATTTTCCACTTCTTGTTTATGGTATTGTGGTCCTACTTTGCACCTGACTTCTTATCGATAGTATAAATGGGCTTTGGAAAACTTAGAAAATAAAATTCTAAGCTACTAAAATGCTAAAATGTGTTCAAAAGAGAAATGATTTGATTTTGGAAACCAAAAAAATGTGAACTATAAATTTGAAGTAATAAAATGAATACTCAATATGAAGAAAATTGGAAAACTAATATCAAAATTTTGAAATAAGTTGATTATTCTCTTTAAATACTGGCTTTGAGGTTATCTTATGATTAAATGTGTGTAGTAGTGTCTTCCACTCTCATGGTGCTGGTGAATTTATAGCCCTCTTATCCTTAAACATTTTTTTATTGTAACTGCTTACTTTCCTATATTTTAGCTAACTATCTACCACTATTTCCTTAACTTTCACATTTTAAAGTTCTTGTAACTTAAATTATAACCTACTTAGCCATATTCTTGTTAACTATCGTTCACTTTTTTCTCAACTTCCATAGACTTCCATGAATTCAACATATTTCTTCCCATATACCTATTTTTTCATTGCCATTGAATTCTTTAGCTAAACATACACTGGGCTTTTATTTCCAGGCTACTTCCATTTGTTGGTTGTATTTCTTCTTAACCAATATTTTAAGTTATTAATAATATACACAAAATTATCTTCTCTATTAGTATGAAAAGACTTTGTACATTTAATTTTTGTATTGTCATTTGGATTATTCAATGACACAACTATAATAATATGTTTCTTATTGTTCCCTTTTAGAAGGTGAATTTCTTCTGAAGATTTCAAATTTTAGTTAGAATCTTTTGAAAAATTCTCAATTGCTTATATTGACGATAATTAAATAGAATAAGAAAGCAAATATTATATATTATTTGTAATTAGTTTATTACAAATGTATTACAAGTAAATACTAATTTATAGGCATTAGAATAGAGTTTAGATTGATGAACTTGTGTGTAAAAGGTTGTATCTTTCCTTCTTAATATATACACAAAATTATCTTTTTCTTTATTGATACATACAAAAAATTATATTTTCCTCATGGTATTAAAGTACTGCATCTTGGTAACCTTAAAAACCCATCTCACTCCAATATTATGAAAGAAACAATCTAAAGAGGCTAATTTAGTCAAACACAGCTTTCAAATCTAACACTAAAAACCTTAATAACCCATTGTATTTCCAATATCTAGATCAGCTTGGGTTGGTCCTTGTGTCATAATTTTTCATAAAGGAAAACTATAGTTTATGATAGGCACTAATGATAAAAAATATATATGAATTTACTGATCAATCAATGGTGCAAGCAGAGAATTACAATAATGAATATGGTGTCACAACCTTGTTAAAACTTAGATATTAAGTTCAATCTCTAAAGATATAGTAGTCAACAATTTTTATTGTAATAGGGCATAGGTAGTTTGGATTAAGTTTTCTGAAGTAAACAATATTTAACTATTTCATATTAAAAATGAAATATATGATCACATGTAAGGAACCATGGATGTTGGGTCCTATTTCACCAAACTCAAAGGATTATAGGATGAAATAGATTTTTTTAATCTTATCTTAGCTTGTTATTTTGGAACTATGAAAGAGGAACTGTCATATAGAGAAACACAAAGTACATTTGAAATAAACTAATAAAAGGATAATTTTAATCAACCAATTGCTACTTCATAACAAGTTAAGAAAGATACATCTAGTTCCTTTCATTTTACTTAAGCACAATATCAACAAATCTTATGTATGCTTTGCAATAACAAAACCTCCACGATAAATCAAGCTAGTAATCTCTCAACCAATGATGAACTCTTAGACAAAGCTTTTTGTTTTACTTATCAAGGTAGGAAAACTACATAGAATCTTGATAGTGAAGAACTAAATTATATTGCTTATAATCTTAATTTCTTACAATTTTGAAGAATATTTATAATAAAATAGTATAACTTCCAAATGGATCTCTTACTAATATAACATACGTTGGTCAATTTATGTTTTCATCTGAATAAATTCTTGAAAGTATTTTATATCCTAATTTTTAATTAAATCTTCTTTTTCGTTATTATCATTCCTTTTGTGTTGTCCTATTTCTTACCTAGTTTTGTGTGATACGAGACCTACACTCAAAAAAGATTATTGGAACGAAAACTAAAGAAGAGGGACTTTACTACTTTGATGAACCATAAAAAGCCTCATGCAATTCAATCTCTAACATCATTTCCTATTACCAACATTTTAGTAATCTTTCAAATAAAGTTTATGTTTTACTTTCCTTTTTAAATAAAAATTATGATACTTATGATTTTTTTATATGTCCCCTAAAGAAACAAATTAGATTGCCTTTTTCAATAAGTAAAATTTATAATCAAACACCTTTTGAGAAATTACATGTTAATATCGGAATGATTACTATATTATTTTTATCTCTGCGACTCGATATTTTATTACCATCATTTGTGATTTTTCTATATGCATATGAGTCTATCTAAGGACTCACAAATAAAAAACTCAAATACGCAATCAATTTTATTAATATGGTTGAAAACTAGTTCTCTTCTAAAGTTAAGATAGTGTATAGTGGCAATGGTCATAAGTTCACATTTAATTATTAGTATTTGTCTAAAGGGATTATTCATCAGACTAATTATATTCACACTCTGTAACAAAATGGAGTAGTTGAATTGAAACATAGATACTTGTTGAACATGATTCAAACTTTGCCTTTTCAAACTAGCCTTCTTAAAATCTTTTTAAGGAGATATAATTTTAATAGTTGCACACCTTATAAACCCATACACCTATACCAATTTTACAAGAAAAAAATAAATTATGAATTCCTTTCCAATTCATTAACTAATTACTCTCATTTATAAGTATTTCAAAGTTTGTGTTTATTTCTATTTATGAACAAAATCCATCAAATTTTGAAAAAATTCTTATTCGTTGCATTTTTCTTAGTTACTTTCTTCAAAATAGAGTTCCCCACACTCCTATCATCACTAAGAGTGATCCACCTCTAAAGACATTCTTTTTTATGATGGCCCTATCACTAGCATACTTTACCTACCATCAAAACAACTAATCAATCTAACACGTCTACCACCAAAGCACCTACTTTACTAGTGAATTATAGACCTATCGATATTGTACATCTTCATATATCTCTACCTAATTTTCCATTTACCATTTTGTCACATCATACCAAAAGACCCACCAAAAGTCTTAATTTTCCTTCAACACTTTTATGTAGAAGACATCCTCTCATCTAGGTCTAGGCCATCATCTACCTATAACATGGTCACCACTTCAAGAATGCCCTACAATCTCTCATGTCATTTCTTATGATAAATTATGCACTTATCCTAAAGCTTTTACTACTTCTTTAACCTCTACAATAGAACCTCATAGTTTTTATAGGCTATAAAACTCTTTTATGGTGTGATTGCATATCTATTGAGATTCAAGTCCTCCAACTTAATAACACATGGACACTCATACCATTACCCTATGACAAAACACTCGTTAGATGCAAATGAATCTGATGGAATTATTAAACACTACAAAGTTTAATTGGTTGCTACATGATATATTCATATTAAAGGTTCTGATACTGTACTGTACCAATACCGGTCAATATCGGATATTGTTTCGGGTAATTTTTTAAATTTATGAAATGGTCTCTGAAATGTTTTAAAATTTGCAAAATAGTCTATTGGTATATTATACAGTTGTACTATATACTTAACAAATTTACATCATCCCTGTTTCTA
>JAOTJB010000008.1:18232268-18244765 GCA_027123815.1 Erythroxylum minutifolium | reverse complement strand
TTTTCATTTCATTACTTTGTTAGCATCAAAAATTATTCTATGAACATCATAAAACATCAAAATAGAATTTTGGATGAAATCACACTAAAAAAAACTAGTCATCGCTGATTCTTTCGATGTTGATTTCTTAGTTTACTTTCTTGATTTTAACCCTTACATGTTTCTAAGTTTATTATCCACTCCTTGGCAACTCAAAAGTCACCATTGATCTTAAACACACCCATCCCACTCAAAAACCCAATAAAATTAGAAATTTAAGCTAAGAAAACTTATCACTTTTTCCTCCAATCTTTTGGGTATTTGATAAATAATTAGGCTTGATCAAGATTTCTTCAAATCTCACCCAAAACCCCTCAACAATGACAACATTCTTCTTTTTCTTTCTCCTTAGCCGAAACTTCTCCTTGGTTTCTCTTCTCTCCCTTTTTATTCCACTCTCATAGTTATGTTAAAAGAATGAAGCAATTTGTCTTAAGTTTTTCTTTTTATACTCCCCATTAATAATACACATGTAATCTCTAATTGGTCCTCTTCTAGTATCTCATTAATCCTAAGAGAGTCGTGTTATGGGTGACCTTATTGCACGATTCAGAGAGCATTTGCATATGTGATGCAAGTGAACTTGTACAAAAAAGATGTTGTAAAGTTTAGTTCTTCGTTCCTTCGTCAACATGAGATTGGTTTTGTACAATAACCTTGAATTTAATTCATCAACTAGCCGAATTAAATTTCAAAAGTATTTCATAATCATCTTATTATCAAATTGATCATAAAATACTATAATTAGGGTCAATACTTATTGATAGGATGCTTTCAAAAAAATTCAAATGAGTTTAAAGTCATCAATACCCATTTTTTTTCAAAAAGGACATTTTAGTCTTAAACTTTTAAAAATCTCGAAATCCATCTAATTGAATTATTTTTGATATGTTTCGTTAGCATTAAACTCTAATACTTATTTTACATATTTTTAATATTTCGGGGTTAGGTCCCCCAAAAAATCACTATTCACTCATATTCATTATTCATCCGAAAATATTATTCACCAAAAATAAACATTTATATTTAATGAAAAGAAAGGTTCAAGGTTTTACTCTTAATGAATGTTGAATCCTGGCCTAAATGGAGGCTGTATAGCTACATTTGAAATAAAGATAATCAATATTTTCCTTCTCAATATGACATAGCTCACATTAGTTATCATTGGATCGAGCAATCTTATCTTTAGTTTTTAATCTTCTCCTAGCTATAAGCCAAGTGATGAAGGAGGCTTTTAGCTTCAAGGATCCTTTCCAAACAATGTTGAACCAAGGATGGTGTGGAACGGAAGGCTTAAGAGCTTTAAGACATGAAAAGTTGGAGTAAAGTTTTATGAACAATTAAGGGATTTGGCAGATAGTTGGGAAAATATCTTACGATTCTTTCGCCCCTTACCTGGAAAATGCCAAGAATTGTGCTCAATAACACTCCTGACTTGAGCCTATGAAGAGATTCTATTAGAAATTGAAGAAATATCATATCTAAGGCAAATGGAGCTTAAAGAAGTTCAATTATCAAATCAGAACCATGTATCCTCCCCATTCCCTACTTGAATTCCAATGAAAGTGTAAACAACTTGTCTTTTCTTAAAATTTGAATGAAAGGCCAATAGTGCTCCTTCCTATCTGTAAATTTCCATAGGCAAGAATCCTTAAGATAGAACTCATTTATCAATTTGTTCTAAAGAGATTCTTTATCCTTGAATAGTCTCCAAGTCCTTTTAGCCACTTGCATAGCTTGGAAAGTTTAGATTGAAGTAAGATCAAGCCCCTTTCCTGCTTCCTACAACATAGCTTATCATATTTGATTTTAGCTCATTTAGAGTTGTCACTCTTGCCTGACCAGGGAAAGTTTCTAATGCATTTTTCAATCTCCTTGATGATTCTTTTTGGTAAGAGTAGATGAGAGTTCCAATATATGAGAAGATTGTTCATAACATAGATAATAATTTGAACTCTCCTAACCTGTTAAAGTGCTAAATTTTTCCAGGAGTTAATCATTTTCTTATATTTCCCCAAGATCCTTAAACAATCCTAATATCTCAGGTTTTTATCAAATATATAGACCCCGTATATTTAAAAGGCATGTTATGCACATACAGACTAAAAATTTGATGAAAGCTTTTAATGTTGGGGATGTTTAAGGAGAAATAAAATCCACTGTTGCACACAAAGACCTTAAGAAGATCATAAGAGATTGATGCAAGGTTGAGATAGAACCTGATGTGCTCCACTGTACAGTAATAGATCATTTGTAAAATTCAAGTGAGTAAGAGACACCTCTTTATGTTTATGAGGAATTTGAAATCAAAAATCCTGGTAGTATTGAAGCTTATGATCTTGTTCAGAATTTCCATAGAAATGACAAAAAAATAATGAGAGATGTAGGATCTCCTTGCCTTATTCCATTAGAGCCTCTGGATTAATTAGTAGAAATACCATTGATAAGAATACTATATGATGGAGTACAAATATAAAAGTGAATCCAATTGATAGAGAAGTCGGGAAAACTAAGCCATTTTATGCATATTAAGATAAATTTCCATTGAAGCATGTCAAAAGCTTTGGAAAAGTCTATTTTAATAACATAAATTTTGATGGATCTACCAGAATTATAATCCCTCATTAACTCCTACATTAAGAGTATGTTATGTGATATTGATCTGCCAAGTATAAAGACTCCTTGAGAGTCATGTATAATTTGGTTCAAGGTCCCTTTTAATAAGTTGGTAAGAAGCTTTGAAATTGCCTTATAGATAATATTACAAGATAGGACAAAAATCATTAAGGAAAATTTCATTAAGAATTTTAGGAATCAAGTAGATATAAGTAGCATTAATTTCCCTCAAAATTTGTCCAAAATTCAAAAATTCCAAGACAGTTTCCACAAGTAGATTACCTATGATATGTTAGGTTTTTGGAAGAAATAGGTGTTAAACTCATCTAGACCTACAACTTTTATAGGATTAAGACTAAAAAGCATTTATTTTATCTCCTAAGTTGAAAATGGTTGTTGGAGCTTTAATAAAGCATCCTGAAATAAGAATATAAGAAGATCAATTCTCTTCATAGGCTTTTATAAGCTAGTTAAACCAGATGTACTCGAGGCTCTAAGTAGGCTTTCAAAGTAACTGAAAATCTTATTCTTCAAAAAGGATCTATCAGTTACCATATGATTATTACAATCCAGAAGATAGTTGATCTTGTTAGCATTTCCCCTTGCTAAGACAAAATTGTGGAGGATTTGGTATTAAAATCACCCTCTCTCAACCATGTTATTCTAGGTTTTTGCATAAGTAGAGAATGGTGATTATCCTTTCCCATTATGTGGACAGCTATTAATTGCAATTTTTGACTTTTCAATACATTATCAGTTAAGCTACATAATTTGATCAGATAAGGATAATAAAGTGGCATAATAAATGATATAAATCAATGGGTTGAAGTCTAGGAGGAAAATAGACCTTGATTAGTATGGATCGGACCCATTTCGGGCTTATGATGGGGAAGCCCCATATGAAACCTATATATAAAGTTTAAGGTCTCCTATAATTGCTCATATCATTCGTAAGCATTCGAATCTTCTGATCAGTTAAGAGTGCTTACATTTTGAGAAAAATGTAGAAAGAAGTTAACCACGTGTCGGTGATCATTTTGGCCTCAAAAACTACTTCGAAAGTCGAGATGGAACTGAAATCAAGTATTTCACATTTCCTTTGTTTTTACCTTTTCATGAACGATACAAGACATGTAATAAGGTCTGTACAATGTTATTCTAGGTTTTTACATAAGCAGAGAATGGTGATCGTAGAGAGCTTTTTTGTATTGCTCCAATTTGTTAACTTCAAAAATCTTATTCACATTGCTATCAGGATGATGCTAACATACCTCCTGAGCTCTCCTCATATCCTTATTATCATCATAAAGTTTGAAAAAGGTTGTGGATTGATTAGCTTTATGAACAATCTTAAGTTTATTTCTAAGAATCTGAAGTTTTCTCATAAATTAATAAGCATTGTAACCTGGGATTCTGCTACTCCAAACTTCCTATACTAGTTCCATAAGCCCATCGTTGTTGATAAGAAAGTTGAAGAATCTAAATGGAGCGTTTTAAGGAGGTTGGAAAGATGAAATTTAAGACTTTCACATTGGAATGATCAAAGCATAAGGGGGATGCAAAGTGGGCATATGAATAAGGGAATTAGCTCAACCAAAGTTAGTTAACAAGTATTCTGTCTAGCTTCTTCCTAATGAGGCATCTTCCCTACTATTTGTTGCACCAAGTGAAGAAACTCCCTACTAATATGACATCAATCACTTTTACCTTAGTAACAACATTATTTAACTCCTTGTCAAGATTGGAAGAATTAATCATCTCTCCTTGAGCCTCTGAGGGATGAAGTACACAATTAAGGTCTCCTGCAATCAACCAAGGTTGTTCATAGAGGTTTAGATAAAGTACAAATACTTCTAGAGATTTGCTCTTTGAAATTTGAAGTTAGCAGTATAAATAATTGTAGTTTCAAACTCAATCCCTAAGTCAATAAGCTTCCAATTAAGATGGATGTATTGATTTGAAGAGTTTAGCACAATGACCTGTACTTTTTAAAAATTGTAAGCATATAAAATTCTACCATTATAGTGATGATCATGATTAGAACCATATTTCTAACCTTTTCCTAAGATTTTCATGAGATTACGGAACTTTTAAACTTTAGTTCTTGTTTCAAGTAATCTAGGTAGAATTGGATTCCTCTCCGGCAAAAGATCTTTGATAGCTTGTCCCTTTTGAGGTTCATTAAAGCCTCTAATATTTCAAAAAAGACATTAATATATGAATAATGAGACTACCAACCCCTTTGGGTTTCCTCCTTTTCCTCCCTGATCTTCTGTAAGAAGCTAGAGTGAATTGATCATTTTGATCCTGCCTCACATCAGAGAGACTTTAGTGAGGTGCCTCCTCCTCATACTCACTGTTAGAATTATCAATACCAACTTTTCCCTTCTCCTCAGCAGGAACAATTCTAATCATGTCCTTTTTATTAATTTAGTCCTCACCTGCATTTAATAAAGCAATATGATCTTTAGGAATAACTAAGTTACGTTCAGTGTTTTGAGTAGTATGATCATGTATTATCCCCATTAGCTTATAGTAATCCCCTTTTAAGTACAATCTCCCTGTAAGTTTCCATATTTGTTTTCACAATTGAGGTTTCCAATTGTAAGTTAATTGGATTTCAGCTTTAACAAGTTCATTGTCAGACTTAAGTTTCATAACTAGCATAATTTTAAGAAGAGCATTTTTAGTTTTTATCTCCACATAGATTTGTGCATAGCACACTTTGTCAAGATTAGTAATAACTGAATCAAAGGCAATAGGTTTCCTGACTGAACTGGCCAGAAAACTCAATCCATCTAAAGTCTAATATTTAAGTGGTATATTATGAAAATTGATCTACAAAAGGATGGTTTCTATACTATTTCTGTCATATTCTAAACTTGGAACCCATATTTGGATGAACATAGGTTGTCCTCCAATGTGCCAAGAGCCTAATTCCATGATCTTACAAAATGCTATCCTCGTCTGTGAACTTAAACAAAAAAGTGTCCTCCTTAGTGAGTAAGATTCTATCTAGTCCCTTAGTTCCCTATCTTGTTTGAGCCCAACCCTGGATAAAAAGAAAAGTTGACCTTTTACTTGGAAAATAATTCAACCGAAGTGTTATTATAGTGTTTAGCTCCTTGAAATAGCTCAAGAGGAGGATAGACAATGCCATCAACTAAGGGGGAGGGGAAGTGTTTTCGATTATCATGGGAGGTTTCTGCTGAAACAAGATTTCTCTAAGTTTTGCCTCCTCCATTCATTCCTCCATCTTTCTGCATGCTCAGTTCTTTCGTAATGTTGGCATCCAATGACTCTTACAAGATAAGTAAATGATTGTGCAATACTCTTAAAAGAAAAGAGCCTCCCTTAGAGGCTTCCATGGAACTTCCTTAAGAAGAAAGTTACTTGCCTTCAATTTGGAGGCGAGCAGAAAAGCTTCCATAATAAGAAAGAGTTATTGTTCACTCAAAAGGGAAACTCGAGTCTTTTATATGGTTGTGTATAAAAGATGAATTTTCTTTTTCTCACTTTCTTTCTTTTTTTCACCCCCCTCCTTTCTCTATATTTACAATATCTCATTCATCTTAAGAAATTATTTGAAAATCAAATTTTCAAACTTGTTACTTGGAATGTTTCATCTTTTTTCACATATAATGAATTTTTAGTTCTCTTAATTATTTCTAATTATTATTTAGTAAATATGTAGTTTGCAACGTAAGAACAAGTTGTTCAAGCTTGTAAATAATTAATTTATTATAAATAATTTAAATAACTAATTGTAAATCATTACTCACTATAAATAATTAATATAAATATAAATAAATATTAACAAAAGAACTCCATTCTATTTTATTCAAAAAGGAAAAAGGATTAAAAAAAGATATTGTATAACTATACTTATAAGTTATCTAACTTACACTTGTCCAAAAAACTGTTAAAAGTATAGTTATTTCAAGTTGAATATTAATGTGGTCTTATTATATAAGTATACTAGTACGTATTTAACATACATCCACATATTTTTATTCAAGTTTAGTTTTTGTTTCATTAGTAAAAACTGGGATTGATGACTGACATGAACTAATTATATACACAGTAATATTAGCTATTAATTGATTCTAATAGCTAATATTAGAATTGTAAATTAGCATTCATATTGCTAATCTGAAATTAGCATTTGTAGTGAATTCTTCTACTTTAAACTTAAATCAATTAGACCTTATTTTTCAAATAAAAATTAAAAACTGATTTATTAAGCTTTGAAAGAAGTAAAGTGACCGAATCGAATTCGAAACAAATCCATTATGTTCAACTTTCGATGACAACCCACTTGGGTGGGTCAAACTCATCTTACGACTCAGGACGGACAGACCCAGAAGACCTTTGTATAAATATAAATTCAATATAAATTTGATCAATCAAACCCAAAAAGGTTATAAAAAGGAGAGGAGCTTTCTGAAAAGATTGTTTATAGATCCAGGAGGGCAGATTTCGAAGAAAAGAAGTCGTATGGCGATACTCTACGCGCTGGTCGCTCGAGGCTCGGTGGTTCTGGCGGAGTTTAGCGCGACTGCCACCAACGCCAGCGCCATAGCTCGCCAGATATTGGAGAAGATTCCGGGGAACAATGATAGCCACGTCTCTTATTCTCAAGATCGTTATATCTTTCACGTTAAACGCACCGATGGCCTCACCGTTCTTTGTATGGCCGATGAAACCGCCGGAAGTAATCGTCTTTTTTTCTATTCACTTACTAATTGTAATCAAAATTCATTTTTTTCAATTGTTTATGTGTTGGTAATTCGAGTTCCTAAGGTTATATATATTGTATCGTGATTTGTGTCTGGGCATATCCAAAAAAAGAGGGAATTTATGTCTATGACTATGATTGAACCGTTGGAGCCTCCTAATTCAGTCAAATTGGTTTTTGGCTTTTGATCGTCTTGTATAGTTTCATAGTTTGGCAAGCATATTTACCCCTTTGATTGCAGTTATCACTTGTTGCCAACAGTAATTTTCCTTGGTATGCAAGCCAGGACCTTAGAAGAACTGTTGATTGGAGTTTAGCTCGTGATATTTGGCCCTCTAGGAAAGTTCTAATTTTCTTCCCTTCTCTCCTCTGATTATTAGCTGACTCAAGCTTCTTATGAGGACATTTAGTAGCATAAACTGATAAATTAAATTTTCAAAATGCATTCTCTCTCACCGGCTAATGAATGGTCCTATATGGTTGCATGAATAGCGTTTCAGCTATTTTTGTTCAAGGAAGTATCTGCTTGAAAGGATCCTGCTGATGTTTCTAACTTAAATCAATCATATTTTAACGCAGGAAGAATCCCCTTTGCCTTCCTTGAAGACATCCATCAGAGATTTGTGAGGACTTATGGTCGCGCAGTTCATTCAGCCCAAGCATATGCCATGAATGATGAATTCGCTAGGGTTTTGAGCCAACAAATGGAGTATTATTCAAGCGATCCAAATGCTGATAGGATAAATAGACTAAAAGGAGAAATGAGTCAGGTAGGTTTGAAGGTTTTGTTTCAATGAATGTATTGAGTAGAGTATTTTATGTAATTCTTCATGTAGGAGGGGCAGTCACTTTGTAACTTCTTCTTTGTTTCTTCTGTTTGGATGCATGGTCCACTTTGCCTCCTTTATTTGTTAATAAGAGTGGCAATTAATTTAAAAATATTGGCGTTCTATTCAAACCTGAACACCTATTTTGGTTATGCAACTTTTTATTATGACCAGGGGTGGCCAGAAGATGCTTTCTTAGGAGTGCCGAAATAATGACTTCACTTCTATAAGGGAAAGTATAATTTGTTACTAACTTGAACTCATTGGATTTTTGGAGCATGGTTCCAATAGCTCCAACCTTAATCTTTACAATGCAATCTTCATATTGTTTTTCTATGGCAATGTTAACTTTATGGTGATGTGCATCTACTTGATCTTTCTAATGCTAAGGCACGCTTCTGATCTCCAAATTGATGATTGTTCTTATAATAGGTGCGAAATGTCATGATTGAGAATATTGATAAAGTTTTGGAGAGAGGTGATCGCTTGGAATTGCTGGTAGATAAAACTGCTAACATGCAAGGCAACACCTTCCGCTTTAGAAAACAAGCTCGCCGTTTCAGAAGCACAGTATGGTGGAGAAATGTGAAGCTAACGTATGTTCACTTTCAAACCTTTTGATATGCATAACCACTTCCGTGTGAAAATGTGGGGACCGACACTATTAATGAATTTTCTGTGTTGTCAAACTGCATTTTTTTTTCTTTTAATAAAAAGAATTTTTTTACATAAACTTAGCTGCCGCCTTGAGTCTAGAGTAAGATGCCAAGTTTTTTGACTAAATTCCTCGGATCTTGCAGGGTTGCTCTGATAGTACTTCTCCTAGTGATTGTCTATGTTGTGCTGGCTTTTGTATGCCATGGACTAACACTACCAACATGCCTGAAGTGAGCCTGAAGTTGAGTGAAATTTTTATGTTCTTTGTGATGTTTATTTGTTTCTATTCCGGTATATGTTTCTCCTCTCTTCCCCCCTTTAATTTAAGCCATCCCAGTTATTGTAAGGGAATTTATGTGAAGGGCGTGATATGATAGTGTAAAAGGGCCTCCCATTGATAGAAACTGGTTTTGGTTTTGTCCCTATTGAAGCTTTGGCTTGCTGAGTTATGTTGACTGTTTGAGCAACCTTTTTCTTTTAAGGTATTCATGGTTGGATCTATGAAGTTTTTTTGTTTTTAACCTTCTTGTCTAAGTTGTTTTAGTGTCATGTATTCTTGTTTCATTCTAGATTTCCCTGTTTTTACCAAGATATAGGAGTAACAATATCCATAGCCAGGGATCCGTTTGCTTGGCTGCTTCCGTTGATCTTAGGACATCAATTTCGGACTCCATGCAATCATTTATTCCACCAGTATTTACCTATTTTTTTTCAAAAAAAAAATCCAGAAGTTTAATTCTTAGTTGAAACCTTTATTTACCACAATCTAGGAGAGGCGTGGAGGGGAGAGGAGAGAAGAGAAATAGATCTTAGTAGTAGACTTGAGCTTGGTAACGTGGTGATTTGAAGCTCATACAGAGCTAATTGAACGGTACTTCATGTGGGTTGTCATGTCTTAATGAATAAATTTGTAAAGAATTGATTATTTAAAGCCTTTGCATCCCCCAAGTGATCAACAATTTATTCCAAAGCTGGGGATTGGATTTGAAAGAATTAGGTGGAGGTAGGGATGTCAATCCCGGCCCGGCCCGGCTCGGCTCAGCCCGTTTTTGGCCTGGGTTTGACGGGCCATGGGCAGGCCACGGGCCGACCATGGTTTGCCCGCGGCCCGGCCCACGGTCCGATAAAACGACGTCATTTTATATTTTTATATTAAAAAAATGTAGACATGCTGGGTTTGGCTCGACCCGCCCTTGGCCCGCCAAGCCACGGGCCCGTTTGCCCATCGGCGGGCTACCCGCGGGCCACGTGCTGACCCTCGGCCGGCTGTTTTTTAGGCGGGGCGGGGCCGGGTCACCCTCGGCCAGGGCCCGGCCCAACCTATTGACATCCCTAGAATCCTTCCATCTCTTCTAAATAACGTTTCACTGTATTACATTTCATTTCATTATAAACTGTTCTATTCTTTTGTGTTACGTTCTGTTATATTTCGTTAATTAACATCCAACTAAACAGACCCTAAGAATCCAGTCTACTACAAGCCTAGGCGGAATCTTTTACAGGTTCCGTAATTTCTGTAGCTTCAACTTTGCACCTACTAAGTTATGAAATTTCACATTCAGCATTATCCTCTATTTTTCAGAAAATTAGTATCCATAAAATCATTTCTTTTTGTAGGAAGACCAGATATCAAATGGATGGACGTGGGAGGAATCTATTATGCTAGTAAGTTATTTGTTAAACTTCATAAAAAAGTGAACTGAAATATTCAAATTTTCCCTTTTTGTTAATTTTCAAAATAAATTTAATATACATAGCAAGTATGTAATACACAATAATCTAGTAACAGAGGAAATTAAAAGATGGATATTGATTTATTGAATTCTACCTTAAAAATTTTAAATAGACTATAATGATAATTATGAGTATTAAAGATAACTAATAATATTATTCAAACTCCATTAACTTACGAGGGTATATTCTTAATACTTAGAAACAAGTTTACATTTTTAATACCGTCATTATAAAGCTAAATTATAATTTCTTTTTGTAAGAAATTTGTTAAATAAATAAGTAAAATTTTCTTTAAACACATTCCTTTATATTAATATACATTTTAGATGAAACTTTTATATTTTATTTCAAAAGCTTTATATTGTTGATATAGTAAATTGGTACATAATTATATTATTTCTGAAAAAGCTTTTAAGTACTAGTGAAATGTACTTAATACTACCACTGTCAATTCCAAATATTTTAAAAATATTTCAGCAATGTTGTCTTTTATTAAGGAAAGATAATAATGGTCGAAAATTTTATTTCTACCAAGTAAGCCCAATTTACTTTGAACAATAAATGAAAGGGAGATTTATACCTGAAGAAGAAGTTGGTCAGAGTTTTGATAAATTCTATTTAAGTAGATCATTTTAGCTATTTTAAAAGTTACTTACATACTTTTGAATTAACCGGTAAAAGTTGTTTTTTTGTAATTATACGGTTCTAACTTCAAATCACGAAAACAACCTTTTTTGCCTACATTGATGACTCTCCTCTAACCCTTGCAAAGCAAAAAGCTTTATGCATGAGATATGTTGAAATAAAATTTTTTAAGATTCAATAATAATCACAATTTAGCAGTCATTAAAGACATAACTACTAAAGTCTGCTCAAGTCCTTTGTTTATTTAAGGAGAGTGAAGATAAGTAAAGATGAGCCCAGATTGTCAAGTATGGAAGCTAGTAATAATACCCACTAGACTATTGAAATAGCTAGAAGCAGATAACATAAAATTCAATCCAGGACCAATAGAGGTCCAGGTGATCTGGATTTATGGCAACTAGAAAGAATGGCTCTTACTGGTTATTTTAACACTCTTTAACAATCACAACGTTCTTAGGCAGAGACGGCAGAGGGTGACATAAATACTAATATCTTCTTTTGTTGAATTCTCAACAGGAGGAACATCAATAATCTATCAGCTTCCTCTCTGAAAACCCGGGAAAATGTCATTGAAGACCCGGAGAATCTAAAGGCCTTAGCTTTCAATTATTTCCAAGACACACTAGGAACCTCCAAAAACCACGCCCTCAAACACCAGAGTCCCCAAATCATTTGTTCCCCGTTCCATTTCCAATGAACAAGCTAAGCTATTCACTAAACTATTCACGAGAACAGACATTGAGGCATCCTTTTTTAGTAAGAATGCTAATAAAGTTCGTGGGTCAAATGGTTTTAATGTATGTTTTATATCAAAAAAAATCTTAAGAGTTTAGTGGGAGATATCATTTCAAATGTCATATTGAGATTCTTCCTGTCAGGGAGACTCTTAAAAGATTTTAACAAAATTTTTATTTTTCTCATCTCCAGACCTTCAACCCGATTTCAGACCAATTCTTGTTAAAATGTAATAATCTCTAATATGTTGTACATTAAATTCAAAATAATTCTAATAACCTTAACTATCTCAAGTCAAGTAACATTCATTCAGAATAGAATTATTAGAAATAATATTTTTCTAACTCAAGAGGTGCTCAAATTTTATTATAAAAAATCTAGAATTAACATTTGCTCCTTCAAAGTGAATTTTTATAATTCTTTTAATTTACTGGAGTGGGATTTTATGATTGACACATTAACAGCTTTTAAGTTTCCAGAATTATTCATTAAATAGATAGAGCAAT
>JAOTJB010000008.1:18166959-18177809 GCA_027123815.1 Erythroxylum minutifolium | reverse complement strand
TAACTTCTAATTTTTTATTTTAAATTAACATATAATAAGTATATAAAATAAAACTTGTTATTGATTTATAAATATTACATTTTTGATAAAATTTGAGAAATTATCTCCTTATTATAACGTAAATGATAGAAAAGGCAACTTAAGAAGAAGGCGCAGGTTAACTAAACTATACGGCTCATCGTCCAAAGACAATATGAAAAAAGGCGCATTTAACTAAACTACGCCGCTCGTAGTCCAAAAGCCTCATTAGTCATTTCATGCTTCTAGTCCTCTTACCCTCAAAACCACATGATATTTACCATTTTCTTTCATATCTTCAATTTGATCGTAAAAATAAAACACAAAACAGAAACAAGAGCTCTCGGGGGAGAGAAGCAATAAACACGAAGCTAAATGAAGCACACTTCAGCCGAGGCAGTTCCGTCGTCATATCCGGCCTCCTCCTCCCCCTTTACCGCTCCCACAGACCAGTCACCGCCGGCCACCACCTCTTCCTCTGCCTCTTCTTCCTCAATCCCCGCGGAGGATTTGACCGTCGGCTCCTCCAGAGACGGCAGCGGCGGCGCCCAGGAGACCGTGACCGTCGATCGTCGCGGCGAGTACTCAGCCGAGTGCCGATGGACCGTGCACAATTTTCCGCGCATTAAAGCTAGGGCACTTTGGAGCAAGTACTTCGAGGTAGGTGGTTACGATTGTCGACTACTGGTGTATCCAAAAGGAGACTCTCAGGCTTTGCCTGGTTACATCTCTATATATCTCCAAATAATGGACCCTCGCGGCACTTCTTCTTCTAAGTGGGACTGCTTCGCGAGCTACCGTTTAGCTATCGTTAACCTCACTGACGATTCCAAGACCATCCATCGCGATTCATGGCACCGATTCTCTAGTAAGAAGAAATCTCACGGTTGGTGTGATTTCACGCCTTCATCTACTGTTTTTGATTCCAAATTAGGTTATTTGTTTAACACTGATTCCCTTCTCATCACCGCCGATATTTTAATCCTTAACGAGTCTGTCAATTTCATACGCGATAATAATGACTTGCAATCGGCTTCCTCGTCCACGATTTCCTCTTCAGTTGTTGCTGCTCCTGCGTCTGATGTGTTGAGTGGGAAGTTTACTTGGAAGGTGCATAATTTTAGTTTGTTTAAGGAGATGATTAAAACGCAGAAGATAATGAGCCCGGTCTTTCCTGCTGGAGAGTGTAACTTGAGGATCAGTGTGTATCAGAGCTCTGTTAATGCTCAGGATTATTTGTCTATGTGTTTGGAGAGTAAGGACACTGAGAAGCTTGTTGTGTCTGATAGGAGTTGTTGGTGCTTGTTTAGAATGTCGGTGTTGAACCAAAAGCCTGGCTTGAACCATATGCATAGGGACTCATATGGGCGGTTTGCTGCTGATAATAAGAGTGGGGACAATACTAGTTTGGGCTGGAATGATTACATGAAGATGGCCGATTTTGTTGGGGTCGATGCAGGGTTTTTGGTGGATGATACTGCTGTCTTTAGTACTTCATTTCATGTCATCAAGGAGTTAAGTAGCTTTTCTAAGAATGGGAGCTTGACTGGAGGTAGGAGTGGGAGTGGACCAAGGAAGTCTGATGGGCACACGGGGAAATTTACTTGGAGGATTGAGAACTTTACGAGATTGAAAGATCTTTTGAAGAAAAGGAAGATTACAGGTCTATGCATCAAGAGCAGGAGATTTCAAATTGGGAACCGTGATTGTCGCCTCATTGTTTATCCCCGAGGTTTGTTTGATGTCATTGTGCTTTTATATTAATTTTTTTTTAACGTAATTCATTCATGTAGTTGAGTAATGTTGATCAGTCTAAGATGAAGGCATTATGCCATTCCTAGCTTGCCGAATGAAGAGTACTAGTTGGGACATCAATTTTGATAGACAATTCTTATTGCTTGTCTGTGATTATGACAACTTTAGATTCAATTTATTGTTAAATTTAGTTGAGAAATATAGTTAATTTGATCACGGAGCTGCTTGTTACCTTGTATTAGTTGCTCTAAGTCCGTTAAGCAATAATGTTTTAGATATGCCATTTGATGGACAAATAGATGACGTAACTATTACAGTCTTTTATTCAGTTTATCCTCCTTTCTCTATCAGCCATTGTTTCTGTGACCTTGTGTTCGAGTCTATTTGTTGTTTCTTTTGTTCTCCTAACTGGAGTCATTTCTGACACATGAAATTGCGGTTTGTTTTATATTGGTTTTCATGAGACACATTAACCAAACTGAGAGTACTTAGTTTTGTTTATTGAGTGAATTGAAAAGAATTTACCATATCCTTGGTGGTTTCAGGTCAGTCTCAACCACCATGCCACCTTTCAGTATTTCTTGAAGTTACGGATTCACGAAATACTTCCACTGATTGGAGTTGTTTTGTGAGCCATCGATTATCAGTTGTGAACCAAAGAGTGGAGGAGAAGTCTGTGACTAAGGAATCTCAGAATCGCTATTCAAAAGCTGCAAAAGATTGGGGTTGGCGTGAATTTGTGACACTCACTAGTTTATTTGATCAAGATTCTGGGTTTCTTGTCCAGGATACTGTTGTATTTTCTGCTGAGGTTCTCATTCTCAAAGAGACATCTATATCACAAGATTTAGCTGATGAGGACACTGGATTCACAAATGTTGCTTCGCAAATTGATAGGGTTCCAAAACGAAGTTCATTTACGTGGAAGGTGGAAAACTTTTTGTACTTCAAGGAGATAATGGAAACCCGGAAGATCTTTAGCAAGTTCTTTCAAGCTGGTGGATGTGAGCTGCGGATAGGTGGGTACTTATCTGTGGTCATTTGCTGATGCGTTAGTGTTGTACCCTTTCATTATTCAACTGATGGTGCATATTTTCCCAATGCAGGTGTGTATGAGTCTTTTGACACCATATGCATTTATCTAGAGAGCGATCAATCTGTTGGTAGTGATCCAGATAAAAACTTTTGGGTCAGATACAGAATGGCGGTGGTAAATCAAAAGAATCCAGCAAGGACTGTGTGGAAGGAATCTTCGATTTGTACAAAGACATGGAATAATTCTGTTCTGCAGTATATGAAGGTATCAGATATGTTGGAAGCGGATGCTGGGTTCCTTGTGCGTGACACTGTTGTTTTTGTTTGTGAAATACAGGACTGCTGTCCATGGTTTGAGTTTTCAGATTTAGAGGTTGGTAACAGTTCCTTCTGCCGTAACATTCCTTCCCCCCCAATTTTTCTTTCAGTTTTTTTCTTAATTTCTATGGACTGTTGCAATATCTTTGATGGTTCAGAAAATGGAGAAGAAAATTGATACGAAAGAAAATAGGATTTAGGAAAGAGATGGAGAGAGATAGAGAGAGAGAGTGTGTCAAAAATGAGAGAGACGTTGTGTCAAAAAGAAAATTTTGAAAAGTGAGATAGTTTAGGGATTTGAATTCATCTTGAGATGTGTGGGGAATATATGATAATTGGAGTGTCAGCTATGTATATCATCGTCTCATTCTAACTCTAAAGTCTTGATATCCTTAGAACGTAGTTGGTTAACTTGTGAGCTATTATGCTTTGCTTCTCTCCGTGTAAATTTTCCATCTTGTGGTTTTATCCCACTAATAATGTTGTGCTTTTACTTCAGTTCTAAAGTTAATTATACGGACATACCATCTCTTATTGATAATTACCTGCCATATGTTATTGGGGAGGGAATCTTTTTCGTGTTTGCACAATTAGATTATTAGGTTTGTTTGTGCATCTTATTGTTACCCATATCAGTGTAGTTGCAAAACTACATAAATGTGTAAATGTCATAATCTTTTATATTATCAGTCTCACTTATCTAATTACCCTGATCTACATCAATTTTTTTCAGTCTCATATTCTTTCAGTTTATAATACTATGATTACTTGAACTAAGTTAGATGAATCACCCATGGATGACCTTTTTAATTTTGTCTCTTCTCCATGCGTTAAAAGGTTTTGGCATCTGAAGATGATCAGGATGCTTTAACAACTGATCCTGATGAACTCATTGATTCTGAAGACAGTGAAGGAATAAGTGGAGATGAAGAGGATATGTTCAGAAATCTTCTTTCTAGAGCTGGATTTCACCTCACTTACGGAGACAATCCTTCACAGCCACAGTTAACCCTGAGAGAAAAGCTTCTAATGGATGCTGGTGCTATTGCTGGTTTTTTGACTGGATTACGTGTTTATCTTGATGATCCTGCTAAGGTAAAGCGCTTGCTTCTTCCAACCAAGCTTTCGGGGGGCAAAGTTTTACAGCAGGCAATTATTGATCTACTATTGGACATAATGGTCGAATGCTGCCAACCTTCCGAAGGAAGTTCTAGTGGTGATTCATCAGATGGTTGCTCTAAACCTTCTCTAGATGGCAGTGGTGCAGCCAGCCCCTTGGAATCTGATAGAGAAAGTGGAACAAGAGAATCCATTCAATCTCCTGTTTATGGGAGATTGGATTCTGGTGTAGATGATTCTATCAGTGCCTCTGCTGTGCAAAGCTCTGATACAAGCAGGGTTGATATTCCTGGAAAAGCTATTCCTGTACAGGCTATTTATCCCTCACTTGCAGCAACAGGAGGTTCAGTGGAAAATGCTTTTCTGAACTCTAAGGTATGATTTTACTGCTTAGGAATTTAGCTTCATAGCTTTAGTTTTTGGCCTCGACTATCCATTTGAAGAGATTGAATTTTCAGACCAAGTGGCCAGAGCAATCAGAGGAGCTGTTAGGACTGATTGTAAATTCACTGAGAGCCCTTGATGGAGCAGTTACTCAACGCTGTCCTGAGCCAAGACGAAGGCCTCAGTCTGCACAGAAAATTGCTCTTGTTCTGGATAAAGCCCCTAAGCATCTGCAGCCAGACCTTGTTGCTTTAGTACCCAAATTGGTAGAGCATTCAGAGCATCCTTTAGCAGCTTGTGCACTTCTTGAAAGACTCAAAAAGCCAGATGCAGAACCTGCACTGAGGATACCTGTAAGATAGCTTTTGGGAAGCATACGTTTTCGTTGCTTTCATGGAACACTTTGTTGTGTCAACATATTTCTTTTTGTTTCAGGTTTTTGGTGCCCTTAGTCAACTTGAATGTGACAGTGACGCATGGGAGAACATTCTTTTTCAGTCTTTTGAGCTTTTGGCAGACTGTAATGATGAACCACT
Source organism: Erythroxylum minutifolium (assembly GCA_027123815.1). Taxonomy (NCBI): domain Eukaryota; kingdom Viridiplantae; phylum Streptophyta; class Magnoliopsida; order Malpighiales; family Erythroxylaceae; genus Erythroxylum; species Erythroxylum minutifolium. Next base: position 18,172,644 of record JAOTJB010000008.1, on the reverse strand, counting down.
TGCTGCTACAATTAATTTTCTTTTCAAAGCTGCATCACATTGCCAACATCTTCCTCAAGCTGTATGCTTTTTATATTTTCCTTTTCATGCAAATTTGCTTTGTTTCTAGCAGTTTATCCCTCTTCGATATTTAACTTTCTCTGTTCTATTTTTCAGGTTAGATCAGTTCGTGTTAGGCTAAAGAACTTGGGAGCTGAAGTGTCTTCTATTGTGCTGGAATTTTTGAGTAAAACAATCAATAGTTGGGGAGACGTTGGTGATACCATACTTAGAGATATTAATATTGATGATGAATTTGGAGATGACTGCACAAAACCACCTCATGATCTTTTCTTATTTGGTGAAAATGGGTCAAATTCTGATAGTTTGCATGTGGTGGACAAACGGCCTTTCCGTGGAAGTCGTCATTTTTCTGATATTTACATTCTCCTTGAGATGTTGTCTATACCTTGCCTTGCTGTTGAAGCTTCTCAAACATTCGAGAGGGCTGTAGCGCAAGGAGCTATTGTGGGCCAGTCTGTGGCAATGGTTTTGGAAAGGCGCCTTGCGCAGACATTGAATTTCAACACTGGATTTTTAACTGAAAATTTTCAACATACAGATACTGTAATAGAGGGAGAAGCCACTGAACAACTGAGAGTCCAATCTAACGACTTTACCGTTGTTCTTGGTCTTGCTGAAACGTTGGCGCTTTCTAGTGATCCTTCTGTTAAGGGGTTTGTCAAGATGCTTTACACAATCTTGTTCAAATGGTATGCCGATGAATCCTACAGAGGAAGAATGCTGAAAAGACTTATTGATCGTGCCACCAGTACAGCAGATAATGGTCGTAACGTAGATTTATACTTGGATATATTGGTTCTCTTGGTCTGTGAAGAGCAGGAAATAGTTAAACCTGTTCTGAGCATGATGCTGGGGGTTGCTGACCTCGCCAATGTTGATCGGGCAGCACTTTGGCACCAGTTAGGTGCTAGGGAAGATGAGATTATTCGCTTACGTGAAGAGAGGAAGGTAGAAATTTCTAATATGGTTCAAGAAAAAGCAGGTCTCTTACAAAAATTGAGTGAATCTGAAGCCTCTACCAACCGGATCAAGGTACCCAGAATTGTAATTTATTACGAGTATGCATAATGACTGACAATCCTAATAACTTTTTGCACTTATTTTAACTTAATTATTTTCATCAAATGACAGTCTGAATTGAGGGCTGAGTTGGATCGATCTGCACGGGAAAAAAAGGAACTCTCTGAACAAATACAAGAAGTTGAGAGTCAGCTTGAGTGGGTGCGTTCAGAGCGGGATGATGAAATTAAAAAACTCAAATCTGAGAAGAAAGTTCTTCAGGATCGTCTTCATGATTCTGAGGCACAACTTTCCCAGTTGAAGTCCCGGAAAAGGGATGAACTAAAGGTAATATAACTTCTTTGTGATCATCATTATATTCCTTCACCATTTCTGCTGTATCTTTTACTTTTCAGATTCACCGAGTTCGTATGTATTTTTTTACCTTTTTAAACATCTCATCTTTTGCACTGCTGAGAGCACTTCGTGCAACTTCAGAAGGAATTTGGGGAAGCTGGCATGAATTTGTCCATGACTCGTAGCTTCATGTATGAGGCTTGCTATCTTAATGTGTTATAACAGCTGCATTTGATTTCCCGTAGGCTAGTACTGTCCACGGCAAACTTGTAAAAGTTTTAGCATGACATTGGTGTGCTAGTTTCTGAGCCATGAAATACTATTAGTTTCTGAGTCATGAAATACTATCTATTTGCATCTTGGTATTGCTTTTTGGTTTGAATCAGATTCTTAATAAATGCCCTTCGCATATGCACTTGGTTTTTTTTCGTAGAATGCTGCTTGTGAATATCTGCTTAAGGAGATGCAATTGAGTGGAATTGTTTTGACTGAACTAATCTGTTCTTGTCATAACTGCTGCTTAGTTGTTTTCATATGTTACTTGCGAGTGGCATTGGCTTCTATCTTCCTAAACTTGAAATTATTCTATGAATTTCATAGAAAGTAGTAAAGGAGAAAAATGCTCTGGCTGAAAGGCTAAAAAGTGCTGAGGCTGCACGGAAGAGATTTGATGAAGAATTAAAACGATATGCCACTGAGAATGTGACTCGGGAGGAAATTCGGCAGTCATTGGAGGATGAAGTTAGGAGGCTGACACAAACAGTTGGGCAGACTGAGGGTGAGAAAAGGGAGAAAGAAGAGCAAGTTGCTCGCTGTGAGGCATATATAGATGGAATGGAATCAAAATTGCAGGCTTGCCAGGTTTTATTTACTTCATTTATTTTCTGAACTTACCTGTGCTTCTTATCATTAAGACTATCATGTTCTTCTTCGCTGTTAACTACTTGATTTTTATGAGCTGTTATTTGATTGATCTGTTGTAGTTTAATGGATGAGTGAAACTATACCACCTAATGTCTTGTTGACTCTCTTTTGTTTGAAATTTTAGCGAATGACAACTTAACCTTTTTATATTAGAACCATAAGATTGGTAATTTACTTTTGGGCATTCTTGAAAGCTCGATAATCATTAATCTTTAACTTGTATTCTCTAAAGAAACTGCGCCAACCCCCTTGGTTCTCTTATCTTCTCTAATGCCTGTCTGTTTCTTTACAGCAATATATCCATACTCTTGAGGCTTCACTTCAAGAGGAGATGTCACGACATGCTCCTCTCTATGGTGCTGGATTGGAAGCTTTGTCAATGAAGGAGTTGGAGACAATTTCACGTATTCACGAGGAAGGGCTCAGGCAGATCCATGCCCTCCAGCAGCGAAAGGGAAGTCCTGTTGCCAGTCCTCTTGTTAGCCCCCATGCCCTGCCTCACAATCATGGGCTATATCCCACTGCTTCTCCTCCGATGACTGTTGGATTGCCCCAGTCCCTTATTCCAAACGGTGTTGCAATCCACGGAAATGGACACGTAAATGGTGCAGTAGGACCATGGTTCAATCATACCTGAAAAAATTGCTTGTGTTCCTCAAGGCATTTGTTCGCTTAATAGAACCAGGTGACATCTCAATGTGAAGGGATGTTCTTTTTGAGTTCTTTCTTGGCATTTAATTGAGTGATAGGGCTGTTGGAGCTCTTTTGAGAAAAAGAAAGAAGAAAAAATAATAGTCTCAAGTATAACAGGGAATGGAGCGACGGGATACTGCATTAGGATTTCAACGTGAGGAAGTCATTCCAATAGTTATTGCAATTGCAAATGCCATCACATTTTTCTCTTAATGAATTTTGTTATAGGCCTCAATTTTAATGTGGTTTTTGTCAATATTTTTAAGACTGATTGGAAGTTAAATGGATAAGATAAGAGAGTTAAAAGATTCAAAAGGTTTAATTGATATTAGAATATTATAAAATCAATTTAAAATTATATAAAATTAAATAATTTGAAATATATTTACTTATAAAATAATTTGAATTTTAATTAAAAAAGAAGATTGCTAAATAAAAAATAATTAATTTATTTTAGATTATAAAATTGATTAGTTTACGAAAATTGAATAATTAATTAATTGATCGATTAGTTTTTAATAATAAAAATTATTAAAATAAATTAAATTAAAGATTAAAAATTAAAATAAAAGTTGATTAATTTAAAATTTTTAACGTTGAATTTCATTTTATTACATTTACTTTATTTCATTCAAATACTATAACAAAAATATGAGTCTTATTTTTAATATTATTTCATCTTCTATTTGAATGTTTTTATTTTGTAAAAATTCAGGTGCTAATGAAACAATTTTAGTGAAATTGAATTGTCTTAATTCTAGCGTGATCGCGCCAAAAATTCGAGTTCTTAAATTTGAATCGATAAACCTAGTTTATTTTTTTAATGATTAATATTTATTGTTATATTGGTCCTAAGAATTATCTTAAATGAGTTTAATTTTTTAGTTATTAATTTTTATTGGCCTATAATATGAAAGCCCACGGGTCAATCTTACTTCCATGTCTAAACTATTAGCATATATAAGAATGTCACTAAGGCAAACTCTTCATGATGTCTCGAGACGATTAGTAAAATGGTCAATAGAGTTGGAAAATTCGATAGTATTATATCACGAAAAACTCTTTAAAATCTCAAGTTAAAGTTCATGGTTGAGCTAAAAGAACTACCTCGTCACAAAGAAATTAGGAAAAAATGTTGCAATTACATAAACATGGATGATACAAGTCGATAGAGAGAGAGAGAGAGAGAGAGAGAGAGAGAGAGAGAGAGAGAGTCAGGAAGTCCCATATAGACAAGTGTTATAATATGCAATCAGACATGCCTTCTACAGGGAAGCATAATATTAAACCCTCCTAGTTGTGAGCTCTTTTAAGTTAAATCCGTCATTTGGAGCCATAAATTTAATTCATGGCTAACAACAAAATTTTTCCTAAAACGACAATGAAATTAGTCACTCAAGTTTAAAATTTCAATACCTTTTAGTGAATATATATAATATTCTAAAGACAACCACCTTTAGTACTTTTGTACAAATTTTATTTTGATTAATAAAGTGAAAGACATTTTTTTATTGATTTGATATTTACTTATATATGAATTGATATTGATCTTAAATCGAATTAATGAAGTCCATGATACAAAACATAACATAAAGAAAATTATGATGAGATCATGATAATGAGATTTCTGTCATGTATAATTATGTTAGTATTTAAATAATCCCTAGTCATAGGATTAATAAGACAGGACATAATTAATCTAGACAAACTAGCACATGTAATACTCCTTGATTTGATCAAGCAGTGAATCACACAAACTGTAAGCATGAGTTGTTTAGAGTTAATATTTGAATGCTTACTGAGGGTAGTAAGTACATAGGATGACCCGTTATGAGATTATCATATGAATGATCTATCGAATGTCAATGATTAATCTCATCATAGCAATAGTGTAAATATCCTTAGACTTGAGGTACTCAAGGATATCTTGGATACTAATCCTGTGCTTTGACATCATCTTTGTTACCTTAAGACGAGGTCGCTCTTAGGATGGTGATTGAGTACAACTATTGGTATTCGAAGGTAATTGAGTAGCCAATAAAGAATTCACCACTCCTGATAAAAGAAGATGATACCACGACCTCTCGATGGGTCATTACTCAGGAGTCTCTGGCCAGAGCAGTTATGTGTCATGAAGAGAGTCTTTAATGACACATAGAGTAATGAGATCCCAGGACAAGAACTAACATCACTTGGACTAGATGTGACGTAGTCAGTCTAGTAAGAGTTAACACATAGCTCATACTCTAAACCAAGTGGGGTATAGTATGGTGAAAGGACGAATTGTATGGTAATTGTCTATAGATAGGTTCATAAGTTGGATAATTTACTATCGAAGAGTTCGTGTGTTAATCCACTTATATTCCGACAAATTGGCATCACGAAACCCTTCCTGATTTGATTGAATTAAGAGTTAATTCAAGTTCTTAAAATAATCGGGAACCTAAGGGTCACACACATAAAAGATCAATCAGATGAAAAACAAGTTTGTATGACCTAATTTAAACAGGCCATGATCGTGCCCAACAAAGCCACGATCGTGACATAAGTCACGAAATGATATATAAATGAGTTCTTCACTTATGTACACAAGCTTCTTCCACTTCTTACACACATATATGATAGCATAAGGACTCTAGAAGAGTTCTA
>JAOTJB010000008.1:18129458-18140254 GCA_027123815.1 Erythroxylum minutifolium | reverse complement strand
AATTAAAACAAAACACCTAATTGTTAGGTTGCCTTCCAACTAGGACGTCTTTATAAGTCTTTTAGTTGGACTTCTTAGTAAGTCCTTCTTCAACCTAGATATATAATCAGTGACTTGCTTCCAAAAAAGGGTTCATTAGCCTAAAAATAAGCTACATTCTATAATATAATAATGACTTATAATATCAAATTATTAAATCAACTAAATCCACCAATGCCTTTTTTAATAACAAACTATTAGTATAACAAAGAATAATATAGCCCTTGTATCTTCAGTTGATTCTAATAGTTTGTTCTGTGGAAAGTAGGAGTCCTTTGAACTTAAGATTACAATTAATAATTCCTTGATAGCCTCCTTATTTGACTCCTCCTCTTAATCTTCCTTCTCTTCTTGAGCAACAGCTTCCTCTTTTTCTACCTTTGTTTTCTCTTCACTCTTCAAAATTACCATATTCACTTGTTCCATCAAATTTGGCTTGGTGTATTTGAATAGAACATATGGATCGATAGTTTTATAATACACAACTTTGATTGTAGCAATGATTTTCATAAGGAGCTTAGTAAGACATTGATACTCCTCTTGTTTGTTGTCTTATAAATATAGATGAAGCTTAATCATTCCATACAAACTCGTGATAGTTGCTCCATCTTAGATTATGAGAATTCCCATATGGAGTGTTTGAGGCTAGTTCCTCATGTAAGTTAGATGCTCCCATATGCATTCTAATGCCTGACATTTGTGATTGGGGTCATGACCACCATAAATGTCATAACACATCATAAAATTTGGATTATTTAATGGAACTAAATAATAAATTAAATTAAATTAAAATCACTCCCAATATCCATCTCGAGATTCATCTAATCCAAGTACCATCAAAGGTTTAGTTCTTAATCATTTCAAACATAAAATCAAAACTAAAGAAAAATTAGAAAATCAAAAGAATCATAATGAAATCCCTTTTAATCTCCAATATCCCCTTTAGATCAATAAATTTCCACTTCAAATATGTTTCTTTGTTTGTTCTTCATTATCTCTACCATATTAGGTCATCAATTTGTGTTTCTCGAGTCTCCTTTTGCTTTTCTCTTTAGTTTTTCCTTTTATAGTTTAAAAATTAGGTTTTTAAGTAGTATATAAGCATCAACACAAGAGTGTTAGTGACTGTGTACTTTAAGAATTTACAAAACCCTCAAATTTGGAGCAAACACAGGCTCAAAATATGAACACATATATTAAAACAGGTGTGTTCGTCTCCAACATGGCCATGTTAATGGTCTCATAATTCTCTAAAACTTTAAAACCATTCATCTTACATGAAACATGGTCATGTTGAAGTATACAGGCATCAACACAAGCGTGTTATTGCCTATATACTTTTTTGGCATTTTCATATCTTAGTCAAACAGCTGCAAATATTACCAAACTTGTTTTATTTCATTCCTTTTGCTCCAGATAAGTGAATTACAACCTAAGAACACAATACGAATGAATTCAATACCAAAAATAAGAAACACACTCAAATAAACAAGCGAAATACACTAAATACCCTTCACCAATATGGTAAACTTTATCTTATTATCTCTTGTTAATTTAATCATCACAAACCAAACATTAGATAAAAAGCTAACATTTGCATTTATAGATAGGAGAGAAGCTTTCTCGAAACTTATACCATAGACATTAACATTGATAAACCACATATCAAATCGTATAGTCTCAAATAGTTAAACCCATACCCAAACCTAAAATTTTCATATCATAGAAATTACATTATATCACATATCACAATAACTAAAGGATAACCATCAATTTCAAAATCTTTAAAACTAAAATATTGAAAACCACAGTTGACAACTTAAGAAAATACTTGTTTAATCAAAAAATTAGAAAGTAAGTCACATAATAACAAGATTGTTAAGTTTTTTATGCACAAATTATCTACTTAATTTAAATCTGTCTTTAATCAAATATTCTGTAACATCATCCTTATTTTTCATTGAAGCAAGTTTACATATTAAAACATTTCCTCCGAAAACTTTGTTCATTTTAAAAGTAGCCGAAAAGTAACTTATATTGCTTATATGCTCACTACTTCTAATTCTGCTAATTCTAATTTAATTGATAGATTGTAATTTAAAATATATGAATTTACAATAATGATTAACAACCATAAATAGTTACATCAAAATATTTTCTAAAAGTAAATTTCAAACTTTAAAATATAAATATACTTCAAATATTCAATGAAAAATAGTTAAATGTAGTTTTATAGTTTATAATGTTATTATTTAAATACTTATCTTCCATAATGCTACATATTGGTAGGCTGCACTTCCACGCCTTTTGTTATTGCATCTAATCAAAATTAACCAACACAAAAGTTAAATGTACAATTTAAAGGCAATATATTCTACATAAAATATACTCCAAATTATTTGCATCTTTTAAGATTTTCCATTTTACAAAATTGAACATTAAATTTGTTTCAAAGATTAACTGGTATCATAAATATCTTAAAATTCATAATAAATTGATGTAATTTCTTTTTACTTTTATTAATCATAGAACCCTACCTTTCAATTAGCATTTATCTAAATTTAAACAAATTATATCCCCTATACTACAGAAGAAACGTTAAAAATGCAAGTAGCGGATATATATATATATATCACATTTAATTAATTTCCAGAATAGGTTAATTTGGATCACCAAGTAAATTAAGGAGGCCGAAAACTTAGGAAGAGCATGTGGGCGTGAGGCATAGGAACACTAACGAGAGACGGAATATGCATAAAATCATTATAAACGAGACCGATAAGCATTAATTGACTTTTGAACGCGTCCCTCTTCGTCACCTTTCTCTGATTTTTCTTCAACTCAATTGCTTCCACAAGTTCTTAACAATCTATTAGATTAAAGCACCGGACCTTTCTCTCTCTCTTCTGTATTTTCACACCGATATATATATGAAATGCCGCAAATGTTTGTATTATTAAAGTGGATTCTTCTTCAGGAGGAGAGAAACAAACTTCTTTCTGTTTCTCCTCTTTCTTTATAGGCCTTTTCTAGGCATTTCTGGGTTTGATTATGTCTTTGGGGAGCTCATTACCATGTAAGCTATCATTATACGCTTCATTCTTGCTCTCTCTCCCATTCCCTGCTTCTTTTGCTGCATTCTTTAGAGATAAAACATAAGTTTCTAGATATTCTGACCACATTCTCAATATGCAATTCCCTGTACGCGCCAATCACATATTGCAAGTTTGATTTGAAAACATAAAACTTTGAAGTCTAGAGTTTGCATAATTAAGGTGTTCTGTGGTGCGTAACACACAATATGTCATGTAAGAGGATTGTTTATGTAATAGGCTTAAAGAAGAAGCCGAAGAACAAAAAAGAATGTGCATCATCTCCAGGATCAAGTAGTGGGGAATTAGATTCGAGTAGCTTTAGCTTTCAAATATTACCAGGATGGCAATATAAGGCTGTTTTTCCATTTCTGGTTTTTTTTTTTTGGTCAAGCTGTTGACATTTTTAGTATGTCAGAAATTTTCTTCAAGACTTTTTGGACCATTTTTCTTTCATAGTTGGTTTATCTGCTTATTCTAATATTAAAAGAGTCTGCACTTGTTCCTTGCCTTAGATTGCATAAGCCTCCAAGATTTTCCAGCAATTGACGGCTGCATTAGCTACCTCCCATCTTGAAAGTTATTGTTTTGCAGCATGACAAAAGTTTGTTGGCCGTACTTTGATCCCGAGTTTAACAATCTGCCAGAGAGGATAAATGGTCCCACGTAAGTAATTTCGTCTTGGAATCTTAATAATCATGAACAGCCTGACTCAGTACACAGATCTTCAATTTCCATTCCAGTTGTAGAGTTTGGATTGACACTGAAACACAGGAAGATTGCACAATTGTCAAGGTAGATAGCGTAAACAAGCAGGGACTCCTCCTGGAAGTCGTTCAAGTGTTAACAGACCTGAACCTCACCATCTCCAGAGGTTATATTTCTTCTGATGCTGGATGGTTCATGGATGGTATGTACTTGAATTCCACAGAAGCCTCATCGTTTTTTAGGCCATCAAAGGCATGTACTTTAACTATTTTGTATATCATCCATTTTCTCTTTTTCCCTTGGCAGTTTTTCATGTTAAAGACGAGCGAGGCAATAAACTTATGGACCACAATATAATCAACTATATCAAGCAGGTTGTCTAATTATCTTTTCTCTTCTCTAATCTCAAATTGCTGCTCATATGTATACGATTTTGTAACTAGAATTCAATAGTAATCCCAAATCATCAGCATCGTCCGTGCTTAAAGAAGGCCGATGCTTGTAGGACTGGCCTATATGCTACAATTTCAACCAAGCAGATGAGCACTTTAACCTATATATACCGATATATGTATATCATTGCTTAAAGGCCATAGGTACAACTAGGGAGACACCTAGCCCGGACAAAGCGAGAGCATACGCTAATGATGTCGTCCATGCCTACCACCAAATAGAGCACACCGCCATTGAAATGACCGGAACTGACCGCCCTGGACTCTTCTCCGAGATATCAGCTGCTCTAGCCGACCTTCATTGCAACATTGTAGAAGCTCATGCCTGGAGCCACAATGCTCGTCTCGCCTGTGTTGCCTACATTTCCGATCAGTCCACCGATACCCCTATAAACGATCCCCTCCGCCTCGCCACCATTGAGGGCCATCTTACGACCGTTCTCCGTGCAACTACCGCTGGATCCCAAGGTAATAACCGAGAAGTGAAGACGGGCGGACTTCACGGTGGAGAAGGTGCCATGAGTATTGTAGAAAGGAGGTTGCATCAACTAATGCTTTCGGTAAGGGACTTTGAGGGGCCCATAAGATCATCGGAGATGGGACCAGAAGGCGATGAAAAGCAGAGAAAGATGGATGTTTGGATCGAAAACTGCGTTGAAAAGGGGTATTCAATCGTGAGCATAAAGTGCAACGATCGACCAAGACTTATGTTTGATGCTGTATGCACTCTCACCGACATGCAATATGTGATATTCCACGCTTCCGTTGGTTCTCATGATGGGTCTGCATTCCAGGTAAATTACATTCAGTTTTGCATTTGTTCTTTGGAGTTTACTAGGACTAATTAATCATGCCTTAATATGTTCAAATACCCCAATTAGGAAACCATTAACGTAATCTTTGATCTCATCGGTTTCCAAGCCACTTGACACTGTTGGCTGTTCATATATAATTATTTTGGAGTACAGGAATATTTTATTCGACACATTGACGGATACGCCTTAAACACGGAGAGTGAGAAGGAAAGAGTAATCAAATGCTTGGAGGCTGCCATAGAGCGTCGTGTTTGTGAGGTACGTACCGATTCACAGGTAGCAATTTAGTCTCTTCACGTACACTTATTAAGTTGTGCACACTGCACAGGGAATGAAGCTAAAATTAAGTGCAGAAAACCGAGTAGGGCTACTATCCGACATAACGAGGGTGCTCCGAGAGAATGGTCTGACGGTGGCTCGAGCCGACGTAGCCACGCAAGGTGAGAAAGCAGTGAATGCTTTCTACGTTAGAGACATGTCAGGGAATGAAGTATCAGACAGGGAGTTGGTGAAGTCGATGAAGAAAGAGATAGGCATGGGCTTAATTGAGCTTGAGATCAACAAAGATACGGCGATGAGGGGACCTCAAGCTCAACGTCCTCGTTTCTCTTTCGGTGACATGCTCAGATATCAGTTTCAACGTTTTTCTGACAACTTTATTCTATTCCTGTAAATAGGACACCCCCACCTCATCATATTTGTAAATATAAAAGAGGGCTACATCTATATACATGCAGCTTGCATTGGATTAAAGATATTTTAGGAAGAAATAGCTTATGTTGTGATTCAATTTAAAATCATGACTTTTTGTACATAAATAAAGAGAAAATTACAATTATGATCTATGTTCTCTTTTCTAATGATTTTAGACCAAAAATAAATTGCATGTCACTACAAGAACAAGAGTGCAGTAAGCAACAAGTCAATCTTTTCCCTCTGAAAATTCATTTTGTTTTCTTAATGCACATCCACTTATCTACTTCTCAGATTTAATCTCCTGAGCCATACGGAGTGTAATATCATATGAAACATGTCGGATCTCTTAGCTGGATGATTTAAAGTCAAATGTCCCCTAACAGCCTTTACACCCTCCTTAAGCTTCTTATATTTCTTCTCCGGAACTGATAACACTTCCTTCAATCTCGGAATCTCCGATGTATTCACTTGGACCGAAAATGCTTCCCATCTCAACACATCACTAAATGACAGCACATAACTACTGGATAACATAACGGGCACGCATTCAGCATAAATGGCCTCCACAATTCTAGGACTAGCAACTTCATACCCACTAGGACAAACACAAAACTTGGATTGGAGCATAAACGTATAGTAAAGTTTTTGGGTTAGTACTCGTAGACACGCAGATGAGTATCACGACCCTTCCAGTGATTGAGGAGGAGGGGACGGACTGGACCGTGCAGTCCACCGGCGAAGAAGCCGAGGAAGGGACGGGAGGAGTTGTCAGTTGGTGGATGGACGAGCTTCGGATTTACTACCCCACCATAAAGCTTGATTTCGGGGAGGCTGACGTCTTTTCGGGGATCAAAACCTTCAGAAGTATTGGCGTTGCGTAGGACTCTTATTGAACTGTTGTAAAACAGCGGGTTCGCGCGGGATACGTACGGCCCCCTGAAACAAAAAATGTTTCATTTCAAGAACACTTTTTTCAGATTTTTTATGCAGTGAGAATCTAATACCAATAGAAAGAAATAATTTTACAAGGAAATAATTCTACATTAACATTTCTTTTCATTTTCTACGTAACTGGAAACGAAGATTGATTATATAGGATTTAATACCTTTATGTTTAACGAGGTTGTGTGATATCTGATATGAAATTAGTCTGCTCTTACTTCTCTTCGATTTGTCATATTTCTTGCCTCCAATTGGAGTACGACTTGTGCACCGTCTAATTTACCATAGAATCGTCACGCGCACAAAATTTAAGAGAACGCTTTTCTTTTTTAGTTTAAGAGAATGCTTGTTGATTTAAAAATAAATTTTCGATCTTGAAATTTTCTCTTTTACCTCTATATTTATTTTCTTGTATGAAAAGTACTTAGTCAAAACATGGGATATAGCCACATAGGAGAGAATATGTGTAAAATCAGAAAGAGGTCAAAACATGGGATATAGGAGAGAATATGTGTAAAATCAGAAAGAGGAGAAGAGAATGGACAGGCAAGCGTGAAGCGATCAGCACCATGAGTTCTACTCCAAAAAGGGTATTTAGCAGGCGCTACGGTCATATAGGCTGCATTTGGATTTATAGTACGATGAAAATAAGTATTTATTTACTGTAATTTTTAAATGCAGTAACATATTTAGATTTACGGTGAATAACCAGAGGTTGAAAAAAATTATGATGTCACTATAGAAATTAATAAGCAGAAAGAGAGTTGCGGTAAAAAACTGCTTATGTGATGGAAATTTTGCTTTATATTAATAACTTTCACTATAAGAATTATTTTCATTATACTCTTAATTAATATGACTAATAATATATTTTTATAAAATATTTTATTATTATTATTTTAAATTTATATGACTAATAATATGTTTTTAATTATTTATACAATAATTAATAGTTTATTAAACCAATGGACTTTTTAGTCATTTTATCTCTTTTTAGCAACTGCAACCGTACTTGCCAAACACTTATTTTTACGTTTCAGCAGTTACCAAAATAGCAATCTCAAACACATAAGTAATTATTAAGAATAAGTATTTATCATTTCAGCAAATTAATTTCAGCATATTGTCAACAGCTACCGCTCTCCCAAATCAAGCCATAATCAGCCACAAACTGACTCAATGGTTTGCGATTGGCAATGGCCCTCCTATAAAGAAACTTGACTATCATTGCGACACTGAAGGACATGCATGAAGTAAACGTGGGCACGATGAGCATTGCTTGTTCTAAACCTCTTGGCCCCGTGCTCTATCTCTTATACGAATCTACCTTCACTTGTGTATATGTTCTTGCATGGCCCGTTATGCACCATGGGCAGATCTCCCTCTAAGTACACATAGACTTTGAATCTCTTCTCCATCTCCATATAACTCCTGCAAATCCAAGAATATGTTCTTATGGGCATAATTTGTATCTCATAGAAAGATAATCCCATACAACTGTTGTGAAAATTGACCCAGTTAAAGCAGGTTCGCAGCTAAATAGGACTAAAGGAATAGTAATGAACACATAAATTTTAAGTAGAAAATCCCTAAATCGAGGTAAAAATCACAGGCAAGATAGAAAAATTTTACTACTAAGATACACAGAATATTTTTTTGCCTCTTTTTTTCTCTCTCTCATCTCACTTCTCTCTTTCTTTTGTTCTGCCCATGGATTCAATCTCTTTGTTCATAAGATATGGCCAAGCATGGTAGGCATCGAAATGCCTACCATATTTGACTTCCACTTTGGTAGGCACTCAGTTATTGACAATTCTCCCACTTGAAGATTTGATTGATAATCAATCATATCTTCACATCATTCTTTCTACCTTGCCACTTCATGTGGCTTACGTCTCTGTCAGGTCACATGAGGATCGACACCACATAAACTTGACAGCATTGATTGCTTTTGTCATAAAATTTGCGAGGTTATCCATGATATGAATTTTCTAAATATCCACCGTTCCTTCTTCCACTTTCTCACGAACGAAATAGTATTGAACTCGAATGTGTTTTGTCTTTTAATGAAATGTTGAATTCCTTGAAGATGCAAAGCACTTTGGTTATCACAAAACATAGTAATATTTTCTTGTTTATAACCAAGTTCTTCCAACAACATCTTCAACCACACTGCTTCTTTACTGACTTATGTAGCTACTACATATTCTGCTTCTATTATTGACGTAGCCACAACTGACTGTAGTTTTGAAACCCAGCTTACAACTCCTTTAGCTAGTGTAAACACATATTCTGTAGTGGGTTTACTTTTATCAAGATCACCTGCATAATTAGCATTAATATATCCTTTGATGGTAAAATCTGATCCTCCATAACGTAATGCAACATCTGAGGCTCCCTTGATATATCAGAGAATCCTCTTAACAGTATTCCATTGCTCTCGACCAGGATTCGCCATGTATCAACTAACTACTCCTACTGCATGCACAATGTCTAGTGTTGTACAAATCATAACGAACATTAAGATTCCTACTGCTGATGTATACAGTACTTGAGACATCTCCATCCTCTCTTCTTCATTGCTAGGACTCATACTTAAGGATAACTTGAAATTAACAGGAAGAGGGGTATAAATTAACTTACAATCTTGCATGTTAAATCACCGTAAGATCTTCTTCACATAATTCTTCTGAGAAAGCCAAATCTTCCTATTATTTTTGTCTCGATGAATTTGCATCCCTATAATCTTGTTTGCTAGTCCCAAGTCCTTCATTTCAAATTCCCTAGCTAACTGTGCCTTTAATTCTTTGATACGATCATTATTGGGGCATGCTACCAACATGTTGTCTACATACAACAGTAAGACTATAAAATGATCTTTCTCAAACCTTTTGAAATAATTATGTTCAGTCTGCTGTATCTAAGGCTCATGATGAAGGAATCAAATCTCTTATACCAACATCTCGGTGCCTACTTTAAACCATACAGATATTTGTTTAACTTACAAACTAAGTTCTCTTTCCCTTTTTCTTCAAAACCTTCTAGCTGGAGTATATAAATTTCTTCTTTAAGATCTGCATGAAGAAATGCAATTTTCACATCTAACTACTCAAGATGTAAGTAAAATGTAGCACACATCACCAGGACTACTCGAACTATAGTGAGTCGAATCACAGGAGAAAATATTTCGTTAAAATCAATACCTTCTTTATGAGCATATCCTTTTCCCACCAATCTAGCAGGATATCGCTCCACTTCATCATCACCACTTTGCTTGATTTTGTAAACCCTTTTATTACCAATAGGCTTTCTTCCTTGTGGTAGAAATACCAACTTCTATGTCTTATTCTTATACAAAGCTTCAATTTCTTCCTGCATTGCTACCGTCCACTGAGATGCATTTGAACTATTCATTGCTTCTTGAAGCGTTGATGGCTCCTCATCCTTAGTTAAAAGATACTATGCAATATTACTTTCCATAATATAATCAAGTGCCAGCTAGGTGCTCTTTTTGTGCTAGTTGATCTTCGAGTATCTGAAACATTATATTCGACTAGTTCTTGCTCCTCGTGCTCTGGTGTTACTTCAGAAGAAACATTTTGATCAAATTCCCTTTCCACCTATACTGTTATAGTCTTTGGATTCTCTTGTACAGTGCAATCATTTTCTACTTGCTTTTGATCCTTATCTGCCATGAAGATAACATCCTTGTTGATAACAATCTTGTGGGTAGTGGGATCCCACAGATGATACCCTTTTACTCTTTCAACATATCCCAAGAAAATACATCTTCTGGATTTTAAATCCAATTTCGTAGTTTCTTAGGCATTGAACATCACATAGGTAGGACTTCCAAATATATGGAGGTTGGAATAATCCACTAGTTTACTAGTCCACGTCTCCATCGTGTCTTCAACTTAATTGCAGTTGATGGAGCTCGATTCACCACATAACAGGCAGTATTGACTGCTTCTACCCAGAATTTCTTATCTAAACTTGCAGTTCTTAACATTGATCTCGTTCTTTCCAACAGAGTTCTATTCATCTGCTCT
>JAOTJB010000008.1:18083615-18096091 GCA_027123815.1 Erythroxylum minutifolium | reverse complement strand
CTAACTAACGGTCACTAAAAGAGAAAGGTGTTTGATTGAAAAAGAAAATGAAGAAGGTGGAAGATTAAAAGAAAACTCTAGAGAGGCAAGAGCATATTCATCACTTTTTGTTAATGTTTTTTTCTCTTTTTTTCATTTTCTTTCCAGTAATGTTTTTTTTTGGATAAGTGTGACTCAATGATCAAAAAATATATCTAATTATCATAATAGTATTAACTTGTCAAATCCAACTTGATTTGAGTTAAACAAGAAATATAGATCAATTGGTGGTAAATCTCCTATTTTTATATAAAATCCATGAGTCTAATAGGTTTAACATCTAATTCAATAATTATTTTTTGACAATTAGTTTTTTTTATATTTAAACTTCCATGTTAAATTGAAACAGTCTCAATTGTTCATAATTTGATACATTAAACTTGGGTGATCTTTTTTAGGGGAAAATCAAGAAATTTTATTAACAAGAGCTAAGTTGTTACACCATTACGACGATAGAAGTATTACAATATCCAAGAAAACACACTAATGTTTGTGACAAGAAACTTGAGAGCTAAGATTTAAAGATTTCATCTGAGTTTCATGCCTACAGTGAGACTATTTTGTGCATTTCTTGCTAACATTAGTTTTCTGGTCTAGTTTAGTGTACACTCTATTAAAGTTTTTTAGTGGCTACCCTCTTTAAAGTTATTGTATCATTCTTTCCAAATTAAGTAGACTGTGGATACACTTGGATTATCTTGTAATTCTAATTCAATATTTTGTTATTACATTTCTGTGATTATTTGAAATAACACCACCTAAGCACAACTTTTTGAGCGTGAAATTTTAACCATATTTAGCTATTATATTTCTTAGACAACCAATCGAATACCTTTGTAGGGTGACTTAATTTGGCTTTTGATACAAAGGATGTTGGTGGTTAAATATAACCTTGGGTAAAAGCATGATCATATTTTGATGTAAGCATATTCATAATTTAATACAATACCCTCTCATTAAGTAATTGAACGCTGAAATTCTAATTCATATTTCAACTTACAAACCAGCCACTTAACTTTCCAATCCAATAGCGAGAGCCTTCTGAACCTTTTGGTTCATATATTTTCTTTTGTTTTTTTATTTTTGTTTCTTATTTTATTTTTAACTTATAAAATCATAAAAATAAATTTTAGTTTTTCTTAACCTAATTTTATTATTAGTTTATATGTAATATTTAATCATATATTATTAATTACTAATGATTAATATAAATAAAATTATTTAATTTGTATATAAATTTTTAAAATATTATATTTTTAACTTTGATATTTATTTTATGAGTTTAATTTAATTAAAAATATCTTTATTTATTATTTGTTTCAAATTCTTATTTAATATTCAACTAGTATTAATAATAAATTATATTTATATTTAATATTAACAATCAAGTAGGAAATTATTTATTTGAAGAAAATAGAAACCAAAATCAAAAAACGGTAGGATAAACGAACTGTGCAAAAAATTTTACATAAAATTTTACATAGAGCCAAATCCAAAGGCCGTTCTGTGGGCCGAGATGAAGAAACCGTTATAGCGTCATTTGCTTTTCCGAACCCAGCACATAGAATTATTCCATCGGCAAGCGACGGAAGAGTATTTGGGAGACAGATTAACAGCAAGTAGTTGATTTTCGAGGCACAGGAATGACAGCAACCTGGTTTTGCCACCTTACTTGCTCCCAATGGGCAATGGCCTCAGCATCATAAATAAGGAGGAGAAATGGACAAACAAAACAGTGCCTTTAGAACCGAATCCGTCATAAAGGATGCCACGTCCTAAGCTCTACCAAAGCCTGACGAAGCATAGCAAGTGGCACATGATTGAGAGAGAAGGTCAATCATTGGAATTACTCAACAACAGGTAATTCAGTAGCCCTTGCGAATTCCTAGCTTCTCCAATGATTCCTTGACGTCATCAAAACAATATCCTTTAGTTTGGAAGACGTTGGGCTTGTCAGCTGGAATGACATCTTGTAAGGGGTAGCTTCTGTTAGCATGGAGCTGACGAGAACTGTTACCAACTCCATTCAGTATTATACTTGTATGAAGCCCGCCAAGTAAGCCTTCGTAATCTGTATCGCCACACTGTCCCACAATAACCACTAAATTTGACAAGTCTATGCCCCATCGAACATACAGATACCTGAACATATTAAACATCATAAGAAAAGCAATGATGAAATTCCATGCTTATTTTCATCAACATCCTCTACTAATTTAGCAAGGATACCTCAGAGCTTGCGACCGAGAAGCCAACACAGGAATCACATTCACCCTGGAACCATTTTGACAATAAATAATATGGCATCGAAGGGCCTGAATCCTCATCAATTTCCGAAGTTCCTTCACTGGAAGAATCTGGTGTGCATCACATAGACATAGGATTTCGATCGAATCACTATAAATGACTGTAAATGGTAGTGCAGTATGCAATATATACACTAATTAGTGCCAAAACTAGTGGATATAATCAAGAAAATTACCGATGATATATCTTTCACTTTGAACGCATAGCAATATGCAGTCGATCCACACTCATCTTCGGCAAGTTGTTCCTGTCCCTTCTTTTCATTGAAAGAGGCAGCCCAACGAAGCAAAGTCTTCCTCAAACCCTCTCCACCCCAACGATACTCAATCTGTGAATGATAATCCAAGTCCAGGACATAGGGAAGGCCAGGGGTACTCTCAGCACTTGAAGATGGATAATATAGCTCACTACCACTGTTACAGATCAATGCATCAAAATCCATTGGGCTCAAGCCTCCTGATACCAAAACAGAATGTATCTCAGATATGGCAAGTGCTGTGGACAATATGAACCCTGTTGACCCAGTAGGGTTATCTGTCTCAGCTGCCTTAAGAATTGTCTTAGTAATATCGAGGAACTCAGAGGCTGAGTCACAATCAACAGCAATGACAACAAGGTGTTTCCTTTTCCTCAAGGCTAGAAGCTTATTATTGGCCGCATTATGGTCTGCTTTCTCTGCTGAGCCTGCCTTCTCAGTGCCTCCTATAGAACCTCTTGACAATGAGGAAACAGCATTCTCCATCCTTTTTGACCTATCTACAGCGCTTTCTTCATTATCTAACGAATTGTCAAGATTGGCACTTTCATTCTTGTCTCCATCCAAAGAAATCCTCAAGTTCAAAGATAAATCTTGTATGTCTCGCAAAGAATCACCAGGGGAATCAGAACCTGAATCTTGGAGATCTTCAGTCTTCTGCCATTGAGGCTTCCTAGGCCTGCAACTTGCTATCCGAGCTAAATAAGTTTTACAATGCTCTGGCCATGAGAAAAGATGAATATTCTTCAGACCATTCTGTCTGCATCTTGCCCAAAGATGCTTATCAGAGACAAGCTTAAGAAGAGCATCAGCAATGGACTGTTGGTCATGGGGATCAACTAGTAGTCCATTGTCAAGTACCTATATTAGGTTATGGTCAGTTTGAGAAGTTAATAAGACACTTCAATTTACAGAAGCTTCAATACATAGGCTTCAAAAACTACTATCAAAATTAAGAATGGTAAAGAACTGGACACACCCGATGAATGTCAACTGGACCCCCATTTTTGGTAGCAACAATTGGTAAACCATGAGCTGCAGCCTGTTCAGCAAGGACTTGACATGAGATTATCAGGAAACCAACATAAAAACAGAAAATAATCCAGATAAGAGACAAGAATAAGCACCTCGATCAAAGTAAGCCCAAAAGGCTCAATAAAAGCTGGATTAATGAATACACCCTGAATGAAAGAAAAACAATAAATTGTAGAACTGATGTTCAACAGATTACAAACTGCAGCAATCTCACACTAATCATTAATTTCCTTAGCAAGCAACTGTGCATTGTGTGACTCAAACAAATAGGAAGAAGCAAAGAGCCAAGTGGCAAGAATATCTACCCGATTTCTTGTTTTACATGTTTTCCAAAGAAAAACATAACCTCAAATTTTTATATTCTACTCCTAATTTTCAAATCAAATTGATACATATTTCATTCTGTTTGCACAATCCAAATTGAATTACGCAGGCTGTAATCACCAGCTAGATGTTAAGTACGTACTCAATTGAACCATCAAAGATGCAATGCCAATCTTTCAACACTCTATTAACTACGCCAAAAGGAAATGTATATAAAAACAGTGTAAAGTACTGCCAGCTTTTATACTGAAGAGTGTTCTTTTGTAGTAAGCCAAAGTAATGCTTTCTCTGCAAAGATACCAGTAATACCTTTGTTTTTGCTGCTAGTCGATATATGTCAGGAACATCAGATTGCTTGTGATGCTTAGGATATGCTACTTGACCATAAAGATCATATTTGTCAATGAGCTTGATAATGGAAAGAAGGTAAGCAGCATTCCCACTTGACATGTCATCAATATCATCACGGTTCCCCATTATCAATGTCTGCAACATGGACAAGCAATTGTGCAAAATAACCATGTTGAGTAAACATTGATATGAGAGAAAGAGATAGATGAAAATGCATGTAATGAACATGTTTAGCTTGAGGAGTAGGGCATACAAGGTTAGCTAGCTCCCTCAAGGGTCGGCATTCTCCAAACGCTTTGACTAAAGTTGTAAGATTCTTTTTGGGATCTGGCCTGGCCAAGGCAAGTATCATGGGTTTCCTTGGATTGGAAAAGAAGCGCATTATCTGCCAATTCAGAATGGTGAAGCAAAAATCATTCCTGAAAATGTTCCTAGATATGGAATGTTGATTAACACGCTCTCCTTAACACATACAATGTGGTTTCATCCTTCATTGCCGAATTAATAATCGATGGTGGAAACAACAAATAGAAACTAAATATAAATCTAACACGCTGTCAAAAACAAAGGAACTCATAGCAACATTGTGCTAACCTCTGACCAAATTGGTGGGTCAGGAGAAGCAGGATTATCTTCATTTCTTCCATCTTCTCCGTCCATGTCTCCTTCATGTGGAACGATGTGATGGAATTCCATTCCGGGAGGAATTACCTGCACATAGATTACAAGTTTGAAATAGATTAAAGAGAACAAGAGAAAATATAATGCCAGTACATATTTTGGTTAGATGCTGCTGAAAGCTGTATTATTCCAATTACTACATCTTGATACTTACAACCATGCAAGGCATAAACCTTCCATGACAGCTCACACCCCTTTTGATTCTCGCTCGAAGTTTACGCTCTAGTACTGGGTCAAAGCCATCATACAGGCGCCATTGCTCCTCTATCTCCTGTTTAGTGCTAGTAATGATGATCTCAGAAGCATCAAGAGTCAACTCCTCTGCTTCTATCCGTCGCATTATTTTGTAAGTTTCATTTATTTCTTCCCTTGATTGCCGTCCTTGTTTTAGAAGTTGTTCAAGCTTATCTCTTCCAAGTGAATGCCCAGTGAAAACCATGGGTACATTTAGGGCTCCTGATAAAAGAGCAGCAGAATCACCAGCATCAGCATAATGTCCATGAATTGCAGCAGGCCAGACTGGATTTCCTTCACCAATTTGCTCCCCCAAAACCTTTGACATCTGCATAATATGCTTGAGTGCTCCATCAACAAATTCTGGAATATGAGGCCAAAGTAATTCCTTTTGTATATATTTGTCCTTTGGACCAAACGGAATACGAATTATGAAAGCACCGCTGCTCTCTCCAAGTTCCTGCATCTGATTATCATGGTTTCTCGGATTCAGCATCTCAGTTGGCTCAGCATAACTCCAATCAACATCTGGAGCTGATACTTGTCTCGTCAACAAATCAACCCTGTAAACTCCTGGCATTGTGCCTAAGGCCCTTGCAAGTTCCACTACATACTTAACCTGCTTAATAACACTAAATTAAGGACATCCCAATAGCTAAACATATGGCAAATGATTTCTAAGATGCTATGAATGATTGATCCCGACATCATGTAATGAAATTTGAAAGGAGAAAGAAGGGAAGGCCAAGATTTACCTGACCACCAGTGTCTGAATCACGCCCTAGCTCCATGTTTTCACCACGAATCAGACCATGGAGACTGCACAGAGTGTTTATTAGAAAGAACTAAGACCGCTATAAACTACGGAAAAGATGAGAGCTCCACAAAAGGATATATATATATATATATATAACAACAAAAAACTGCTAGTCATACCTTATCAACACAATGTAAAGTTTCTTCTTCTTGTGTTGAACAACCCAATTCTCCATAACATCAACAGAGCTTATTCTGGGAATTCTACATTTAAGGCCATCAGCGTGAGATGAAAGTTCAGCAGTAACGTCTCCTTTCTCTCCTTCTGATAAGTCTTCGGACATGTCAGCAGTTGCCTCTCTGCGGCCTCTTTCGCGTTCCCGATTACGTTTACCTTTACGATAAGCTTCCTCTCCTTCAAGCTGAAGACAGAAAACATCTCAAGTTGAAGACAGAAAAAACGAAAAAGCAGATAATACACAATGAGAATGTGGTGCTCGTTTCAAGTGTGTACAAAGCGTCTCTGTCTTTTATAACCAATTCTGTTCATTATTCATGAGAAAGAACTAACATGGAAATAGCAATATAATGTAAATTGGACAGACAAGAGACCTGCTTCTTCTTGCGAGCCAAATTCCAAATTCTCCAGCACATATTCTCCAATCTGGTGTTCCTCTCCTTGGTAGTCCTCATGGCTGCCGCCTGCAGATCAAATATCACAAAAATATTCAAAAAAGAAATGAGAAGTAAGCGAATAGATAGTGTGTACCCGAAGCCAGGACCGGTGAAGATCACTCTCATCGAAGCCGGTGATGACCTCTTCCACGAAGTAGCGAGTAGGACTGAAACGGCCCCTCTCTCTGAGCAATAGTGACGGCTTCGTCTCCTCGAATCCTCTATCCACATCAAGGATGGCTTCCAAGTAACCATTGATCCAGTCGTTTCCCGCCATTTCTCTCTCTCTCTCTCTCTCTCAAATTGTACTGTATATTGTATTCCAGGGAGGAAGAGACGGCAAAATGAAATGAAATGAAAGCAGTTATTATGGAAAGTTTTAGAAGGTGCGTGCGTTTCTGACGTTAGTCCAGTCTTGCGTGAAATGAGAGTGACTGAAGCGGGTGTGTGTGACTGCGATCTCTCTGGAAAACTATCTCGCTATTTAATTCAACTATATTTTAATTATTTTTCGTAAATTAGATTTTAACTTCCGTTTATTTTGTGTTTCTAATATAAGAAATATCAACTATTTGTTACATCCAAAGTAGTAAACCACATTTACTAATAATAAAATAGCTGATTTTCTTTTTAAATAAAATTCAAACTCATGTTGTTACGTTGGGTGGATGGATGCATATGTTTTGAATTTTCCACATAACTCCGTTTGGATCTTTAATTTGTAGATTTCTTGAAAATTTACTTCTCTTTTTTTAAAAACATATAATATTTTTATCACTGATTCAAGGTCGACGGTCGAGTTTTGTACATTTGCTAATGCTTACCAAATTGTTTTTTGTTAAGACAAATCTCACGTGAAGTCATAAACTCAAAGGATACGTGTAAGATATCCAAATAAAATGAAATTATTTAATTCAATAGACTCGTGAGTGATTCCCTAATCCTTGGCGCCGTGTCAGTGATCAGGTCAACTTTCCCAGAAAAAAGGGAACACGTGTTAAAGCAGCGTGGGATTTAGTTACTGACAGATCAAAATAAAATGCCATAAGCATAAGATGCCCGACACAGGAGCGGATGCAAAACGTCTGTATGTTCATTCTGCGTTAAGAATATTACGGCTAACCTGCTTCTCACTTCACGTTATTCCCAATATTATTATATTCGATGGCATTCTCTTCATACGTTCTTTGCATTATTTTAATAATTTAGTGAAATTTATACGCAGAGGTTATTCGATTTTTTTTTAAAGCAGCCCAGGTCATTAGTA
Organism: Erythroxylum minutifolium; assembly: GCA_027123815.1. Classification (NCBI taxonomy): domain Eukaryota; kingdom Viridiplantae; phylum Streptophyta; class Magnoliopsida; order Malpighiales; family Erythroxylaceae; genus Erythroxylum; species Erythroxylum minutifolium. The sequence goes on along the minus strand of JAOTJB010000008.1, from coordinate 18,088,166 downwards.
TGTCATATCACGTAAACTTGCATGAGATAAGTCAAGATCGAAAGACTTTCTCATCATGCACACCTGATAGACTGGGCCGGCCGGCTCATCCGGCCGGTGCAAATCACAGGTCGGTTTGCGGCTTGGCATTATTGAAGTTAGATTGAACTCAGCTTGTCCATTGATATCTCTATTAAATTTTTTTGTGGCATTTTAAATTTTTTGGTTGAAAGTATATTTTATTTCAATCATATTCTAATATTTTGTAGAATATCGAAATAATCCTTTAATTAATAGAATTGCTAGGGTTTTGTTAACTATATTGAAATAATAAAAATTAATTTTAAAGAGTTCAGGCGAGGTACGTACTTATAATGTGAACTCCAAATTTTAGTTATATCCACACACTAAACATGAGCATGTTAGTCTTTCAAAGACTCCAACATTTCCATTTAAATTTCACTGCTTCTTCTAATTCAATCCTTCGTAAACTTCAAAATCCACGTCTATTCACTTATTTTTTTCTACCACTTAGAAATCCAAGACTATCTTTATTTCTCATAAATCATGTATAAGTTACCTTCATCTCCTCCTAGTTACAAATGCAACTTGAAACTATCAACCAAAGTACATGAATCTGACATAAAAAAAATCTAGTAATCTCCTAGAAATGTTAATCTAAAAGGATGTAGTTTTGCACAAATTATAAATGATCGCAGTCTCTATAAACTTTCTGACAAAAATGAAAACAAAAACATCAACAAACAAAATTTGTTAATACGGTTTGATACATTTTAGCTACGTCTGTTAGGACTTTACCCAACTTAATATTTTCACTAATGACAATAGTTTTATATAATACCTTATTAAGCAGACTCAATCAACCCTCCATATTATCCCTCGTCCTCACAACCCTTGAAAGTATTCCACACCTAAAACACGACCAACTCGTGCTAGCATCAACAAAGAATTTTCTCAACAACTTTTAACGATAAAGATAATAAACTAACAACTAAAGTGATCAATAATAATAACGAACATAAGCGAATACACTTGAAATAAGAAAAACAACTTCCCTAATTAATTCAGCTTTTTCAATGAAAGATCGGAAAGTTGTCCATCAATAAATCTATTGTAGTCTTTCGATATTATCACTGTAACATCATATACACAGCAACAAACAAATTTCCGACACGCGTAAACATTTCTTCATTGAAACCGGGGTTGTAACAGCCACAACAGCTACTAGAACTTTTCTCACATAACCACAAAACTCCTATACAACCCACTGTTATCATTCAAGAGATAAAGAATACGTAGTTGCAAAGATTCTACACAATCACACAAACACAAAGAGAAAAGTCATCTACTAAATTGCCTTTAATAGATGTTCAAAACAGAAAATAATGTAGCTGGCCATCAACAATTGTTCAGCCCACTCATGTCACACAATCAACAGAAAACGCGACAACAGTGACTTCACACACAAACATCAATGATCCAACCAAGTCACTTAAACACCAATACAAAACAACCACAGCTACATAGACTCCCAATCAACATCCAAGACTGGAGAGAAACGCCGCTACAAGGATTTCACTCAATCACCAATGACCCAGTCACCTTAGTCACGTGATTCTTGGTAGAAAAATTAGCAACGGATAAAATACTATATTGACCTAATCAACCTAAAATCCCAGCGGCCAAGACCACACAACCTGCCATTTTTCCACACCAAAAACTACACAGTGCAGCACCTAAACTTGCGTGAAAACTTGTCAACAAACGAACTACAAGATCCTGAAACCCTAGTCTAAAAGTTCTGACACAAACTTGGAATATTATCTCACAACTGCTGATTCTTATCAAAATCCCAGCCTCTAAGTCATACAAAGCCTATTGTTTCTCCTCTCCAAAATAACAACACATCAGCCCACTATGCATGAAAAACCCAGCCAAATTTTTGCTGAAAAAAATCAAAACCAAATCTTTAAAATTTTACTTCCTTAGATAATCATTATCCCCAAAATAGGTTATCTATTAAATCTCATATTGATTAGGATTTTAAACCTTATCAAACTTATCTTAAAAGAGTCCCATATAAATCCACTAGGTCCAATGATCAACTAATGTTCAAAATTAAATAATAAGATATCAACATATATGTTAACAATACCCCTCTTTTTGGCATTATTGGTAACATATTGAAACTCCCCCTAAAAAGTATAATTGAACGCATAACATCAAATTCACAAAACACATGGGAACTCCCCCTTAATCAAACAACAATATCCAAACATAATCAAATAGCCAAAGGCAACAAAACACAAACCAACAAGGCATCCAATCATAACATGACCTGTTTCTTAAACATGTTTCCTAAACTACAGTTTTCTCCCCCTTGTGACAAAAAAAGTCCAAAGACTAATAGTCACGTAAGTACCTGGAAATCTCCCCTAAATTGAACAGTGATATTAGATGAAAGTAAACAATGCCAAAACAAAGAATGTCTTCAATACGATCAATCTCGGTGAGTAAAGAAGCGTTAAAATTAGCAATAGGTATAGTGGAAGAATTATAAGCACATCAAGATGGCAATTTACTACCAGTCAAAATACTAGTCATCATATCATTACTTATATCAAAGTCATTCGCATACGACCTATTAAATTCAGAAATCTCAAAAATGCATTCAACGAATCATAATCAAACTTAATTAATCTATATGAACACAATTGCCCAAATTTATATAGCCTACAATATAGAGAAATCAAGATAAAACTTGAAAAACTCAAATTATAGAAAACTCGAATCTTTCTATAGGTCTCCAACCAAACATCAACTTTTTCTCAACATAACTCTATTAATCAAAATCCAGAAGCAGAATTTTCAAATCATCAAGCAGAGCCTCATTCTCTTATCAAATATACTATTTAACAAGGAAAAGCCAAACACACGCCTATCAACTAAACCATAGAAAACTCAAAAATAAAAATTTAGAAAGCTTAGACGATAACTCTTTCGCACTTCTTTTTGTTTTTAAGAAAAAAATCAAATTTTACTTCAAAAATGTAAAGTACACAGTCCTTGTACCCCTCGAAGAAATTCAAACCTGACCTTATTCCTCATCACATCATCTCTATCATCAGATGTCTGGTTGATTTCTTTTCCAGTAATAACTAACTATAGATCTGGACAATTTCTGGTATTAACTCCTTTGTGTGTTTGTTATGATGTGTGAGGCTGATTTTTTCTAACCCAAGTTTGTTTTGATAACATGGGCTATTGCTGGAAATTTAATTAAGAGTGTCTAGTTTTTCGATTTTGAGCCCTTTGAAATATCATTTGCAACAACTTGTAATATTTTGGTCTTATGTACTCGTTTACTCCACAAAAGTGACACGTAGGTATAAATTTTCGTTTCCTCCTTAAAGTTTCTCCCTGGACAGATCTTACCGCACCATTTTCCTCATCATTCGACTTAGAACATTCACCTTTATAGTCAATGCCTTGAAGGTCTCCTTTAATCTTACCAATTTCTAGCAACTTATCTTATTTTTCGATGCCTCCATTTAACATTCTTATCCCTTTTTCCGTACTATCCAACTTCGATTTTGTTTCATTTAGCTCATCTATTGTGGATAACAACTTATTCTCCAGATCTTGAATGATGTTCTTCATGGTTGAGGTGGCCTTCTTCAACTTATCATTCTTCTTACATGTTTAGACCCATTTAGCATATATTAACTCATAAGCTTTACAAATATCCTCCCATTTTTAATCTGACTCATTGTCATCGCTGTCATAATTTGGAATTAAACTTTGAACTGACTCATTTACATTTTTCTGAAAATTTTGGATTGATTTATCCATGGTTTCATTGTCAGTTTCTTCCTTCTTGGGTGTTGTTAAGTAAGCAACTAGACTTTTGCTGTATAAGGCAACTAAAGCAACATTATTGCTCACAAATTCCTCTTCACTATCATACTCACTTCCAAATTCATTCTCACTTCAAGTACTCGTATAAGACTTCCTTTTTTACTTCTTCAAAGTAATAGCACATTCCGATTATATATGTCCGAAACCTTGACATTTATGATACCGAATTTTCTTCACTTTTCTTTCAGCCTTTTGAGTTTTAGTTTGATGTTTGAAATTACTATTTGATGAGCTCCTACCATTTTGCCTAAAATTAGATATATCCTTTTTCACTTTCTTTAACTACTTGCTAAAATTTCTTGTCAATAAGTCTATATCCTTATTCATCTCCTAAATCATTCACGACTTTTCTAACCTCAGCCTCAAAGTTTTCTTGGTAAGTTTCAGATTCAAATACTTCTTCCCAAGTTGATGTGCTTGGTTTACTACATCACGCAATCTCTCATGGAATTCTTCAATAATTTCACTTTCTTCCATCCTCAGCTCTTGAAATCTCATAACCAACATCTGAAGTTTCAAAGCTATCTGCTGGAACCCCTCCCCGGGCGGGTCCACGGGCCGACGTCCTGCGTGACATCTGGACCCGTGGCCCACGGGGGAGGAATTCCCCACCAGTGATACTTAAAACAAACA
>JAOTJB010000008.1:18045166-18057561 GCA_027123815.1 Erythroxylum minutifolium | reverse complement strand
ATTTCTTGAACATCTTCATTCCACCAACAAGACTCCTTCTTACTACCCCTTGACCCTTTAGAGAGACACCCAAGTTCTCTAAAGTTGTATTCCTTAGAAAAGTTGCAACTCCCTCCCATATCTGGTTAGCATCTCTAACCAAATTCTATTCTTTTCCATAAATTACTCTATCCTTAAATTATTTGACCATATCCCCTTTCAAATTCTACCATCTGATTTCGGTACATTTCTGAGGACTTCTCTTCTTCCTCCAACTCTTAATAAAAAGATATAAAACTAGCAATCTATGTTGAGTTAACACGCAATTACTAGGAATTAAGTTGCAATCCTTATAGCTAGATTAATCACTTCGCCTTATGAGAAAGTAGTCAATTTAAGTCTTCGTGATTCTGTTCTTAAAAGTCATCATGTGCTCCTCGTTTTTCTTAAAAAAGAGTTGCCTATTACCAACTCAAATGCTACCACAAAATATAATAAAGTGGTCCTTTTAACATTTCTTTCACCATATGTGAAACCCCCACGAGTTCTTTAATAACCATCTAAAATTACTCCTATATGAACATTAAAGTTTTCTCCTAAAATAACTCCCTCATTATGAGTAGGAAAAGCTAGATCATGAGGTGATTCATTAAATAATCTAGCTTTTCTTACTTAAATTATTTGTCGAACTCTATTTGAGTTAAAAAGGTCTAGTTAAGATTAGTGACTTTGTCTTCTTCAATAATATTTAAAATATTAATAACATATTAAAATATGAACCTATCTACATTTTTCTTAATAATTCTAAGACTTTTTATTAAATTATTAACAAGATAAATGTGACTCTCTTAATAAGTTCGATAAATTTGTTTTCATTTGAATGCAATTTCGGCGCGATGTTCTCGTCGTGTATCAGTAATGCTTGGAATTAAGGAGCTTTCACACCTTTTGGGAGTATTTAATATTCTAGCTCCCAACAAGATATACAGTGCCCCCGCATTAAAGAAAACGAAAAACAAATAGGTCCACTCCACACTCTCCTTTGGTTATCATGCAATTAATCAACGAATACCAATATAGTAAAACAAAATGAAGAAATGCTTTAAGCACAACCATGGACACGTGGCCTTTGCACTGATAAGCACACGTAAAATAGTTAAGTTTTAGGATGTCTTTAATCAAATTTATTAATTTTAAATCACGTAGGACCGAGCCAAATTAAATTGGCAACACTAATTTAAGTTTTTATTTTTGATAATTATAATAAATTTATATACAGCAATTATGCAGTGCAATATGCCAAAACAATAATATAGTATGAACAGGTCTATAAGATTTGCAGGTAACAATATTTTTAATTACTTTAAAATGCACAACATAAAAAGTATAAAAAAAATTCCTTAACTCAGCTGTGTTTTATGAGTTGCAAATAAAATATATTTTCCGAGTAAATGACAAGTATATTATTAGTTGGTGAAACAGCTAACATTTAAGACACGTAAGAGAGAAGGAGACTCCTTAACAAATAACAACCGAAATTTCATCTTCTAATTAATACATACAGCGTTAACTATAGGGTCTGTTGGCTTGCATTCTTGTCTCCTTTCGTTTGCAAAGATCCTTCCGTGCTCACCGCCAAGAGAATCAAACTTTTATTCGTTTGCTGGTTTGCGATCGAGTCGAGGGTCTTGAGCCTTGAAGCACAAGCTTTCGAGATCTGGCCATAATAACATTCAAGTAATTGACAACCCAAAAGTCTGGGCTTGAGCTAAGATCTGAGAGAATTCACGTAATCTGCCTAACTTGGTTTCTTGATTAGTTCGCCATGAGTTGGAGATACAGGGCTGGTTTGCTTTTGATGCTTACTGTTGTTGTTATATGGGTCTTGTCTGCAGAAGTCACCCAGGTATGTTTTGTTCTTATTTTTCAATTGTACCCTATAGATTTGAGTTGCGAGTAACTGGCTTATTGTATTTGCATCAGTTCCTGCTGCACCTGTATTTTACGCATTCTTCATTTTGGATTTAAGTCCCAGGTTTTAGCAATCGATAATCCCCATTATCTACGATCAGTAGTTTCATGTATATAAATTTCTATAAAAGCAGTTTTATGTCATGATTTCGGTACGTAACACTTTTTATCCTAAGAATTGGATTAGTCGTGAAAAGAACTGGGCTGCAGCACATCAGGTGTGGTGCGTCTTCTAGATGAGGGCTTTTTCTTCTCCTTATTCTTGTTAATTATTGAAACCTTGTTTGCCTTCCAAAAGAAATAGGGTAAAAAGTAAAGGCAAGGTAGTTAACTATGTCAAAAAATGAAATTATGATCAAGCACTTATCATCACGTTGTATTATTTATTTGCTATCTCCGTCTTCACGTTGCATTGTTTACCTTTTACTTCTCCACCAAATTACATGGTCCCTACACGCTGTGTTGCAGGATATCTTCACAGACTATAAGCAGCCATTTGCTGTAACATATCTTGGAGCTTCTCTTATGGTAGTTTACCTCCCAATAGCATTCCTTAAAGATTGGCTATGCACTCTACTTAATCGGCAATCTTTAAAAAGTGGTAAAGTCACAGAAAACATCAACGACTCTTCTGATGGATTTAACTCTCCTCTGAGTCGGAAACTCTTTGAAATGGAACTTCAGGAAACTTTTACAAAAAAGGACGGTGAAGTAAACTTTTTGACTGAAGAAGAAGAGTCATTGGTTCCTAGACACAAAGAAGATGTAAATGTTTTGAAGCATGAGAAAGAGCTCAGCAACAAAGAAATTGCGAGATATGGCTTTTATATTGCCCCTATTTGGTTTGTAACAGAGGTAATTTTATTCTGGACTATCTTTTTGGTGTTTACATCTACAACGCTTTATGATGCTATTATTTATCCACTTATAAAATACCAACAATCTTGAAAGCCATAATAAGTTAATCAGAAAAGTGAAGCATCTTTCCTTTTTCAACTTTTATGAAGCTGCATCATTAAGGTGCTGTCTTTAGAAGCTCAACTGTTTTTAACCTTTTCTATTCATTATTATCTGGACAAACACTAGAGGGTTCTTAGGCTTTTATGAATTTGGCAGTGGCATGCATTTGAGATTCATTTTCATGCTTGTAATCCTTAACATACTCTACCTTGGAAATGTCTGGTTGAACTGAGATTTTGGAGGACATTTAACACGTCCTTAGATGTCCTTATGTATGTTTTTATATTTGTGAGCATAGGATTCACCTAACTGATGCACGGTTGCGATAAATCAAATTAGCTAGTGCGCCACCACATTAAAGATCCTTGACCAGTTGATAATTTCATGCATGAAGATTTTGGCGTGTATAGGTTTCTTTGTCAATCAGACTTTTTTCTGAACTTTGAAGTTTATTTCAATGCTGTGGTATGGATGTTTAAGAATACATTTACTTGTTCTCAGGAGTTGCCAAGTGTGCTGGGAACATGAGTTCTTTTTTTTTCTTTTGAAGAGGCATTCATTGCCAAAATAAGTTTATTTATAACAATATCTGAGATATATTCCACTCTTAAGATTAGATTGACTTCAAGAGATCACATATGCTATTTCCTAAATGTCCTTGGATAAGTTTATTGTAATTTTAAGAGTAATTGGTTCATGATTTTTGTATGGTGCAGTATTTATCAAATGCTGCGCTTGCACGTACAAGTGTTGCGAGCACAACAGTATTGTCCTCAACTTCAGGACTTTTTACACTTTTTATTGGTCGATTACTGGGCCAAGATTCTCTAAATGCTGCAAAAATAATAGCTGTCCTTGTGAGCATGTTTGGTGTTGTCATGACTACCATGGGTAAAACATGGGCTACAGACGATTCACAACTAAACCCTTCAATGTAAGTATATTACCCAATATTGACTTTTTATTTCCTAGTCAATTAGTTCTGTATGAAATGAAACAAGTCGCTACATAAACGCCAATTGATGGGTCTCTACAAACCATTGGTCCATTTCTTGAGAAAGGATTTTGATCTGCTTCTTTGCACTGCTCAAGGTGAAGAAACCGATTCCCTTGCATTTTTTTGCACCTTATGCAGCATCTTTTTTTGAAAATTCTTTTGAACTTGTGATGTTCAGTCAATGTTTTCAGGCATTGTCATATGAATTCTTCAAGCAATTTATTTGTATGGTAGCTATGGTTTCTGTTTTATTCTTCATCATGATAGCTTGGATTCTCTTTAAATTTGAGTGTGGTGTTTCATATCTGTGTTCAGAAATGGGAAACGGTCTCTTGTTGGAGACCTTTTTGGCCTTCTGTCAGCCATGTCGTATGGGCTATTTACAGGTTCGGGCAGTCTTACTGTCAATTCATTCATGATGAAGTTATTCCCTTCTTTTGGTAGTTTGGGATGTTCTTGTATTATACTGATAACTCAACATAGAATTATTGCTGCAGTCCTGCTAAAAAAGCTTACAGGTGAAGAAGGAGAGAGGGCCGATGTTCAAAAGTTGTTTGGATATATTGGATTGTTTACCCTTGTAGCCTTGTGGTGGGTGGGTAAGTGCTCCATATGGTTTAATTTATTGTCTGAAAATGTTATTTTAGAGTCGTAGAGTTATAGGAGTCTATCAGAGGCTGAATGGAAAGCGTTTCATCTTACTCCTATTTATTTGACTGGATAACTATTACAAAACAAAGATATCGTTATGGGGTTTAACTCGTAGCTAGGGCTTTATTCCTCTAAATCTAATTTTCCAAATCTGTTGAAGTGTTGAACATGGACTTAATTGATTTTCTTTTCCTTTCTTTTCACCGTGGTCCCCTTTGGCAAGCAATCTAACTGTTTCATTCTAATTTGCTTACTAATGCCTGAGGTTGGTTTGCCTTACATGTCTGCTTGCCAATCTAAATCTTCTCTTTTTCCCTTCCCTTTTAGTTTTGCCGTTGACAGCTTTGGGAATTGAACCTAAGTTTGCAATTCCACACTCAGCCAAAATGGATGAAGTCGTACTTGCAAATGGCTTTGTTGGAAGCGTCCTCTCAGATTACTTTTGGTAAATTAAAAGTAACCTTTTGATGCCATCGCGTTAGATGCAATAACCATCGTAACCATGCCCTAAAAATCTGATATCTTCCTAGGGCATTATGTGTCGTATGGACGACTCCATTGGTTGCCACTTTAGGCATGTCACTCACCATCCCTCTTGCTATGGTAGCTGATATGGTGATTCATGGCCGGCATTATTCTGCAATATACATTCTTGGCTCTGCTCAGGTGATGGCATTTTCATAAATATACTCTGTTTTTTGACATGTAGTTAGAGGACCTTCATACATCTATATACTCTTTATTCAAGAACTTTGATATTCTACCAAGTCCTAATGGTTTGGCAACAATTATCAGATGTCTTAATTTGTCCTACTGATCTTCGAATCCTTGGATTCCATGGACGCATGGTTGCAGGTATTTGCAGGATTCGTAATAGCTAACCTATCAGATTGGTTCTCCAGAAAGTTAGGGCTATAGCAAGCGGTGAAAAACCCGGACTTATTTAATTCTGATTCTTTTGGCCCTCTCTCCAGCATCTTGACTGGATATTCGTTTATAGAACATGTATATGGGGTTCTTCATCTCGTCATCCACCCACCATTGCAAGGGTAAGCGTGGAAATATGTTGGTGATGATTCTGTAAAACAAAGCCAAAGGCTTTTAATCAAAAGATCTGGTTTGAAAAGAAAGAGTATAAAAATTGTATTTTTCCTTCTCTTCTGTTTTTTTTTTTTACTTAATAATGTCATTTTTAATAAGGGAGTAGTATAACTGGTTATCTTTACTAGTTGTAACAAACAAAATACTTCTGCAAGGTTTGTAAAGCGCGTTCCTGAAATTATTACATCAGATTGTTTTCAACTATAAAAATGATGTTTTTATCCTAAATTCGCTGGAATTTATGTCAGCATTAGTTGTATTTTTTTTTAATGTCAAATTTCTAACTTTTGATCTCTTCTTACTTTTTGTAATAATTTTATAGGAATTAACCATTTTTTTAATAAAATTTAAATGTGTTTGTGAAGGATATTTGTTAGGTTGTAAGAAGAGTTAGAATTTTACTAGTTTTAGCTAAGGTTTTCAATTGTAATTTAATAAACTGAACTTTTGGTAATTGGGATCTTTGGATGTGATTAATAACTTTTAAGTGAAAATTTTGATCTTTTTGTTAATACATAAATTTGTTTATCTTTTTTTTTCTTTGCCGTCCTCGAACCAATCATCGTCGAGAAATACTAGTTTCTTCTAATAATAAATCATCATTATTGGACTCATTATCTAAATGCCTTTCAAAACTTTTACTATCTTATATCATTAAAACTTGTATTATGTATGATATTTTATAATCTAATTGAAGTACTTTTTGATTAATCCTACTGTTGTTCCTTAACGACACTCAAGAGAGAAGTAAATAAAGTCATGAATTTAAAAATCCTTTTGCTGCTTAAAAATGTGACTTAATCAAGTTGAAATAGAATGACAGTATGGAATGACAATAACATTAAGTGCAATCGAACAAACTAGGAATGTTAATAGGCCGAGCTGAGCTCAGGTTGCCTTCAGCCCGTCTATATATTTTTTAATTAAAAAAATATAAAGTGGCGTCATTTTGGACAAAATGACCGGGCCACGGGCTCGCCCATAACCCGCTAAACCGTGTCAAAAACGGGCTGAGCTGGGACGAGCCAGTATTGTCATTCTTAAAACAAACAACAGGTAAAGAGAGTAAGGAAGGAAGGCTAGAAACTAATTTCATAGTGATTTAACAAACAAATTTTACCTACATCCATTCCTCGAAGACTCATTTAGGATATCACTAAAATCTTCCTTCAATTACATGAAGAGAAACCTTCTTCCAATAATTTTTATTTATCCCAGTAAAAAATAACCGTGTTACAATCTTTCTTGAAGTTGAACATTAACCACAAGTCTTTTTAAATCAATCAAAGGTAAGAGACCAGATCGTAAATGAACTTTACATCTTGAATAATCCTTGGTATTGCCTGCTCACTTCAATACTTTAAGGCTTACAATCATGTTGAAATGAATGTATAAATGTGTTAAAACTCTTTTAAATGTGTTCTTATAACACCCAATTGTCGTAAAAGCATTCAAAAAATGAATACTCTAGTATTTAGTCATATTAGTTTAAAAATATTATTAGATTCAAAAACTAGTTCAATGACATTGGTCGACAGTTTTGGCACGATCAAATAGCCATATTGGTTTGACCAATATATCAATCACTATTAAATCGAACTCATGGTATAAAATGTATTAACCAATGCACCAACAAAATAACAGTGCATTAACATATAGTATTGTGAGTTTGTCAAGCATGATGAGTCTAATTAGGAGGTATAAGAAGAATTAGAATAGTATTGGTATACTTTTCATGATTTAATCTTCTTGATTTTATCCTTCACTTAAATGGATATGAAGTTATGAAAATTTGTTTTCTCAATTTTATTTGTAATCTCTATAAGGTGTCTTTTGACTTCAGTGTTGCATGATTTTAAATAACTTTCACATTGCCCTTTTTTATGGCATAAAAAATAAATCACTAATAGTAATTATTTGTTGTTATCATCAAAATAGGAATTGGAAACTCCGTTAGTTCAAAACATATAATATTTAGCAGAATGACCCTCCTTTTCATATTTATAGTAAGATATGTTTCTTGAAATAGGACAACGCGGTAATTTTTATTTTTATTTTGTTTATAATTTTGATTTTTCGCTAAATCATTTATACCGTTTACTTCTTTTCCATCTAGGATATTTGTTTTTATTTTTGTTAATATACTTTTTTTAAGTTTTACTACAACCTTTACAAGTTTTATCGATGTAAGAGACATTAATTTGTTGAAAATGATCCTAATTATTTTTAGTTATAAACATTTCACATTTTAATTGCTTCTATAAATTCATATCTAACATAATTTTATGCCTTATTTTTGGGTATAACTGATTAATTCCCCAAACATTAATATATTGTGAGGTATTTGATCATTGTGATTTTTTAATTTTATTTCTAGCTTTTTCTCCTAGAAGAGTAAGAAATCTTTACTTAACATTACTCTTATAAGGAAAGTATATTTGTATCATTTAAAATCTTAATTTTTTTACATATAAGGTTTTATAATAATTCTGTATTATTATCTTTTAGGTGAGAAAGATTTTCTATAAAATACAATAATATTTCTAATTTGTTGAATCTATCTGCAAGTGTACATAATTGAATGTAGCAAGTTTATAAAAATGAAGTACTCTAGAGCATTAATCCCATATGGACTATATTACTATGTCTATTAATCCTAGCCAAATAAATAAAATAAAAATACTTAAAAATATGAAACTAACTACTATAAACCAGTTAAAACAACAAAGATAAATTAAGATAATAAAATATTAGAATTTTGAGGATCACTTATATGAAATTCAAATATGTAATTACCAGCTTTCAATGCGTAATCTAAACCAAATTCATTAAGTTTAGTTAATCTTTTCTATTATTATAGTAGGCTAGGATATTTTTGTTCTTTAGATCTAAGGTTTATATTCTCCAAGTACATGGATCATACTTTATACCTTCATGCAGTTCTTTATATTGAATCTATAAGGACTGGTAACAAAATCAATAATTAAAAATAAAGAGAATAAATTCAATCGAGCAAATAATCAAATAATACATTAATAATTTAAGAATCCATCATAATCTACATCCCTAACCCTAAATAGGGTTTAGCTACTAAAATTAATGAAAACAAAACTAAAATAAGGCAATTTTAACATAAAAGAAGGAAAGTAAAGAAAGAACTGGAAGAATTGTCATGGTCTCCTCCAATCTTACTCCATATCCATTCTTGATGTGAAGAAACCATAAAACTAAAATCTTAATGACAAATGATGTTGTCACTAGCCTCTAAAGTCTCCTTCAAAGAACCCAAATAAGAGTATTTATGAGCTACAGTTACATAAAAGAGTTCTAAGATGACTAAACTTGTAACTTCACATATCCTTAAAGTGCAAATCACTAGTTTGATGCCTGTTACACTTTCAGACCAATATTGATTTTATTTTAGGATCAATCTCTAATGTCTTCCATAAAGTTTTTTTCTTTATTTTAATTTCTAAAAATAACTTTTGGAGCAACTAGCATTTAATTTCACTTCTATCAAATAATTTTTAGCTTCATCTAGGTACTTTTACTACAATACTTTTATTATAGTTATTTCTATGTAATATGGATCATTTAAAGTTCTTAATTCTATTTTATGCTTATAGTTAATCAAATATCTATTAAGCATTATTTTTAGGGTGCTAGGATATTAACTTAGATGAATTGTAAACTATGTGTGCTAATTATGGCAGAAGATGTTCGGTGTAAATTATCTTAGCTATTTTAGTGAGTTCAATTTGTGAAATTGGTTGGCATAGTTTCTAGACTAGGATAAAGGATTTATGAAGTTGAAATTTTAACATTATAGAATGTTAGTGATGGTTACATCATGCATGAATAATTGAAAAACAAATAAAGAAAATTTTTTTGAAAGATGAATGAAAATATATTAAACTAACAAAAGCTACCATGCACCATTACAATGAGTCATATGATCCAACTACAAAATCACATTAGGAACATATATAACAAAATAGCTACTACAAAAAAATATTACAGCAACCAATTTCTTCTCATTGCTTGACTAAATGAATTTTGTTTATAATTGGCAATGAAAATTGTTATAACCCAATTAACAATCTGATCTGCTAGCTAATGCGTATCTTCTTCAACTTCTTTATAGATTCTCCTGTTCCTTTCCCTCCATATGGAATAGATGACTGTAGTGAATGCATTACTTTGTTTCATGTTTTATTGCATTATACTCTGCACTTATACAATTGTGATGTAAATTATTGTTTTCGAATACTTTATTAATGTCTTTCTTAAGAAATCATATTATAGCAAGGAAGTCAGGCCTATTGAGACCACTCAGAGACCTACAGCACCACTACCATATAAGAGCGATAAAGTAGATGTTTTCACATCAATATGTATGACTACTCTAAGGACATATGCTTCGAGAAGGCAACTGAAGCTACTACAAGCACCAGCACCTACCTCCAATTGAGCCACAGGTGTCGGCTGAGCCACAAGAGTAGTCCTATCATTCGTTACTGCATTTTAAGATAAAGATGCAATAGAAAAAGTACTAGACTTTCTAGATGCAATAGTTTGAGGTGTTTATGCACAAAGAATGGGACATACTGAGGGAGATAGATCTTAATGACATCGTGCACGAGATCATTTCTTTTAATGGGTGATTTGATTTGTTTAATATTTGAGAGTTGTTCTATCAGAAGATAACTCCTGAGTTCATATATACGATGGAGATAAAGGATACTAAGATGTCATGAAAGGATACCTATGTCCTCAAGTTTAGGTTGGACGTGTGGACCACAACATCAGTTTTAATCAATTTGTGGTTCATATTAGTTTCCATAATACAAAGCATACAAAGACCTTAACGCCTAGTAAGATCTCTTTAGATTAGGACTGGTCAAACATAGATTCACAAAACTACTGGTGATTGAAGGCCATTGTGTATCCTTATCACCCCCACAAAATTAAGGCATTAGGATTCAAATTTTTAATGATGCAATCCATGACAAGCTTTTGATGCATTCATTTTGCACAAAAATGGAGAAAACGGAAGTGGTGAGCAGGAGCAAACTTTTCCTCATTTATTTTTATGTGGATGAAGGGAAACACTTTGGAATCATCTTCATCCAATTAGTCAGTGACTACCTAAACCAGGTTAACTTTGGCATTATCAGTAGCGACTCAGTCATCATATAACTAGCAAGAGGTCTGGATGTAATAGTTGATGGCCTAGACTTGATAGTAGCCATCACTCCCATACGCATCATAATGGAGATATTACTAGTCATCTAAATGGTAGAGCTTTGAAGAGACAATCGAGGACAACATTTCACACTTGTAGATGAACCACCATGAGCTACAAAGAGGACTCCAATCTAATAGGACCAGACTGTGGGTATGGAGTAAGCACTAACTCTACCTCTACTACCATCCTCTACATTAGCAACCTAGCCATCCACACTTAACTACAATATTACATGCACTGGCTGGGTGACATCATAATGATGATTATGCAACACTTAGGAGTGTAAATCTTACTTTTTACTAATGAAACCAATGAAGCTTGCTGCATATAAAGAGATAGAGCTTTAGCTCACAAAGCTCGAGGAAAATTAAGTGATGCCAAAGAGAGATTCTAAAAAATCAGTTAGAGGGGAGGATGTTGAGGACGATGATTATAGAGAGTTGAAAGAGATTGTCACATCATTACGAGAGGAGACAACTATTCTTGTAGTAGATAGAGAGATGGGTGATCATGATGATACATGGACAGTAGCTAATGAGTCTTTTATTAGGAGCCTCATAAAGATAATTTATTTTAATGATCTAAAGGACCAACGGGCAATAGTCCTTTATATACCATCATCGATACCTCCACCTTTTTTATTGGAATGATTTGTCTATCTTTTGTACTTATATTTTTAATTTGTGTTAATACTCTTGATGATATGTATACATATATATACACGTTATAGCAGTCTTCTTCCTTTTGACCTACATTTCGCCAACTTTGTTAAATTAAAATCAACACTTTGATGGAAAATCAATGGAAATGGAATTTCATCTAGATTTGCATCATATATTTCAACTCAAGAAAGTTCAATTCCTTTATTGCATTTCCTTTTCCTTTTATTATTTTATTGCTATTGCATGTTTGAAACATTAAGGAAAATATTTATTTTAAGTGTGGGGAGGGACTATAGGAGTATGAATATATATATCATACTCAAACTTGTCAAAGTTTTCTTAACTTTATCAATAAGAAGCAATTCTTGAAATTTTATTTTTCTTTAAAAGCATACTATTGGAGACCATTCATTATGAATTTGATTATTTTGGTGATTTGGAATATTTGTTTAACTAGTTATAAGTATTGGTGAATAAGTGGATTCAATTTGTTTTATAAATATAGAGAATGGATACTTTATAAACATAATGATATTCTTTATGTAAAATATGTATGCAACGAGTAATTGTGACTTATTTTAAGAATTTTATTATCTCTAAAAAATATATGAAAATATTTTATAAATGAGTATAAGTAATTTCACTCTACTAGCTTTATAAAATTAAAAAGGTTGAAGTTAGAGAATGGTAGTCACCATTTGAGATAATGTCCTAGTTAAATAGTCAGGAGTATCCATGACATGGTATTTTGTAACATCCCGTTTCCAGAGAACGGGTCGGACCAAAGAAACGGGTCCAGATGTGGTAAATTACCACATCTCATGCT
>JAOTJB010000008.1:18025585-18042875 GCA_027123815.1 Erythroxylum minutifolium | reverse complement strand
TTTTAATTAATGAATAGTTATATTTTAATTAGTTATATTTTAATTAATGAATAATAATATTTTAATTAAATATAATGTAATTAATTAAATAATAAAAATGTAATTAATTATATTGTAATTATTTGATCGTAATTAAAATATTACAAATACACTTAAAATAAACATCGATGCAATTATAAAATAATCAATGAATTACATATTTCCAATCATATTATACTGCAGAGGTATTTTCGTCATTGACACTATTTTTATGTTCTGTCTATTGCAACCAAACACATTTCTGTCCTTGAGACGGAGACAGTTTTTTCTGTTTTGTCCATTACAACCAAACACCTCGCTGTCTCTAATTTTTGTTCTGTTTCATCTCCAAATTTTCGTTTCGTTCCGTCTCTATATATTGGAGACAGTAACCAAACGCAGCGTTAAGGTTTAGTTTACATTACTTTGAGGCAAAGTTTAATAAGTCTAAGATCGCATTAAGGACTATTACCCATTAGATATAGTATCACAAACTTGTTCACACTAATTAATTACTGATTTCCTTCCTGACTAGTTGATTTCCTTTTTAATGCTTCCTAAAATGGGGATAAATAGCATTGGTGATATTAGATGTGTTCGAGAGAGTTGTTAATTTTTTTATTGATTTTATTGGAAGTAAGACTTTGTACTTATTTTAGTTGGATCTAGTATATATTTTTAATGGTTGATTTTGGATGTACATTAACATTATACTTGATATTAGTAGTTAATTTCCTTGCGTTAAACTTATGTTCTTACTTTGTTTGACTATACTTATGTAAATGAAAAGTGGTATATCTCTTACCCTTCAAGATTTTTTTTGGATGCATAAATTAAAAGGGAGTAAAATATTCATATTGCTTTGATATTGAGAGTCCATATATGCTTAAATAATTAATTTGTTATTGAATTTTTAATATCATAACACTTTTTTTTATATTAAAAAGGGAGAGATTGTTAAAGCAGGGGAGGTTATAGTCCATATTTTGATGGTAACAAAGCATAGTTATTATTATAATTTATTTTTTAATGTCTTAAAAGAAAGCAATATGAAATAAAGTCAATAAATAATTTATGGATACAAATACATTCAAATAAAAAAGAAGACTAAGAATAATAAAAATCAATGAATAATAAGCTTACAAAGTTACTTATAATCTTCCTTTTATCTCTGACTTGATTGTTTTAGTGCTTTAGGGCTCTACATGCATAAGCATATTATGTTTAAAATTTAATGCATAAATATTTTCTTTCATTAGGAGGAACAAGAAGTTTTAATTTTAGAAAAACTCTTGATCTTTAAAATACTCTTTGAGAAAAAGAACTTGAAAAATCTTTTAAAATGTATTCTTAGACATATGGTCAACTAATATACAGTTGTGATCAACCAATATATTATTTCGAGACATTGGTTGACTAATTTCTGAGTGTAGTAGACTAATGTATAAGTAGTTTTGAAAAATTATATACTAAGAGAGTGTATGTGACAATGGTCGATGCACTAATTGGCCAATATTACTATTACTAGTTGTTAAAACAACTAGTTTTTGTATTTAACGATATCTTGGAACTAGTATAGGTATAAATATTTGAGAATTTGATTGTTAGACATCTATGGGAGTTTACAAACATTCATTCATTGGTTGTGAAGTGATAGATAGCCAACATTAAAGTGACTAAGCAAGGTTCATTTAAGTTGTAAGCATCAATTGAGGCTAATTTTTTTATATTTGGGTGTTCCAAGCATTAAGGATCTTCTTTACCGTTTAAGGCAGATTATATAAGGGTTCCTCTTTATTGAACAAAGATTGTTGTAACAAAGTTACTTCTTACTTAAATGAAAGAAGATATTAGTAGAATTCCAAGAGAGACTTTGAGAGTAAATGTAGGCAAGATTTGCCTACATCTTTTATTGTTAATCTTTACTATGTTTTATATATGGTGTATTATGTATTACATTACATATTTATTTTTATTTTATATTATTATTATTTTATATTACATATGAATTTATCAGAAATAGTCTCTCTATTAAGTAGGGGTAAGGTTGTGTACTATTGAACCTTCCCAAATTCCGCATTCAATAGGACTCTTGCTAAGTGGTGGTGTTGTTGTTGTTTTTATATAAGCAAGATTTATTTATTAAATCACTATAAAATCAATTTGCAACTTATCTTCTATATACTCTTTACTTTATTCTTGATTAATTGACTAAGTTTACTTAAATTATCATTATATTTCATCCTTCAATTTGAAATCAATTAATGGTAAGTTGCATTTTTTAAATTACTGATACCCAATTCACTCCCTCTTGGGCATCATTAAGGCCTAACAATTTGTAATACTAAATTGTTTCTCTTAAGAAAATTGAAGGTTGAAACCACACTTAAAAGAGATAATACCATTACAAAGTTAGATTGATCTAACTAAAAAAAATCTTAAAAAATCATATCATTTAATATCTCAGAATAATATTAACATTGAATCATTCTTTTATTAAAGATTATATCCTTACTTGAACTAATCATGTATGAATATAATTTTTTTTCCTTGAAAGTATCATCGGTGATAAAATTTTATGAATGTAGTTCTTAACGAATTTATTGACTAAATAAGACTTAAAATAAAAACTAATATTCTTAATCAATCAATTTAATCACTAAACTCATGATTCTAATTTTATCATACAATATAAGATTACATACTTACTTTGTTATAATAAAAACACTTATGTCCACATTATTAGCAAATATAGAACATAAGAAGCGATAACAAAGTATTATAAACATATCTAAAATTTATATTTATTGATGTCCTTTTCTGCGAAATTTACATTTAGCAAGTATGTGTAGGTGATCTAAATAATCAGCGTAAATCTTCATCTGTGATCTCTGGGACGCGTTAAATGACGGCCCATACAGGTTATAACAGTATATATACCTTTGTTTAAAATCTTCTGTAACGAACTAGGCGAGATTAATTTCTTGGAAAAGAAAAAGAACAAATAGGGAAAATTCGTAACTCCAGACGTTCATAGATCAATCAACGGCCCTTAAAATAGAAAGGGAAGACAAGGAAAAGCTCTAAACTTCTGTTGCCCAAGGCCTGAAGATCCTCATTCTCAATTCTACCTAATGGCGTCTCTCGTTGGAGGCAAACCAGTTGTTCTCGTACTCCTTACTCAACTGTTTTTATCTCTGTTCTTGCCGGCTCTTTCAACTTCGCCTGGGTAACGGTTTCTCAGATTTTATTGATTAGCTGGGGGCGTTTTTGGGTAGTCCAAATTTTATCCTTTAAATTGGCATACAACTTGATTTATGGGCAATAGCAAGTTTAGATGTGTGAAGTGAAACGATCGATTTTAGTTTTTTAGTTCAGTAGATCAGGTTTAGGGTTTCGACTTTGACTAGTTGCACGCCTGTGTGATTTTGTATTGTTTTAACTTCACAGGTCTGGTGATGGGTACAACATTAATGGTAGAGTGAAGATTCCGGGTATGTTTTTGACTCGCTATGTTTTTGAGTTTGAGTTGCGCTGTATTCCGTTTGTTCTAATTGTTACCAATGGTAAATTTAAGATGCTTAGTTGCACATCTTCTGATCTCGAGTTATCATGATGAATCTGGTTACGGCTATTGTTTTTAGACAATTTTCAGTTTCTGACCTGTATGAGTTTCACATGATTTCTTTTGGTTTTTTAAGTTGGGGTTGAGGGGATTAGGAATTTGAAATTTCTGAAATCTTAGTTCTGTTGCTTTCAATTCTACCCTGGTTTTTTTAGTTTACGAATTCTTCAAGTGGCACTTAGTCCTCATCTTTTCCCCCCCTTGGGTAGATTGTTCTATATAACTGTAGTTCTCAAACAAGGAATCCATTTCTTCCTAAAGTTTAGATATCCTGCTTGTGAGTGCTAATGTAAACCAAGACATCAAGGTTCTAGCCATGCCTAATACTGTCAAAGCCACTCAACAAAGTATGCTGGTCTCGGCAGATTTAATTTATAAAGTAAAAAAAGAACATGTGTCGGTTTGAAGTGATTGGATAAGATTTTGTAACTAATGTGGATGGCAATATGCAAAACGCTTATTGAGGTTAGTTCAATTTGTATTGGCTCAAATGCTGGTTAGTTTTGGCCTTTTCCTTTGCTTTAACATATACAATCATTGGAAAAATGTTCTACTGGTTGCCCTAAAACTTCTTTTATGTAATTTTTCGCCAAAAAATATTGTGAATGGCTGTGTTCAAGTTTTATCTTGTTTTTATTTGTATCCATTGAGTGTATCCCTAAAATTCATCGTTTATTGATTTACTTATCTCTAGGTATAGGTGCAAAAGGAATTAACAATCCCGGAAAGCTATCAAATGTCAAAGTTATTCTAAATGGTGGCCAAAGTGTTACTTTTCTGAGACCCGATGGATATTTTTCATTGTATCCTTTCAATATTTAACTTATTTGCTCAGTTCTAATTAAACTTGATTGTTATCACTTTTGATCGCTTCTGTTAATAATTTGCTATTTGTTTCTTCTTTCGATCTTGTAATATGTTGGATGACCACTTTTGATCAATTTTGTTAATGATTTTCTATTTATTTCGTCTTTTGATACTGTAATATGTTTGATGACCACAACTGTGATCATCTTGTTTGTTTGGGCATTCTGCCATTCTTTTGACCTGAACTTGATTCATTTAGGGCTTTTGATGCTATTATGGAAGTACTCTTGTTAAAGATACATCTTGATTCTGTGATTCCTTCACTCCTTGAATTCTGTCCTAAAAGCCATAATGTGCCAGCTGGGACTCATTTAATTGAAGTTAGTGCAGTCGGCTATTTCTTTTCTCCTGTAAGTTATTAATTCTATTAACTCATGTTAATCATTAAATCATCTCCAATTTAAAGGACGATCTTATTTAGCCTTAGTTTAGCATTCAGGTTTATCTGTTTTCACGCATTCAGGTTTATCTGTTTTCACTTTTTGTTAAGGTTACCTTCCCTTATATTCAATTGCTATTTTCTTCTCTCGTTTTCCTGGCCCACTGGAAAATCTACCAGATCCTGCATCACCTACCTTTTCATGAGCCCTCTCTTCTTCACCTGTATCATTGCCCACTGCTTCAGTTCAATAACAAATGTTCTACCCAATTATCCATAGAAATAATCATGTATGAAGCCACAAATCGTAGTTGATTCCATTTAACCAAAGCCCTATCATTACTCATTCAGTACTAGCTAATATACCTATCATCGAAGTTGCATTTCATAATCTTGAACACTTCTTCAATGTTGCCTTTGGGATTTATTCCTCGGCGATAGATTTGCTGCTAGGGATTCTTTTGGTCATGATGCTTGGATTCCTGAAGGAAGAAGTTGAGTGAAAGTAAAAAGAAGGAACAAAAAATAAAAATGTGCAGATAGATTCTGAAAATATGGAAAAAAAAGTACATGCTCTATTCTCAATGTTCTTTAGTTTTTGGATGTTCCGTTAGTAATTCCTACTGATGTTGTGGTTGGATTGAGTGAAAGTCATGATGCTTGCTGGGGTAAATTGAGAGTATATGAGGTGGCCTCTAAATCACACTAAATACATTTTTCATTGGAGTGCTTATCTGTTGGACTCTCCATCATTGAACTCTTATTTTTCAGGTCCGAGTTGATGTTAGTGCTAGATTCCCAGGAAAAGTCCAGGCAGCTTTGACAGAGAACAGAAGGGGTTTGAATGAGTTGGTATTAGAGCCACTTTCTGAAGAACAATACTTTGAGGTGGATCCACCTTTTTCAGCCTTGTTTTTTCATATTTCATTTTGTAGAATTTCTGCCTGATATTACCCTTATTTTGTACAGATTAGGGAACCATTCTCCATAATGAATGTTGTGAAAAGCCCAATGGGTCTCATGATGGGATTCATGGTAGTAGTTATGTTCCTGATGCCCAAATTGGTGGAGAACATGGGTATGGTTACTTTTTGATATTTGATTATAATGTATACTGAATCTGTTGAAAGCTAAGTAACTCGTGGCTTACTTAGATCTGTTACTTGGTTTTAGCTGCTATACTTCCAGTTTTCCTTTTATATTCGTTTTGTTATGTTTGATAACAGATCCTGAAGAAATGAGGAGGGCTCAAGAAGAAATGCGAAACCAAGGAGTTCCATCCTTGGCAAACTTTTTGCCTGGAGCTGCAAGGAGCTAGATGAACTTACGTCCAAATTGGCCTAATCCATTCTTGTATCAGAAGCTGAAAGTTGCATGCAGCACTTAATTGAGATTGATTTCTACTTTCCAGCAGAATGATTCTATTTGACACTATTTCTTTTCTCTCATGGTTGGAAGGTGGTAGTTATGCCTTGACAATGTTTTATTTTGGGTTACAGATACAGAAACCAATGTACGAAATTTTGTGGCTCTAATCGTCATTGTGTTGTTTGCCTTAGCTTCAAGGGACAAGGATATAGAAAAATCACACGAATAAGTGACGGATGTACAGATGAATTGATGCGTAGTTAGTGTTACATCGATCCTTAAAGCAGGTCCAATTGAGGGTTGAGCGATTGATAAGATCAAAAGGGCCCAAAAGCAAGTATTTGGTTAGCCCGTCGGTTAGGCCCTCCAATTAAAGTAGTAACCGTTTTCTTACAACGAAACAACACCAAATCACCAGTTGGTTTTCAAATACCTCCCTACTTGTTTATTTCAGTTCTTCCCATCCCAACAACATAACGTAAGTACAACACACGCACTATATTTTAATTTTAAGTCTTGAAAGAAGAAAAGAGAGCGTAAGATGGAGAGCTCATCAGCGACGACGAAATTATATAAGCGATGGAGATCGAAGCCTCTTCAAAACTCTAGACCTTCTGTCGTTCTCGCCTTGTTCTCTTGTCTTGCTTGGCTTTACGTCGCCGGCCGGTTCGATTTACTATACAGGCTCAGCTAAATTATTAAAATTGATGTCTTTCAGACGTGTTTGCCTGAGTATTTTCGTTTTCCATATGTGATCTTATTTGCTTTAAGTTTGAGATTGTTAGCTTTGTTTTGGGGATTTTCGTTGGGTCGACTAAATCTAAATCAATTCACCTTGGATCTTACCGATCCTGATTCCGCTGTCACTTCTCAATGCAAACCGAACTGATCATCCACGAAACCTTGTTTCCCTTTTTCTATTTTTTTTTTAAAATTTCCCTTCTCGTTCTAAACGAATGTAGTGCGCAGATGCTAAAGAAACTGTCTTTGTTGAAACTGACAATAGACACTCATTTTAAAAATAAAACAGTTATGTTCTTTCTGTTTCTCTTTTTCTTTGGGTGTTATATAACGATTGAACTCTTCTGAAAACCATCAGGTTGTGGCAGGATGCAGAAAACAGAATATTACTTGCCAATCTTCTTAGGATGCATTCAGCCCAGGTTTCATGGCCATTCTCTCTTTTGTACCATGTAAAACGTGTTCTTTTGGAAATTGTATTATGTAAAATGTTGTCATGATTTAGTGATAATGGCAAGGATTTCTACCGTGTGTCGACTCAACTTGACAAATGGTAGACGTAAAAGCTTTGTTTTCATTTTTCTAAAATCTGTTTTGCTAGAATAAATTATGTTTATGTTTAACTGTTTTCAGAGACCGAGGATTCTTACAGTCGAAGATAAGTTAGCTGCCCTGGGATGCAAGTGCGTTTCTTCTTTTTCTGTATTTTCAGTCTCCAAATTCAGTTTTGTTGTCCGAGATATGTGTATTCTATATCTATGTTATGTTAATGGCTTTTAGAGATCTTGAGAGGAAGATTGTTGATGTTGAGATGGAATTAACACTAGCAAAGAGTCAAGGGTATCTCAGGAACAAGCCGTCACTAGGTGGGTCTTCTTCGCAGAAGTTCCTTGCGGTTATTGGAGTTTATACTGGATTCGGTAGTCGCCTAAAGAGGAATCAGTTTAGAGGATCATGGATGCCTAGAGGTGAGCTGAGATTTGAATCACATTTCAACTTTTCATATACTTGTATTTTATAATCTCCTTCAGGAGCCAAGATACTCGTCTCTTCTTAGACGAGTTTTTGAATTCATCCTTGGATAATTTCATTGTTAAATTGTTCTGCCTTTCCTTCAAGTAACTATTTCACCTAATATAAATTTGGTCATTGTTCTTACCAATTGCACCGCATTTCCTTTGTTCCTAAGAACATGATCATCATTGTATCTCTTAGACATCATTAAATCAATTCAGAACTCACTTTGTGTATTAATTCCTTCGAAATGTTGTCACCAAGTACTTTGCCGCGTCACATACAACTTGTGACCTGTTCTCGTCACTTTTGTAGGTGATGCCTTAAAAAAACTTGAAGAAAGAGGAGTGGTGATACGTTTTGTGATTGGTAGAAGGTATGCCTTCCTGCCTTTATCCTTATGTTGAAATCTGTTATTTCTTTTGCTTCTTTTCAACTTCCTTGATTTAGATATTTTTCAATAGTGGTGCTCCATATTTGTTTAGCAGTCTTGTTATAACTTTTTGTGTTTGAAATTGGCAGTGCCAATAGAGGTGACAGCTTGGATCGCAATATTGATGACGAGAATCGCTTGACGAAGGATTTCTTGATTCTTGTAGGTGAAGGTTTATGTAATGGCATTCCATTAGTTTTGCTAATCTCCATATATGTTTTAGCTTTTATCATGATATTATGTTATTTACCAAGTGACAGACCATAATGGAAAGTGCTGTGCAGCATGAATGGAAGTGATAAAATAAACAGTCTTGATTTCCTTAATTCATGTGGATCTACATTGTCCTAGTATTCCTCATATCAGTGAAAGCTTGGATTGCCTGAATATTTTAACCATGGAGTCTGAGTACATGTATAAAAAATCTGTCAGGAAGATCATGAGGAGGCTCAAGAAGAATTGCCTAAGAAAGCAAAGTTCTTCTTTAGCACTGCAGTACAGAACTGGGATGCCGAATTTTTTGTAAAGATTGATGACAATTTAAACCTTGATCTTGGTATAGCATCAATTCTTTTATTTTTTTTCCATCAAGAGGCTATTTTTCATATTCAATGAAAGCTATTTTCAATATTAATTGTCTTTCCTCTTTCTTGACAGAGGCATTGATTGATTTTCTTAAACATCGTCATGGACAAGACAGTGCTTATATTGGATGTATGAAATCAGGAGATGTGATAACAGAAGAGTACAGTCTCTTTATCTTTTTTCTCTCTAGCCAAATGGCTATGGCTTATCATTTCCAATATATGATTGTTTTAGTCCCAACTTGAATTTTGCTACCAAGTTTTCCAGCTCACTCGAACTTCTATGAACTAATTTTCCTGTATAGGTTTGTGTATTTCTGTTCCTTATTCATGTGGATGCAGAGTGAATTCAACATAGCACAAAATTCCTAGCTTGTCATCTCTTATTCCTATTAGTTTGTAGGAAATTTATATTCAGAACCTTGTTGCTCCTTTGGTTTTTGTTTTGTGCATGTTATATAAACTATTTCTGTTCTATTTGTGAGCTATG
This sequence comes from Erythroxylum minutifolium, assembly GCA_027123815.1. Classification (NCBI taxonomy): domain Eukaryota; kingdom Viridiplantae; phylum Streptophyta; class Magnoliopsida; order Malpighiales; family Erythroxylaceae; genus Erythroxylum; species Erythroxylum minutifolium. The sequence continues at coordinate 18,033,356 of JAOTJB010000008.1, read as the reverse complement.
AGTTAGGTTCAACTTCTGAATTATGCTTGGTTTCCTTTTTTGGCTCCATAATGGCCCAGGGTCTAATCTGTTCTTACTTCAGACTGCTCTTTAAGATATTCAGGTTATTGGAATTGTGCTTATCAGAAAAATAAAGAAGAAAGGCTACAGGAGATGATTCTTTTTTACTATCTTCTTTGTTTGCAGGGGAAGGCAATGGTATGAGCCGGAATGGTGGAAGTTTGGTGATGAGAAATCGTAAGTGTTATAACTTGTGTATGTTAATGGTACAGTGATTCGACATTTTAATTTCGAGTTCAGTCATACATAAAATATAACATTTTTCACCCTTAGAGCGATGAAAAAAATATGAAACTTAACCATATTTTCCATCCTTCTTGTTCTGCTATTCCTTCTCAGGTACTTTAGACATGCAGCTGGTTCACTTATTATACTGTCTAAAAATTTGGCGCAGCATATAAACATCAACAGGTAACTACTTTTAGTATAATTACGAAACTTGGGAAGTATCTTTTATGGAGGAGAGGTCAAGTGCATGGAAAGCTAACATATTATTAAGTTGAGAAATCAGCAATTGAAAATTATATAGCTTTTCATTGCTATGTGCACTTTGACTTAAGGAAAGTGGACTGAAGAAAATATGATGGCATTAATTCTGAAGTTTGTGAGAATAAGTACATTTGACGCAGGGTAAAATTATGGTAAGTGAGGTGCTTAGCTCATTGTACCATCTCAACAGAAGTATTCTAGTTCTTGGTAACTTGGTTCTGCTGTAATAAACTCAACTTGCTACACAGTCTTACATCTTGGTTTCACATATATTACATCGAGTTATCCAATATTTACCATGTGCAGTGCATCGCTGACGACTTATGCTCATGATGATACATCAGTAGGATCTTGGATGATCGGTCTTCAGGCAACCTATATAGACGACAATCGCTTATGCTGCCTTGGCATTAAACAAGGTAGATTTTGTCTACCTGAAATTGTTAAAATTTGCATGTACTTGTTTCTTGAAGAGTGAATTTGCAATTTTCTTTTCCGAACTGAAAATAAGCATGCCTAGAAAATAAGAGAAAGAACCGAGTAAAGAACATCAGAAAAAATTATTAGATTTGTATTTTAGTTTTTTAAATTGGTCAACTTGTCATACTATTTGAGCGAAGTTCTCGCATAGTTTTCTCACGTAGAATCTGCAGCCAGTACTAACTAATGATGTTTAACTCTTCATTTACAGACAAGCTGTGTTCATTGGCTTGATTAGAGAGGACAAATGCTTCTGTTCCATCAACTTGGCCAGATTATTCCTGCAGGATTTTGTTTTTCTGGATGCAGTAAGATTTCGCGAGTATATATCCATACTGCTTGCATCTTCTACTTCCATCTGCTTCAAGTTTATCTGGAGGATTGACTACAGTATTCTTTGTAGACTTAGGATACCCACAGGCTAACTAGACTCAAATTTGGAGCTGTTGATGTCTTTTTCTAGTAATATGATATTGTTTGCCTCCACAATCGATTCGGTATTACTGTTTCTAACAGCAAGCTCATAAATATATAGAATTTATTTCATTTAATAACATTTTTCTGTCCATAAGCTAAACTCTACCAAGTTCCAGGTCTCCAGTCGAGTTTTATGTGAGGTCGTGTTAGAAAAGGACTAGGGAGGATAGGTTAACGGGCATTGGATAAGTGGTGAAATTCTGAATCAAATTTCAGAAGCAAAAGGGCACAATTAAAAAATTACTGGGTGTTTTATAAGATGTAAACAAGAGAGCTAACGAATACAAAATACTTTAGAGGTAATAAAATGTAAAATGTTAGATAACATATACGCCTATACAACTAGAATATAGAACATAATTATAATTAGAAGATGGACATTACTACGTATTAAAAAAGATACGCATTATTTTATATTTCGGTATCATTACCAAATCAATAATCTGTATTTATATCAATATTGCACTCAGTCTTTATCAATGTGAAATTAATATAGTAGTATAATTAAAAAAATTGGTTCGATAATTTTATTATTAATTTAATATTATTTTATTATAATAATGATAATTTGAATAGCTAAAGATAAAGATAAATCAATTCTAACATCATAACCTAATAATGTTAAGTATAATTAGAATAATATAATTGTAGTCTAGATATAATTCTTGCCAAACTCAAACATATTATTTAATTATCCTTATTTTTTCAATTTTAATGTAGTTAAAATAATTTTAACGAGTATCATATTCAATCTTAGATTTTTAGATTACGAAGATCTTTATTGTTTGTATTTTTTCATTTTTATGATAATTTTATATTAAATTAAGGGAAGTTCTAGTTCATAGTTTTAATAATAATAAAACATATTATTTATAATATTTTTATTTTTATGGTATTAGTTGAGAGAGAGTTCAACAATCCAAGAGGCGATTTGCACCATTGTTGTAGAGAAAAGCTCTCCCTATCAAGACAATGAAGCATGGTATATACGCATTTGTCGTATTTAATCACAACCTCCTCCTCCTCCTCCCCTCCTCACACACAACCCATTCTTTGCCCTTCCCCCAAACCCTTCTTGCATGGGATAGTAATTGGGTTGACATTGTACTGTTGATTGTTATAGACTTCATTGGTCAAGAAAAAAGGATATTGGAAAATAAAAATAAACGTCTCATTCAAAAAAACAGAGAAATCTTTAAAAAGATAGAAAAATCTCTAAAAAAACAAAGAAATCACTGTTGAAAAGACAAGCTAAGCATCATTGGCTTGGTTAGTCTTTACCTAAACAACTACCTAATACTACGCAGGCTCATCAAACAACACTTTTTCGCTTTCTTCAGGATTTGACCTAAGCTGTTCGACAAATTTCCATGCATTATGCACCCATTCGCCACTTTGTTCTAGTATCCCTACTTCTCATTCACTTACAGAAAAGCTAATCTTAGTTCTTAGGGTTCTGAGACGAATCAACTTCCACTCCTGTTCTAACTCAAATCTTTCTAAACTATTATATAAGCAAATGTGTGGAATTGTAAATAGGTAATTTTGAAACATCATGAAAGCTCTCCTTTTTCCCAGCTAAAATAATAGCATAGCTATTGCTCTTAATCTTGGTCTTGGCCTTTTCTTTATCGTGGCTGACTCCCTGTTCCAGTAGTTGTCATTTGATTTCAATCTTTAAAAATCGATCATATGTAGGGTGAGTCTCTTTGTTTATTTCTAAGAATAAAAATGAAAGTTACAATCCAATAAATAGGCAATATAGAAAATCTAAATATGATGAGAATATAATATTAGAATAAAGTCTTTAAGGATTATTCTTATCATATCTAACTAGCTTCTAAGATAAACTTAAGAAAAATAACTCTGATCTAAATAAAGAAATCCTAGCTATCAAAATAATAATAACTAAATATAATTTACCAACAAACTATAAATAAATACAATTTAGATAATTAACATGCTCCCTTAAGTTAGATTATAAACATAGAGAAAAAATCAAGGTCGCTAACTCGAAAGCAAATTATGAAAGATTTCATTGCAACCAATATAGTAATAAACGAATAAAATGAATGTTAAATTGGATTTAGATTATATTAAACTGTATTTATTTTTAAGAAGGAATAACAATCCACTAAAAGCTTAATATAGAAACTTCTAAATACAGTAAGGACAACTTCTTTAACCTACAATTTAGCATGTTCAATGAGTCCTCGACTGCTTTGCTTATAGAATTTGTAATTCTGAAAGACTTCGCATATCCCCTTATTTTATTAGCTTATATAGCTACTTGGAGTTGCACTACTAGATAGTTGCTTAAGCTATATTGTTATCTCTTTATTAAGCTAGTTTCTTAGTTAACCTAGTTAAACTTACATGTTGGACTTATATTATAATTTTATTAATGTATTACTTAATTTTTTTAAAAAAGGACCAAATATAAATGTTGTACTTAATACTAAATATAAATGTTGTACTTAATAAGACAAAGTGTTTGATAAACATCTACCAAAGACCATCTCTCAATATGCTTCAAAGGTGTAAAAAAGCCAGTAAAGCAAGTCATATCAGAGCTAGTCCTACATATAAGAGAACATACAATGATGAATGGAATAATTAGAAGCTACAATATTTGATAGCAACTTCTTAAAGAAATAAGGTGGATATACAATGGTAGAAACAAGCAAGAAGCAATTTTGTCATAGGAATATGTTAGCAATAAGCTAGAATGAGTAGGCATAATACTCATATAGGAAAGGAATATACAGTAGAACAAGTTTGTAGGCTAGTTACTTGGTTTGGGAAGCTTTTGGTTATGCATTTGTATTAGAGCTTAGTTTTTTTGTTGTCATTTTCCCTTCTATAGTTTTTCAAGCCTTGTATTTTACCTGGTTGGGGTTTTTAATAACATTTTACCTTTTTAAGAAAAAAAGATCATCCTTCAATAATAACCTACTAAATGGTCAATATTACATCATCAAACAAAAATCTAAAATCAAAGAGAATCATGAATTTCTAATGTTCATAATCCATTGTATTAGTTACAAGAACATAATAAAATATTTACTAGAGATAACACATTAAAGATTTAAGAGAATAAGAGAATTTAAAATATTTTTTAGAGAGGACACATTATTTGAACATAACGGGTATACTTTTCCTTTATTTATCGTGAGAGAACCGGGGGAGGAGGGAGGTAGATGTCATATTTATGATAATATCATCAGTTTCATCACCACTTCATTTGACATCATTGCTTACATCATATTCTTATGACATCATTACTTAACCATCATAATAAATGACATCATTACTAATGTCATCATACTATACACTAATATTAGATCTATCTAAACTTAATTACAAATTTAGAAATACTTGAAAATAATAACAATTTATTATATGTGGGACCTATAAACATATTTTTGCTTAAGAGACATATGAGCATTCTTGTGTGGCATCGAAGTAAACATAAAACTTGCTATCATACTTAAGCATTTCATATCGTTCTTAGTCTTCTTTTCTAGTATCCATAAGTGTTTAGGTGCACAACATCTTCTAGTTATAAATTTTTTGAATTTTGGACTAGGCTTGAACTTGAGTTTCATGACCCAACTCAAATTTAGAATCACACACACACACACATAATGTTTCCCAACCCATTTACATTAACCTAACTCTATAGGTCTTTTTAGCTGTCATTCTCTTTAGATAGATTAGTGATAGTGGGTGGCGAGCAGTGACAATAAGGGGAGGGTTGAGTCAAAGCATAAATTAGGTTTGTTATTGATATTGATTGACAATGATAGTGACGTGAAGAAAAAGGGAAGTTTAAAGCTGAATCGATTGGGTGTTGTTGACATTTTATTATAGCAATAGTAGCAACACAACAAAGAGGGGAGTGTTAAAGCTCAATTAATTAGGTGTTATTGATATTATGTTGTAAAGATGCTAGCAACACTGTTGGCCTCGAGTCTCGGTCCTTATTTCATGGCGACAAGGCGTCAAAATTGGGGACTTTTAAAATAAAATAAATAAAACTATGATAAAGATAAAAAGAACTCATGGTGGGAGTAAAAACAAATACACAATAAAATAAAATAAAATAGCATACAATAAAATAGACATGAAAATAAATCGAATTGGGAATCGAACAAACAAACAAACTAATAATAAATAAAATAAATGAAGTGAAAAAGTCAAGGGCATGAGAGGGGGGAGTCACAGTCGTGCTTGTGCACGATCACAACTTTTGATGAATAGTGTGGGTTCGTCACGATCGTGACATTCCTGAAAAATTGGGGTTGTCGCGATCGTACATGTGCAAGATCATGCAACCCCGACTGCATACTCTTACTTCAAAATATCATAACTTTCAATCTCGAAGTCCAAAAATAATAAACTTTATGTCGCTAGAAAGTTAAGAGAAAAACATAAAACTTTCATGAAGACAAATTTGTCCAATTTTGCCTAGATCAATATAGTTTATTCATTAAAAATTCAGAATACATTTTCATTTCTTTTTCCTTTCTGCTATCTGTATATACTTCTATGCAATTTCCAAAAGACCCGAAACCAACAACACAATCCATACATACAAAACTCCCACTTTAACCATTTGTTTAAGAATATTTATCTAAAATCTATTAAACAACTAACAATTTATTCCCAACACAATTGACACTAATAGAAAAAGGCGTTTCTACATATAAACAAAAAGAAGTTCTTCAACCCTTCTTTCATTCATTTCTCAACAAGATAGAATTTCATCTCTCAGATGTTGCAAGGTTTATACATAAATGCAATTATATATTCAGAGTCAACACAGTAGCATAATACAAAAATATAATCATGAATGCTCATACTTGATATACTTCTAAAGTACCAAAAGTTTCTGAACTAACTTGTTATAAAAATAGAAATTCTTGGAGTTGGCCAAAGTTTTTGCAAGGTTCAATGTCAATCTGCTATTTCTGCACCTAAGGAGTGGAAAGATAATGAGGTGAGCTGGGAAGCTCAATGGCTAATACGGTTATAGCCATTAGCGACGAACCACACACACACAACCAAACATATACATAAATTTATATCATATTTAAATATACATCATTCACAATTCAAGCTCACAAATAAACATATTCTTACACAAATTGAATAAGGTAAAAATTTCAATCATCAAAACATAGCACTCAATCATATGTCGTGTTTAGCAATTTAAAGCAAAAAGCACACATATAATGGCTTCAGAGAATCCCATATAACGAAATGGCGAAACCGAAGTTTACACCATGAACGAAATGAGTCCATTTTTAGGAGCTCACATGTCAGAAGCGAGTAGCCGGGAGAAAGCTATAGGTCAACGTGTATGTGATGAACGAAATGGTATCTCTCTTGCCCACATAAGCAAAATTTCTTATGTTTACATACTTCATATCATAATCATATTTTCATGCTTCTTAAATTTTATGTTTTTCATTAACATCAAAGCAGCAGAATATTTGCAAAACAAACATGATATTAACTTCACATATTATTTTTGTCACATTCACATTGAATAAAAGCAAGCATTTAAATACCCATATAAGCAAACAATTTAGCTCATCAATATAACGACTATAAATATATTACCCACCTATTTACTTGTGACTCCAAGCTCAAGTTTGTTCTTCCTCTTGCTCTTCATTTCAAACTTCTTGGTTCCCTTTAAACAAACATATTTTCATTCAAACAACATATATGGATAGAAATTCCATAAAGCTCTATTATCCAAAAATGAGCTTACACATAATCTACTCTTCGTTTATCTAACTAGAAGAACTAAGATTAAGTTAAAAGTTCATGAAAATTTAAGAATATAAATCTCTTGATCCTCTTCTTTCTCTCTTCATTTTCAATATAAAACCTACTTTCACTAGTTTCTTCTTATACTAAAGCAAGAAGAAAAGATAGAGAATACTTAAAAATTTTCAGCCGAACCCTTTTCTTTCTTCTCCTTTCTCCTTTTTCTTTCTTTGCTTCTTCTCTTTTCTATGCTTCAGTTTCTCCTTCTCTTCTTCTAGGTCCTTCTACGACTTTCTCTAATTTCTTTCTTACTATGCACGACTCTCTTCTCTTTTTTTCTTATTAGTTTAAGACAAACTTTTGTCTTTCCAAGCTTACCCTTCTATATTTAATCTAATGCCTTCTAACCCATTAACTTAATTCTAACTCTTCCTTTTTAATCCATGCAAACTCACATAATTAATTATATACCTAATTAAACTAT
>JAOTJB010000008.1:17946569-17962287 GCA_027123815.1 Erythroxylum minutifolium | reverse complement strand
ATTGTAGTGATTGCACGTAGCGCTCCCTTATCATAGGATATGTATCGGAATGACCTACGGGCATCCCGGTGCGTACCTTACGGTGAGGGGGTGTTACACTCTCAATACCACCATTAATGTTGTTGCTGGGGGTGCTCTAATGGGAAAGAGTTATCAAGAGGCATATGATCTGATTGAAGAGATGGCTACAAATAACTAGCAATGGAACTCTGATAAAGCTCCTTAAAAGAGGAGCATTACTATGATGGAACCTGAAGCTATTTCTACTTTTGCAATTCAAGTTGTGGTACACTTGCTAAACGTATGGATCATTTTTATATCAATAACAAGCACATTGTTCTATCATGTGAAAATTGTTGCAGTGGTTATTCAAGAGATGGATGTCCTATAGTCTTCAAAAGTGCTTAATATGTAGGAAATCATGTAGGTCCTCATTATACTCAAATCAGTTATCTGTATAATTTTGGCATCAAGAGTCACCCAAATCTGTCATGGAGTAATCCGAATAATTTAATTATTCCACCTAATGCTCATGTTAAGCAGGGACATCAAAATCAAGGTCCTCATGGGTGTTCTCAACCCCACTAGGCTCAAGAAAAGAAACCATCTATTGAAGAACTCTTGCAACAAGCGGTGCATAACACTTCAAAATATGATTCTGTTATCAATCACACTCCATCTCTATAAAACATTTATAGGTTCAAGTGGGCCAATAGGCCAATGCTATTAATTCTCGTCCTTATGGTGCTCTTCTAAGCAAAATTGAAGAAAACCTAAAGCGAGAAGGAAAGGAGCAGTGTTAAGCTATTACTTTGCATAATGGAAAGGAATTGGAGGAAATTCCAGCTTAGAAAGTGGTCGAAAAATCTAGCAAAAGAGTGTAAAAAAATGAAGATGAAGATGTAGTTCTATAAAAAGTTTTTCTCATGGAGCCATGACTTCCTCCACCGTTTCCACAAAGATTCCAAAAGAAGAAACTTGATAAACAATTTTCTAAGTTCTTGGAGATATTTAAGAAGCTTCATATTAATATTCCTTTTGTCGAAGCCATTGAACAAATGCATAGTTATGAAAAATTCCTAAAAGAGGTATTGACTAAGAAGCGTAGATTGGAGAATTTTGAAACAGTGGCTTTGAAAGAAGAGTGCTCTGTAATTATTCAGAGGAAGCTTCCTCTAAAGCTCAAAGATCCTGGAAGCTTTGCTATACCTTACGAAATCGGTGATAAATTTGCTAGGAAAGCTTTGTGTGACTTAGGTGTAAGCATTAATCTCATGTCTTATTCAATTTTTCAAAGGCTTGGGTTAGGAGAAGCAAAAGCTACTACAATCTCTCTTCAGATGGTTGATCGCTCATTTAAATATCCTATAGGGGTGATTGAAGATGTACTAGTAAAAGTGGAGAATTTAATCCTACCAGTAAGTTTTGTAATTCTTAACATGGAAGAAGATTATGACATACCCATGATTTTGGGAAGACCCTTCTTAGCCATGGTAAAGCTCTAATTGATGTTCAAAAGGGTGAATTAATGATGCCAGTTTATGATTAATTGGTAAAGCTCAATGTTTTTAAGGCCATGAAGTTCCAAGCGATGTTGATGCTTATTTTTGCATGGATATGATTGATTATTGTGTTAAAGAATTTTCTAAAAATTTTGGGGAATATGAACCATTGAGAATGGCACTTGAGGGATATAAAAAGGATCAGCATAACTTTTTAAGGTACGTGAATATGTTGGATGCCACTACCAAAATTAAGAAAAATAACTCACTTACATCAGAACTCAATATCTCTTCCTCTCCTACCAAACCCTCAGTTGGGCAGCCTCCAAAGCTTGAGTTAAAACTACTTCCAAATCATCTCTAATATGTTTATTTAGGTGAGTTCTCTACACTGCCTATGATTATTTCTTCTTCTCTTCGTGCTTTGGAATAGGAAAAATTACTGAGAATTTTAAGGAAACACAAAAGAGCTATTAGGCAGTCCTTAGCCAACGTTAGGGGTATTAGCCCCTCTCTTTGCATACACAAAATCTTGTTGGAGGAGGGGTCCAGGTCGAGTGTTGGGGCATAAAGAAGGTTGAACCCAATGATGAAAGAGGTAGTAAGGAAAGAGATTATTAAGTGGCTTGACAATGGTATCATCTATCTGATATCTGATAGTTCTTAGGTTAGTCCAACCCGGTGTGTCCCTAGAAAGGGTGGTATGACTGTGCTATGCAATGAAAATAATGAGCTCATTCATACACGCACAGTTACAGGATGGAGAATTTGTATGGATTACAGGAAATTAAATAAAGCCACAAGGAAAGATCACTTTTTATTGCCTTTTATTGATCAAATGTTGGATAGACTTTTAGGGCAAGAGTATTATTGTTTTGATGATGGATATTCAGGGTACAATCATATTGTTATAGCCCCTGAAGACCAAGAAAATACCACTTTCACTTATCCTTATGATACTTTTATGTTTAAACGGATGCTGTTCGGATTGTGCAATGCTCCTGCAACTTTTCAAATATGCATGCTAGCAATTTTTTTAGACATGGTGGAGCACATAATCGAGCTATTTATGGATGATTTCTCTACTTTAGGTAAGTTTGTTAATTTATTCTAAGAAAATCTTACTCGTTTCTTAGACTGTTATGAAGAGTCTAACCTTGTCTTGAATTGGGAAAAATGTCACTTCTCATAGAATTGAAGTAGACAAAACAAAGATTGAGATCATAGAGAAATTACCACCACCTAGTTCTATTAAGGGAGTTAGGAGTTTTTAGTCCATGTAGGGTTTATAGGAGGTTCATAAAAGATTCTTTCAAAATTCTCTATGCCTCTTTACAATTTACTTGAGAAAGATGTGCCTTTTAATTTTGATGATCAATGTCTGAATGTTTTCAAAATTTAAAAGAAAATTTGATCACCACTCCTATTATTGTTGCACCTAATTAGGACAAATTGTTTGAACTTATGTGTGATGCAAGTGATTATGTTGTAGGGGCTGCCTTGGGCTAAAGAAAAAAAGTTCTTGGGCCAAAGAAAAAAAAGTTTTTCATGCAATTTATTACGCTAGGAAAACCTTGAATAATGCTCAGATGAATTATGTTACTACTGAAAAAGAATTACTAGCTGTAGCTTTTACATTTGATAAATTCTGTTCTTATCTAATTGGAACCAAAGTGATTGTTTATACTGACCATGCTGCTATTAAGTATTTGATTTCAAAGAAAGATGCCAAGCCTAGGATAATTAGGTGGATCTTACTCCTTCAAGAGTTTGACTTTGAGATAAGAGACAAGAAGGGATTCAAAAATCAAGTTGTAGATCACTTATCCTGCCTAGAAGGAGAAAAGTTTTGAGATCGTATGGTACTTAATGAAACTTTTCCTGATGAGTAGCTTCTAGTTGTCATTAAGACTTCCATTCTATAGTATGCTAATTTTGTGAATCATATCGTAAGTGGTCTTTTGCCTCCTAATTTGACTTATCAATAAAAGAAGAAATTTTTGGTTGATGTTAAATATTGTTTATGGGATGGGCCTTTTTTGTTTAAGTGCTGTGCTGATAGAGTTGTGAGAAGGTGTGTCCCAGAAGAGAAGGTAGAGAGTATCTTGCATCATTGTCATTCATTAAACTATGGAGGGCACTTTAATGGCAAAAAACAATGACAAAGGAATTGCAATGCTATTTTTATTGGCTACTTTATTTAAAAACACCTTTGCTTTTGTAGGAGCTTGTGATAAATGCCAAATAGTGGGGAATATTTCCAAGTATCATGAAATTCCACTCAATTTGATCTTAGAGTTGGAGATCTTTGATGTTTGGGGGATTGACTTCATAAGATCCTTTGTGCCATTTGTCAACAACAAATATATTCTTGTGGCAGTAGATTATGTGTCCAAGTAGGTTGAGACTATAGCATTACCTACAAGACTATGGCAGTAGATTTGATGCGTATGAGAATGCAAGGTTATACAAGGAGCGTACCAAGATGGAGCATGATCAAAAAATTCAAAAAAGAAGCTTTAAACCTGAGCAACTTATTCTTTTGTTCAATTCACGTCTTAGGTTGTTTCCAAGTAACCTTAAGTCACGATGGTCGGGTCCATTTGTGGTGGTCAAGGTATACCTGCGTGGTGCTGTGGAGATAGAAACCAAAGGTTGAAGCATTATGTTGGCGAAGATCAATTTCATGAGAGGTCCACTATCACCCTCTCCAATCCTAAGTAGAATATCTTGGAGCAATCTAGCTGGATGATAAATGACGCAACTTGTTGGGAGGCAACTCAACGATTCTCAACTTGTTGTCACTTTCAATCTTTTTATTTTGTTTCACGATTTAAATTTTATTTTATTTTGCATTACTTATAGGGTCCCAATGTAGATGGATGCTTAACTATGGAAGCACATCATAAGGATTCAAGGCAAATTGAGAGTGAGCCGCACTTCACACCAAGGAGTCTCTATCCCTTATGCTCTTTTATGTTTTTATAACATTAAGGACAATGTGACATTTTAAGTTAGGGGTGGAGTGTTGCATGCTAAATTTTTATAAATTTTTTTGAGATATTTAGCTTACGAGAGTCTAAGAGTAGGAGTGAATGGAACTTTTGCATAATTTTTTTCAATATTATCTGGCTGTTTGAACTTGTTTTTGTTTTGCAATGTTTTCATGATATAGGGAGTAGGATGGGTTCTATAAACATTAATCATGATCTACATGCTTCTCATCCCAACTCATATAATCAACATAATCCTAGGTCGGGATGGGTTAGCCCATGGTCCAGGCTATGGCCGGACTAGCTTGCCATTTGTTTTTAAGCAAAAAACTTCCAAAACGATGTCATTTTTGACAAAACGATGTTATTTTGGAACCGGCCCGGCCCATGGCCCACCTGACCTTGGCCCGAGCCCTCCCGGGCAGATTATGGTATGTCTGTGGCCCACTTGTGGCCCAGTCAACCCAAGCCAAAAGCACGTTAGGCAGGCAGAGCCGATTTTACCATCTCTATGTGAATAAATATTTACCTATAACTAGACTTCTTGAAGGCATAACTAGAAGATGTCATTACGGATCTCGCTCAATTCCACTTGAGTAAGCATTTTGGAACCTCAATGGGTTGACGTTTTGCCACCTAAAGAAAAACAAAGTTATTCCAATGCCTTGAGTTGCTTAGTAACTGAGAGTAGGCATGCACCCATGTTGCCTTTTGCGTAAAATGATAAGGTATGAGTATGTAATTGTCCTTTAAGTTAAGGCCAAAAGTAAGTCAATGAGTGGCAACTTAGCAAAATTTTTGAATAAGGGCATACGAATGATGGACATAAGGAAAAAATTCCTCTGTAGTTGTCAGGCTCTTCTTGCCTCAAGTTGTTAAAAAAATAAAAAATATCTATGCATATATTTAAGTATTAGTAGTTGAGCATTGTCATAGTTTGTGTGTCATTGTTCGAAGCTATAAAGGACATATGAGAATGGCCTTGCGTACACACACTCCTTGATATAATGACAGGTTAGAACTCGATATAGGGATTATAAGGTTGTTGAGGTGTTTCCTTAAATAAACCCAATATCATGTATTGTTTGTAGTTCTTGCAACGTGGTTAGAAGATTTTGAGCTAGGTGATGGAAAACAACTTATATTTCATTTTGCTCACTTTTTGCTTGAGGACGATCAAAAGCTAAGTTGGGAGTATTTTGATAAGCTAATTTTATAATATATTTTACAGTCTCAATTGCTTATGTTTTGATTACTATTTGATGGATTTTACCTTAGTAAACTGACTAAATTTGATTTACGTTCACTTTATAGGTGAAAGATGATTTTTGCTTAAATACGTGCATAGTTTAGTTTCTTAAAGATATCTTCTTCATTTCAGCTCCGATTGGGGAGATTCAAAATTTTAAATAAATTTAGGAGGTTGGAATACAATTCATTTGTAGAAGTCAAAGCCCAGTTCTGTCGGTTGATAAGCCGAAATCGACAAAGAATTTGCAACTGGCTGCTACCTCTGTTATTTGATGATCAAGTCACGGTGATTGGGCTATATCTTGAGTTGTTCATGTCTAATTGAGGTGATTCAAGAGCCCATAGAAAGAGGAAATCTAGACTTACAATTTTTATAAAGATATCAGGTCAAAAAGAGGTGGGGAATGTACCAAAAAGCACACTGAAGCTCTGGCACAAATCAGTTTCCTAAACTAACTTGGTTTCCTGATTGTTTTGGAGTTCTTAAATTGTAGGGCATTATGAGGATTGAAGGGGGACATTGTTGCATGTGAAAAGAACTTTGTAAGAAGGTTTCTTAGGGTTTAATAACATGAGAAAGAGAAAAAGAAAAAAAGAGAAAAGGGGGGAGAGTTCCAACTAACAAAATAGAAGGCTCTCACGTTAGAGATTGAAGGCTATGCAATTGTTCTTTGCAAGGGAGTAATTTTAAGGTTTAGTTTGTTGTTTTTGTTTCAGTTTGGATTCTAAATTTGATTGAATGAGTTCTTTGAGAATATTATGAACTAATTTTATTTATTAGGATTCTATGCGGAAGCCTAATTGATTGTGTGTATGTGATTTATGGTGGTTTGAATTGATTTACTGGTAGCTTGGTTGTTTATTTCATTATGTGTTTAATGCTTTTAATTATCCAGACAACAGTTAATTGATTTGAAAGGATTAGGTGATTCTCAACAAAGATAGTTTAGTCCTAGGTTCAATTGGATGAAATAACATGCATGTTGGAGATAGAAATATACCAATAATTCACATAGACATATACTGTTTTATTCTATTGGGATATAGGTAATAGACTGCGACAGTAAATATTACATAGGTTAGAGCATTCAATTGATAATCATTAAAGTTCATTAGTGCTAAACTGATAATGCACTAGGCTTATTAGAGATTAATTTCGACTGCTATGATTTGCATTGCAAAATTGATCAGGTGGAATCATTAGAATCCTAGGCTTTTCTATTTGGTGAATTTTATATCTTTATTAACAATTTCACATTCTATAGCTAGCTTACTTTTAGCTTAATTAATTTCCGAAAGTATAAATAGAGTCGTAGCGTAGTAGTTTAATAGTTAGCGAAATAATTAAATCCCTTTGGATACAATACTTGGATACTTCCAAACTATTACTTGTGACTGTGTGCATTTGCATGTATCGTCATGATTAGAATTACATGATCAATCTCATCTAATTGTAACATTGATTATTGGTCTAAAAGGAATAATTTTCATAATAAGAAGATAGTTTGAAACATATTAAGATAGTCATAATAAATCTTAAATTTCCTAAACTAATTGGTTCAAACCTAACATTCAAACCAAAACTTACCATTAATTGACTGAGTATGATAGCATTCCATGTCAATTTAATCATAGAAATACGCTTAGTGAAAAAGAATAAACCCCAAATTAAATAATTGAGATAGCTACAATTATTCAACTTAGTTTTTTTGTTTGTCGTAAGTTAAATATGTAAATTTATAAATAGCTTATTTGCTACTTATACCAATAATCCTTCAAGACAATTACATATTACTGAATACATGGATAGCTATAAAATAATCAACATCAAATTAATTTCTTATATAAATCAATATTAATTATTCATGAAATATAAGAACACAAAACAAGGCATACTTAAATTAAAAAATGAAAACAAGTTTAGTATAAAACCTCACAAGGTTATAGCTAGAGTTTTGAATCCCTTTAAATCTGAATATTTGAGTTTAGTCACACACTTAAGTTTGAACACCAAGGTAGATGAAAGATGAAAGATTGAGAGAAAAGTCAAAAGAAACAAACATAAAAAAGTTATAGGGATGAAAAACTTCTCTCTTATTGTTTTGCTACTTAATCCCTTGTCTACTTCTATCTTGCAAAGATTCTTAGCTAAAAAAAATCAAAATCCCGACATAATAAGGAAGGAGAGAAGTTTCGAACAGTAGTATTTTGTATAATGTTTTAGGGTTTAATTTGTCATGCATTTTATGTTAAATTGAGTGTTGTGTATACATTTAGGGTTTGATTAGATTAGTTTTAGTGTTTAAGTGTTTTTATGGGTTAGTTTCAATCTTTGAGCTTAAATTGTATATTTTTGAGGTACCTTGATGTGTGTGCTAGTGTTACAAGGTAAACAGGGGAGAACGGTAAATATCTAAAGAGTTTCAGGTTAAAAGTCACAGGCCACGATCATGCACAGTGGCCACGATCGTGACAGAAGAGGAAGAGTCAGAGGTAGCCAGGCCACGATTGTGCACCAAGAGCCATGATCATGACAAAGAGCATCAAGTTAGGCCACGATTGTGCACTTTAGGTTACGATCATGACAGAAAGGAAAAAATGCCGGTCACGATCGTCGCAAGTAGGGCCATGATCATGCCCTACACTGGGCTAACACGAAAACTCAATTTTTAGCTAACTTTTTGGACCATTTCGACCCTGAGTTTGACCTAGGGCTGCTACAGAATAAATAGAACAATACTTAACAGTCACTAAAAGGAAGACGAGAAAGCCGAGAGTGTTATACGAAAGAGAGATTCTACAAAAAATCTGAGAGAGACATAGATAGAGATCAGGCGATCGAGGAAAACGATGAAGGAAGAGAGGCACGGAGACCCGTTTGACATGACGTACTTCCTTGAATAGGTGGTTTCTCACAGTCGCGAACTCTAAGATCCATTCCAACAGTATTTTCTAGTTTTTATTTCGATTTCATTGATGTGTGAAATTTCGAGATTGATTAGAAATATTGTTGTTGAGTGCTGATTTGTTTTTCTAAACTCACCTTTGGGTTTTTATTCTTGAGATTAATAAAATTGATTTGATTGTGTTTTATTCGATTTAATTGTGATTCAATTTCATTCTTCATAACTTGGCAATAAACTGAGAGGGTAAGCTAGTGAAAATCATCGATTTAGGTTAACACGAGTTAGGTAAATCGATAGGTAGAGAATTGAATCAAATCGGTAGAGTCGTGTAACGAGAGATCGAGCATAGATTCCTGGAAGGTTAATAGAAAATGTTAGAACTAATTTAGGTTTTGGACCAATTGCAGATCGAGAGATTGCAATTTCCATAATTTGAATTAGAGATTATCAATTAGGGTTAAGAATTATAACTCGAGAGAGAGTAATTCACCCTAGGACCGTCTAGGCCCTTTAAGTTGGAAATTTCATAATTGAGTAGATTTTCTTTAATTTCGAATAAATTCCCCCTTTTTCTCAATTGGTCACTTCTAGGTTAAAATTTGGATTATTTGTGTGAGTTAGTTTTTGTTCATTCTATTGGTGCTTTAATTTTTCATATTTGATTCTTAATTAATTTTAATTTCTTCAGTTGTTGTTTAATTAGGTATTGCGAGTTTAGTTGCCATTAGATTTTAGGACTAGTTCCCTTTATTGTGGGATCGACGTCTGAGGTACTACATGAATGACCCGTGTGTTTGCAGAATTTATCGAGGTTATAAATAGTAAAACTTAGAGCGTATAACCTTGCGAACTAGTTTTCGACGTCGTTTCCTGAAAGGCAATTTAGTTCTAGAGTTTAAGGCATTAGGATAGTCTTTAATTTTTGTTTTAGTTTTTGGTTAGTTTTACTTAGGAATCGTGCTCTTGCATGAACACAAGAGTCACGAGGGGTTCGAGTTGCTCAATTGAGACGTCAGATTTAGAGATAACACGTTTAGAACAAACCCTTAGTAAAGCTCGGCAAGAAGAAGAAGAAGAGTTTAAGAAAGCATAAATGGCCGCAGAGTTCCAACATAACATGGACCAAGAATTCAACCGTGGTAGGCAACAACAAAGGACCCTCATGGATTTTACGAGGCTAGGGTTCAATCCTGTGAACCAAGGAGTGGCTAGACCACCTGTTCAAGTGGTCTCTTTTGAAATTAAGCCAGCCCTCCTGAACATGCTTCAACAGAATGTCCAATTCTATGGACTAGCAAATGAAGACCTGAACGCTCACATCGTGAGTTTTCTCGAGATCTGTGATACTTTTTGGTATCTTCAAATGTTGGAAGACGCAATTACAATTAGGTTGTTTCCTTTTATGCTTAGGGATAGAGCAAAGGCTTGGTATCATTCACTGAGCCCCGCTATCATTACGACATGGGACCAGCTAGTGCGTGCCTTCCTAGATAAGTATTTCCCACTAACAAAGGCAACCAAAATTATTAAGGAAATTACAAATTTTCAACAAAGTGATGGGGAGTTCATTTATAAAGGGTGGGAACGTTACAAGGATCGGTAGAGGAGATGTCCACACCATAATTTATCTAAAGAATTCCTGTTGCAGTCATTTTATAATGGAGTAAACCCACAGACTAGAGGCACCATCGATGCAGCATCAGGAGGATCATTAATGAGAAAGACAGTCGATGAAGCAAAGGAATTAATAGAGGAGATGGCTAGTAATAGCTACTTATGGGCTAGTGAATGTAGTAGGCAACCTACTAACTGCAGGGAGCAGAAGGGAGTTGTCGTTGTCGATCAGAAGACGGAGATGCAAGCTAAAATCGATAACTTGACACGACAACTCATTAATATGAAGGCATCATCCTCAGCTACGGTAAAGGCCATATAATTGAAGTGCGAGCTATGTGTCTAGTTGGATCATGATACGGTGGATTGCTATTTGATGAGAGAAGACAACTCATAGCAAGTTCAATATATGGGAGCTCAATTCGGACGTGGAGGGGGTTATAATCCCTACTACAACACATATAACCCTGGGTGAAATAACCACCCAAACTTCTCCTGGTCTATTGACAACAATAGAGGGTAGCTCAAATCCCCAAGGATAATCGAGCTTCCAACAGGATAAAACAAGCTCGATGGATTCGAAATTGGACAGAATTTTTGATAGGCTTGGGACTTTAGATGATGCACACACGAATTTGGAAGATAAATTTAAGCAAGTCACTAAGAGACATACATCTTTCATTTATAATTTAGAAGCCTAAGTGAGTCAATTGACAAATTCCTTTTCTATATAGAAGTTGGGAAATATTCCCAGCACTTTAGGATAAAAATCAAGGGAGCAGCTAAAGGCTATCACACTTCGGAGTGGGAAGGAAATTGAACCACCTACAAGGACAAAAAAGGAGCCTACGTAGCCAGTAGAGGAGAATCAAGAAAAGTATAAGGAAGTGGACATGAGCTAATACCCTCCATATATTGCACCTCCACTATATCAACCCAAGGTACCTTTTCCTTAACGATTGCAAAAGAAGTTAGATGAACAATTTACAAAGTTCATTGAGAAGTTAAGGAAGCTACAGATAAATCTCTCCTTTGTTAAGGCGTTAGAAAATATGCCAAAATATGAAAATTTTTTAAAGGATATATTATCTAAGAAGCATACTTGGGAGGAAAATCAAACGGTGGCCTTGACTAGCACTTGCAATTCAATAGTCACCAGTCAAATGCCTTCAAAATTAAAAGATCCAAAAAGTTTCACAATACCTTGTGTGGTTGATGGAATGGAATTCACTAAGTGTTTGTGTGATCTAGGAGCTATCATAAATCTTATGCCTTTGTCAATATTCAGGAAGTTGGGACTAGGAGAGGTCAAGCCTACCTCTATGTTAATTCAATTGTCAGAACAGTCTGATAAAAGACCGTTGGGAATAGTGGAAGATGTATTGATGCGAGTGCATAAGTTCATTATTCCAGTGGAATTTGTGGTTCTAGATTTTGAAGAAGATAAAAACTGTCCACTGATCCTTGTTCGACCTTTTATGAATACGGGATGACCATAATTGAAGTCCACGAAGGTAGATTGACACTTCGAATAGGACAAGATCAGGTTGAATTCAATATGAATAAGGCCTTAAGGAATCCAATAACGAGCAGTGCATGCATGATGGTCAAAATATTAGATCATCAACTATGAGAACAATTAAAAGTTATATTGTAGAAGTGAAGTCTTTGCAAGTAGAGGATGACAATGAACACCAGAATCTTAAATCCACAGAAGATGATGAGATAAAGGGAACAGACGTTCCAGTGCATCAAGATAAATTAGTTTGGACCGAAGCACCCACTCCACCATCCTCATAAAAGCCTTCGATATTAGAACTGAAGCTTTTACCTATACGCCTCATGTATACTTTTCTTGGTAAAGGTAAAACCTTATCAATAATAATCTCCAACCAATTAAGTGAAAAATAGGAAAGTAAGGTGGTGGAGGTCGTCAAAAAGTGGATGAAAGCTATCAGATGAGAGATTACTAACATTTGAGGAATAAATCCGAATGTTTATATACACCGAATAAATTGGAGGATGGCTGTAAAACAGTGCAAGAGAGTCAACGGAGGTTAAAACATATCATAAAGGAAGTAGTCAAGAAGGAAATCATTAAACTCCTTGATGTAGGGATATTTTATCCCATCTTTGATAGTGAGTGGGTCAGCCCGGTGCAATGCGTGCCTAAAAAATAGGGATGATGGTGATTGAAATTGAAAATGGAGAAGTAATTTCTATAAGAATAGTCACATGATGGAAAGTATGCATAGATTATTGTAAGCTTAACTCAGTGACTAAGAAGGATCACTTTCCTCCCCCATTCATAGACCAGATGATGAAAAGGGTAGCTAGCCATTCGTTCTATTGTTTCTTAGATGGGTAGTCAGGCTATAATCAAATTTTTATCTACCTTGACGATCAGGAGAAAACCACATTCACTTGTCCTTATAATACATTTGCATATAGAC
Organism: Erythroxylum minutifolium; assembly: GCA_027123815.1. Classification (NCBI taxonomy): domain Eukaryota; kingdom Viridiplantae; phylum Streptophyta; class Magnoliopsida; order Malpighiales; family Erythroxylaceae; genus Erythroxylum; species Erythroxylum minutifolium. The sequence goes on along the minus strand of JAOTJB010000008.1, from coordinate 17,949,568 downwards.
GGATGCCCTTCGGACTCTGCAGTGCCCTAGCCACATTTCAAAGATGCATGATGTCAATCTTTACGGACACGATAGAAGATATAATGGAGGTATTCATGGATGACTTTTCAGTATTTGGAGATTCTTTTGAAAAATGTTTAATTAGTTTGGATAAAGTTCTTCAAAGGTGTGAAGAATCACATCTGATGCTGAATTGGGAGAAATACGATTTCATGGTACAAGAAGGGATAGTGCTAGGTCATAAAATCTCACATCAAGGGTTTGAAGTTGACAGAGCAAAGACAGAGGTGATAAAAAAGCTTCCATCACCAAATAACGTAAAAAGTGTGTGAGGATTCTTAGATTATACTGGGTATGTCTGCATTCAATACTCTAAAGGAGGCATTAACTTCAGCATCAATTTTATCACCACTTGACTTGAAGTAATGTGTGATGCAAGTAAACAGGTCATAGGTTGCATATTGGGTCAACAAAAAGACAAGAAGTTACATGCAATCTATTATGCTAGTAAGACTCTTGCAGGTCCTAACTAAATTACACCACTATAGAAAAGGAATTACTTGTAATAGTGTATACATGTGTTAAGTTTCAATAATACCTTTTGGGATCAACGGGGATTGTATTCAACGACCACACAGCACTAAAATACCTTTTCAATCTAGGTTAATTCGATGGGTGTTACTTTTGCAAGAATTCGACTTAGAAGTGAGAGATAAAAAGGGAGTTGAAAATATGGTAGCTGACTACCTATCTAGACTTGAGGGAGGGGAATGCAAGCCTAGTAATGATATTAACGAGAATTTCCTTGATGAAACTCTAATGTTACTCGAGAGTTTAACTACACCGTGGTTTGCAGATACCGATAATTATGTGGCCAGTGGTAAACTTCCTTCAGATCTCTCTTACTAGCAACGGAAGAAGTTTTTGCATAATTGTAACCACTATATGTGGGATTAACCAACCCCAAATAGACCTTGTGCAGATGAGTTAATGCGAAGTTGTGTTGCGGATGAGGAAATGTTGGACATCCTTAAGCAATGTCATAAGGGTCAATATGTAGGACATTAAGAAACCAACAAAACAGCAGCTCAGATACTTGAAAGTGGATTTTACTGGCCACAGCTGTTTAAGGATCCACAAACCTATGTAGCACAATGTGATCAATGTCAGAGGATAGGTAACATATCTAAGAGGGATAAGATGTTGTTATCAAATATTCAAGAGGTAGAGGTCTTTGATATTTGGGGCATAGACTTTATGGGCCCATTTCCATCTTTGATGGGGAACATATACATTCTGGTGGGGTTCAATTATGTCTTGCGATGGGCTGAAGCGATAGCATCTCTGGCCAATGATGGGAAGGTGGTACAAAAGTTCATTAAACGGCTATTTAATCAGTTTAGAGTGCCATGTATAGTAATAAGTGATGGAAGTACACATTTTTGCAACAGATCCTTTGATGCCCTCCTAAAACGATACGGAGTACACCATCAAGTGGCTACACCTTACCATCTACAAACTAGTGGCCAAGTAGAAGTTGTCAACCGAGAGCTAAAATGAATTTTGGAAAAGGCAGTGAACAATTCCCCAAAAGGATTAGGCAATAAAGCTGGATGATGCTTTATGGGCCTATAGGACAGCTTTTAAGACACCTATTGGAACAACTCCTTACAGACTCGTGTATGGGAAAGCATGTCATCTACCGGTTGAAGGAGAGCATCGAGCGTAGTAGGAAATCCAAGCATTAAACTTTGATTGGAAGCAAGCCGGCGAGAAGAGACTCCTACAATTAAACCAGCTTGAAGAGTTTTGTTGTATCTACAAAGAAAAGGTTAAGAAATGGCATGACGCTCATATCAAGCAAAAGGATTTCAAAGTAAGGGACATCTTTCTATGATATAATTCCCAGTTAAGGTTATTTCTAGGGAAGTTGAAGTCTAGATGCAGTGGACCATTCACGGTCATTCAAGTTTTCAATCATGGAGCTCAAATTGGAAAATGCTAATAAAGATATTTTTTAAGTCAATAGGCACTGGTGCAAGCTATATTTTGGAGGAGCATTTCCCACAGATAAGGAAGTGATTTCCTTGTTGCCAACCACTTGAAAATGCCTGCTAAATTAAAGGTCAAGCTAAGGATGATAAACCAGCAAGTAGTTAGATTTTGTTTGAAAATGTTAGTAATAGTAGTTTTTTTAATTCAATTTCAATATACTGTCGGTATTTCAAAGCTTAGGGTATTCAATTACCACCTCCTACACCATCACCACCTCCATCTCCTTAGGATCCAAATCTAGCCCATTTTTTCTCCATTTCTATTTTGTTTTGTGTTGTTTATTTTTTCATTCTTTTTATTTTTATTTTTGTCATTAATTTTATCTGTTCTTTGTTATTTTAATTTTTGTTTTCACATTTCGTTTATGTTTGTATCGTGTGTGTTTCCTTCTCACATTGAGGACAATGTGTTGTTCAAGAGTGGGGAGGGATTTTGTGATTTTCTTTTGAATGTGATTTTGCATACCGTATGATAATATTAGGTTGCATGCTATAAAGTGTGTAAATGCGTCAATGGCTTAAATTGACTGACTTTTTTTAATTTTGGACATGGTTTATTAGATTGTAAACAATCATTAACCTACAAAATTAGTAAATTAGGGGACCTTTGGATAAATATATAGCCTAACTAAGACTTAGTGTAAATTTACCACCTTATAGATTGTCACTTTCATTCATAATTTGAGACCTTTTAGGTTAAGTAGCTCAACTAGTATTTTTCATGTAAACGAATAGCTAAAAGCAACAATATTGGGGCCCGTTTTTGAAGCCCAACTATCTAGAATATCATAAAACGTGAGCTTATTACCCTGTAGGGTTATTTCAAAGACCCTTATTATCCAACTATCCAGAGTTATATAATGCGGGTGTAATCTAATGAAAAACACCTTAACCATTATTAATTCATCATCATGCTTTTATCCCATAACGCATCTTACTTATATG
>JAOTJB010000008.1:17906650-17927061 GCA_027123815.1 Erythroxylum minutifolium | reverse complement strand
TATTTTATTAATATTAACAATGATATATTTATCTTGATACTATTATTAATGATTTTGCATCTAAAAGTATGTAGAGAAATTATTTTTCATGATCATCTGTATGCTTGTTAGTGCAATTCTTTTGGTGTTTTGTAATATGATATTATTATTTGGTTGTTGCTGCTATTATTATGTTGTCGTTGTTTTTAGTGATTTTATTGTTGCTAACATTTGCAAGATGTTCGGTGTTATTATAATCATTTAGTATTTTATTGAGTATATAGACTTATGATATGAGTCACTTAAGTATAAATATTAAATTTTAATAATAAAATTTGCTTTTAAAATCTACATATTTGTATATTGTCAATCATTAGGGCCCTTCTTTTTACTTTGGTCTGGATCTATAAAACGTTAAGAACATGCCCGTAGTTTAGAAAACTTATCTTAAATAAATATAAAGTATAAAAAATATTTGTAGATATATACCATGATTCGAGAACTTAATACCAAATAATCATTTTAATAATTTACTTTTAATATTGTGTAAACAGAAAAAAGTAAATCAATAAATATAAAAATAAAATAGAATATATTTAATATATATATTTAACTAAACAATTATATATAAGCCAACTAACATTATCTTAAAAATAAAAATGGAGTTTAAATATAGGTTAATAATAATATTTTACATAACCCTAAAGAATTAATTCTCAAGATTCTGAAAGATGTTAACAAGAGAAAAAAAAATATACAATTTATATAAGATTTTATTAATAAGAGAGATCTTATAGATAAGGAAGAGTAATTTTTCAGAGATTTCTAATGCTCCCCTTAACATGGTGATTGGTTTGATTGCACTCTTAATTTATTGAGCTCCTTAAGTATAAGGTGGTTAATGCTATAAATTATGCAAGTAATATTAATAAGGATACTATCCAACTTCTTGTTTTATGAAACTCTGATACACCCTAATGCATTTGGTACGACTATTTTAGACTGGATTATGTGAAATATTGATATATAATATGTTGTTATAATAAAAGTTTAGTCTCTTGACGTTCTTCTCTTTTTAAGGTTAAGATTTATCGGGAACTATCCTAATCCATTAAAGCTGTGCACCAGGAAAGTTATCGTTTAGAATAAATGTTCGGAATGTAGAGACTTTCTAAGAACCAGACTAGCAGAGAAAACTTAAAGGCTCTATATAGAACTTCCATCTATTTTTTTACAGCTTAGCATATATTAGTATAAACGTTTTATGAAAAAGAAAAGGTGGTCAACTATAAGCAGTATAGTTTCAGGTAGACTAGGTTATGATTACGTTCACAGCTGGGGTTGGTCTAAAACGACAATTGTAGGTGCTGAAGTTGCTGCCCCATTCTCAGCTGGTGGGGGCACGCCCCATTTCCCCTCCGATTCAAGAGGCTCTAAAACATAAACTGCACCATCTGTTAGTCCTACGGCAAACTGGTTGGCTTCTTGTGGATGTGCCGCAACCACAAGGGGATAAACAGAAGAGCTGCATAATCCAAAGCACAAGTTATAAAGGAACTGTTCCATATGCTGCGAACGACTACATCAAACGAATTCTTGAAGACAGACTGAAGTCCATAGCTAGAGTGAATAAGAGGACAAATGTTAAATTGGATACATGGTACTATTGTAAGACATAGAACATTTGCATATATATATATATATATATATATATATACACATAATAACTAATATGACATTATTTAAAGGCAAGTCACAGTATGCTTCTACACGTATTTTTGGCAAACGAAACACACGGAGTACCTGAGATCCGCTGGAAGATAGGTATTGGGATTAATTTGACATCTTATCTGAAGAGTTAGTGCACCGTATACACGCAGAGTGCCATCCAGGAAGCTGGCATAGATTAACTGGCTATCACAAGAGAATGTTGCATGGGATATTGGTGCAGAAGATTCTCCAAGAACCCACTAGAAGTATGTAACATAGAAGTCAAATAACCAAAATACATGTACAACCTAGTGGATTTAGGAAAATTGAAGGAATCTCCTGGTAGATTATCGCAATGAGCAGACATGTCAATTATGAAATCTGATGATTAAAAAAAAAAAAAGTCTGTCACTTGGGAAATGGAGAGTTTTGTTTTGTAAATCCAGCGGTTCAGCATGGTGGTGGAATATGGATTCTTCCACATAGAGGGATAAAATGCAGCCGTCCCCATAAAGGTATAAAGTGTTAAACTTATAACGGGGAGAATTTGGCTAAATCATATCGGTCCAAAGTCCTACAATAGGATAAATATTGAGATTAAATTACCTGCTTTATGCATTCAAGTTTTGTCGTTTCATATACGGTGAGCTGAGTCTCATGTACAACCAGGAAATGAATTTGATCCTGGTGAAATTGAACCTGAGAGTCCAATTTTGCTGATGTCCTCTCCAGTGGAATCTGCAAGAAACAACTCTTCAGCTTCTCCCACTTTTCGGAGCTCCATGCAATAATCTGAGATCAAGATGAAAGAACGTCTTCAGCATTTGTGGATCATAGGTTAGTAATATAATGTTTCTAGATGGCATGATTGTTTCAATTCTTAAACCAGCTACACTTGTTCAAGATTCACAACTTTTTCATAGTTATTATTCAACAATACGTATGATGCTGCTCTGTAGCAGGGAAAGCATGAAGCTTTTTCCATGGCCAATGGGAAAGTTCCCCAAATTAAACAGTTGCAAAAGGGGCATAGAGCACCATTTATCTATACCAAGATACTGTAAAATGCAGTTTATGGATTAAAGGTTCCAATCCATGTGCTGGCAAAGATAGATATACAAACTTGAGCATCTGCCCCTGAGGAAACAAGTGTATTCAGAACGGTGGAAAATGCAAGGCCAGTTATCTGTTTAGAGTGGCCCTTGAGCTTGATTTTAACCTACAAAAGGGAAACTAAACAGTTAGGTCCCTAGTTCCTTTCTTGAAGATGTACATCAAACCATTAAAATTATATAGAGTACCTCATCCACACGAACATAATATATGTGTATTGAAGAATCATCCATGCCAACAGCAACAATATTATTATCTTGGGGATGAAAGGCAAGATATGTTGCAGCCGGAGGTGGAGTCATGAAAGTCGTCATTATCTGCAATTATTAAACCAAATATGTTGATTTGAAAAGGAAAAGATTGATCTATGCTATCTTTTTTCAACATGAAAAAAAAAAGCAGAGGGAAGTGTTTTTGTTTCGGGCTTACCTTAAATGTCATTGTATTGAACAAAGAAACTCTCCCTCCAGATGCCGACATGATATAGGAATCGTTCTTGGACAGAGCAAAACAAGGAACAACTCCTTCAGATTTAGCATCACTTTCGTCATTAGTTGCTGCTGTTCCAGATGATGGTTGCAACAATTGAGGGGTAACCTTGGTGGTAGCCTGCTCAATATCACATTTATGGCATATGAAAATCAAAGTTTCTTAAGAGAGGAGAAAGCTTGAGCACGTCAACCATTGTAATGAATAGTTAAGAGGACATCCAGCAGAGAGGGGAAACTTGTACCTTGCCATTGAAACTAACATCACTTCGGGGCCACTTCCAGAGTAGATGAATGGCATTTAATGCCAATGCCAAGGTGGCGGTACCTGAATTTGTGTAGATCAACCTCACAATCTGCAGTTGGTAGAGCAAAAACCAGCTAGTATTACTTCCCTATGAAACTTTAACCGAGTAGTCTCCTAAGTCTTCAGTGCAGCATTCCGCAATTTAACGAGAATGTTCCTTCGTCATCATAATAGTATGTCAAGGATCATTTATTTATTTATTTATATCGGTAGGAGAGTAGTGAAAGGAAAGTTTTATTTGACTTTTGAATGAAACCATATTGGCATATACCATCAAATCTTTGGCAGAACGATTAAACTTGAGCTGGAGAGGATTTGTAGAGTAAGAATGAATATAAGAACTACTTGAGCTTAATTTGTAAAAGCCAACACCTCAAGTGATAAAGCAAAGAGAAACACAAGGTTGTGATGAGCAGAAAAGCAAGTAAAACGATACCTTGTCTGTTTTAACACGAGAAGGCAGTGGTAGTCTCAATGAGCGAAGCTGAGCAGGATCACTAATTTCAGTGAGCTTCCAAACCTTCACCGGGTTTACTTGTTGCTGCGGCGATATAGGCTTTGCCACTTCCGGGATCCTAGCGTCAGCGTTCTGGAGTTATGATCCTTTATTAGTATCATTTCACTTTTAAGAAGACAGCACCATAAAGTAATTCTTCTTGTGATTTCATAAACCTTGGTAGCAGCCGCCTCGGGAGTTGTAATCCCGAGCCTGGAGACAACCAGAGAATGGCTTTCACACGTGCGCATGAGACGCAGACCATCAACTGTTGCCAATATCTTAATTCTGTTTTCAGTAGCAGAAACAGCCAGTAATGTCCCCTCCTTGTTGAATCTGATCCTCGGACTTTCCTGTTTTTAATATCAACCAAACCCGTAAATTTCAAACAAGACATATAGACGATAGAGGAATCTTTGTATCACGCCAAATACCAATACCCACTTAACTTACTTGCAAGCCACCCTCGGCGTCAACGGCCATCAAAGGATTAGGATTATCCATATCCCAGAATTTTATGGAATAGTCATCGCCAACAGCCAAAAGCTTGTTCTTGGAGGTATCAAACTGAACCACCCCCATAGAACGTTTATTAAATCCTTGGTAGTTCCTCTTTATAGTACCTTCATTTTCGTTCCATTCCACCATGTGTGACTCCCCCTGTTGGCTAGTCCCGCATGAAAATAGCCTGAAAATGTCAACTTTCATTATGTGATTCAAAGTGCACCCGTTTTCTTTTTTCATTTTTAATTGTAATGCTGCTCTCACCAACCTTTTCCCATCTGCACTGTATGCCATAGTTGTGCATGAGTGGCCTGGAGCATCATAATCGACCCTCGACCCTGCTGTGTCGTACAACCATGCCTTGATCTTTCCATTCACGGAGGTTGAGAAGAGAAACTAAGGGATAAAAAGGCAGCATTAAAACTATAACAGTCAGAAAAGAAAAAAAAAACAAATATATGAGCAAAAGAAGGACTGCTGATGAGGTCCTAACATGAACATTCTCCCTGGAGTGAGGACAAACGGAAAATACTGGAGCATCATGACTCTCGAATGTGTACAACTTTGCACCAGTAGCTACATCCCACACCTAAAAGTAACAAAGGATGTAAGAATTAGTCCCTCTTAAGAATAAGTAAAACACAATTAGCATTGCAATAATTATCCAACCTTGATGAACTTGTCGTCACCGCAACTAATAGCAGAGAGTTTTTTGCCGGGATTGCAGAACGCCAAGTCATTCACGCTTCCAGTGTGCGCATCAATCTAGAAATAGAAAAGGTAAATTCTTCAGAAACATTTTATCTAAACTTTTGCGAATAGTCTGAGATTATAAAACAAAGGTGACCTCCAAATGCTGTCGAATGTCTTTTCCACCATAATAAGTGTATAACTGCACCAAGTGTTTAGAGTAAGCCACTCCTGTTCAACAAGAGTATCATTTAAAATTTGTTTTAGTACAGTTATTAAACACAGCACAACTCTGGCTTTCTTACCAAATAAAGAACCATCGGAACTCCATAACACTCGTTTAACTGAGACACATGGATCTTTAATTAAGGATGCCTGAATTTCATAGAATCAATGTGAACTCAAATTATTCTACTGGTAGTGCTTATTTTTACTTTAAAATAGTACCAGTTCAGAAGTACCTTACCTTTAATATCATTGAACATGCTGCAATATCCCATACCTGAAAATTTTTGGAGACCAATTTCTCCCTAGAACTAACTTCCCATAGACTGATTTCCCCAATACCAGTTCCAACTGAGAAGCCACAACAGAAAAATAAATCTAGTTTACAACTTCAACAAAGTAGCCTAAAGTTAAAGCTCAAAAACCCGTAAGTCACTAACTCAGAAGTAAAGTCTGTTGAATTGGATGAAAATCCATGCTAGTGGGAACTGAACCCTGAATCAGGGTTCGCGCCACAGTCCTGGGAAGTTCCTCGGTTAAGTTAACTGCCAAGCCATGATTTTGAATAGAAGTATTTCCCGGAAGCATTACCTGTGGAAGAATACCCAAAGCCACTAGAGTATGTTAGTTCCTTTTGTTGGTGAACCAACTTATACGATCCTCTGCAGAACTAAACTAACTTACCCTGTCTGAAACACCGGAAATCCTTGGTCTTGACTGATCATAATCTCCTAGATTATTAGGCGTTACAGCTATAACTGACCAACAAGTGATGTTAATAATAATGCTGGACATTGCTCCAAAAATGCATATACTGTAAGTAGTCAACGATGGACATTCATGTACCAGGATTTGGGCTGCCAAAATTCAATCCAACTCCAGAAGCTACAGGATGAGTTATGGTTGAGTGGTGAGACATCCAAGTGTTTAAAGGGGTTTGAACTGGCACTGGTGCTTGTTGGAAGGGCTGCTACAAGAAGTTGACCAAGTAGCATAGGAAAACATTATATAAGGACAGAAGAGTAGCATTGAAAATGTTTAAAGTCAGTTACTTGCCCCATTTGCAACCATTGGAAGAAAAACTTCAGATCTTGGTGGTGTAACCATGATCTGATTGTTTGCAGATAGTTGAGCATATGCGTCAGTAGAACTTCTACAGTTGTGGTCCACAAAGAGAGTTCTTATGTCTGGATGTTGCCTTGGATTCCCACAAAGAGAATGCTGCCAATTCAAGCTTTGAGAACACAAAAACAGATAAAAGTCATTCTGCTTTAACCAACAAAGTTGTTAAAGGTACAAATGCAATAATATTAGACTGAATTTAAGATGATCGCAACATGTTCCAAGTCAAGATTCCAAAAGCACCCACAATGCACAGCAACTATATGTAACAGAGGTAATACTTGTGAACTCTGGTTTTGAAGTCGATTTACCTCTGATTGATGAGCATTCTTAACCTTGAACTTTTTAAGTTAGGAAGCTGCAATTTGTCACGAAAAAGGGGATTTGCTTCGATTAGCTTCTTAAGTTCGATGAACATGATTGTTCTTGCTGTTTTTGTATCTCTGTAAGTTGAGAGTTGATCATTTTCCCTGCAGAATGATCCAACTACATAAGAATTTCCACTTCAAAGGTGAAACCTTGCAAATCATATGCAAGACCCCATAGCTGACAGACCTGAAATTGTTCAAGGTGAGGAGTTGCGTAATTTCTTTGAACAAGTCTTCATTGAATGACGCAAAAACTTTAAGATCATTCACAAGGATGTTAACGGCCTTGGGACGGTCAAGTCTGGTCAATTAAGTGATCCGGAATAGACCCCAATATGAAAAAGTAATCACCGGAAGGATCAACAACAAAGGAAACACATGATCCTAGAACATCAAGGGTATCGACTGTTTATAATTCACAAGCTTACTTATCTAATGCCTCCAGGTATTTTTGCTTGCGGATTTCAAAGAAGATCTTCATGGAATAGCGGTTGTCATCCAGTCTGGTAAACCCAGAGAGATACTTCTCAAGATCATCCCAGTTTCCACTGATCGCAAGCTCCTCAAAATACTTCAAATTAAAGTACAATCCGGACTCTTGCTCTAGCCTATTCAGGAATGAAGCAAACGCCGTAACGTGTCAAACCAAGAGCATATAACCTTTATAAATGAGAAAAAAATAAAACCAGTTACACAGTGATTCATAGATAGAGAAGGTTAAAAGTTTTTCCCTATACCAAGTTCGAATCTTGGTTGTGCGTCAAATGCCCGTATCGCTGCTTTCTAAATTTCGATGTAAAAACGAAAAAAGAAAGAAGATAATAGAGAATTTACTTATGAACAGTTTCGCTGAACTTCTCTTCGTCAAGAAATTGTAAAATCAGGAAGATAAGATCCCTACTGAGTGACGACGTCATTTTTGCTGCCACTCCTCCTTCTGCACGAGCTTCAAAAATTAATGAAAAGAACACCAACTTCCCTTAAGATATTCAATTTCCGTATTCGTAGAATCTAGGGGAGAAAAAAAGAAGACCGAAACAAACAAAAGAAAGAAACAGAGAGTCATAAATACTTCACAATCCAAGTGGTGTCTCTGTTGCTGAGTGAATTCTGCTGTTTTCTTTGAAATACTAGGCAATAAATGAGACAGGATTTTCATCAAGATAAGAAAACAAACAAACAGAATTGGAAATGCGATTCCAACTAGAGAAGTTACATCGGATTTGAGGTCAAGAGACTTAAACAGCCTTGGAATTAACAATCATGTTACACCTTAATCCAGAACAGGGAAATGAACTTAAAAATTTAGGGTTTCTCTACTGAGAAACAGTAAAGTAACTTTAACCCCAATTAAGATCGAAGATGCTCAAAAGTAGACATCAGACTCCAAAAAAGACGACGCAGAGCTCACCTGTTAAACAGAGTAACAGTCACTTTGAACTCTGTTCGCTCTCTATCTCTCGCTTCTTTACACCTCGACCCACCCACACTCTCTCTCTCTCTCTCTCTCTCAATCAAAGAGTGCTCTTTCCGAGAAGATGCTTCTTCTAGTTCTAAGAGTTGTGAGGGTTCAAAAGTGAAGTGAAGTTTATATAATGGAGGCGACGCTTTCGAGGTATAAGCTCCAGGGCTTATCACGATAAGTACGACTGTTTATAAAAGCTACTGCATGAGCGTTACAAATGCTCAGGGGTGGGGTCCACCGGAGAAACCTTAGCCGACAAGGTGCTTCCACTTTGTTAAAAGTAGACAGTGACAGTTGAGGGGTTGTGTTAACGCTCTATTTAAGCAAGTGGCAACACCCTCTCCTATTTAATTAGGATTTTATTGCAATTTTTAATTCAGGTCCTTGGTTAATACTTTCCCAGTCAAATATTGCATTTTAGAACTTCAAGAAAGTTTAAATGCATGCAAATCTATGAATTTATTACACAGTTTTGTTTGGCAAGGATTTGAAGATAACATAGGAGATATCCACACCTATTACTTTAAATTTACGTGAATTTTATATAAATATGTAAATAAAATTTAATAAAATACGGTAACAAATGATTAATCAAAAAAGAATATATATTCCCATTTTGCCTATATTATCATATACAAAGAGGATTTTATATTAATTGGACTGGTTTATCAAATTTGTACGTAAAGCGCGTCAGGATGAGGGTCCCTTACGCGTAGCGAGAAAGAGGGCGGAGCTTTGTCAGTGCATGCATGACTGGGTTGTTACAGTAATGCCAAATTTAAAAGGGTCCTGTTGGTGTAGACCCACGACAGACCACTTCCCCATTCGTGGACTTTATGTCTAACCCAATTGATTGATTTAACGGCAAAATCAAGTCCTTTTTATGAGCTCTCTCATTTCCATAAATCAATTTGAAGTAGTCAATCAACTCAACCTGCGACATGTTCCTTGTCAAGAATGAGGTGCGGGAGATTTTACGATTATCAACATTAAACAAAATTTAAAAACCTTGAGTAAGTTTGTTAATTTACTGAAATTTTCCATCCTAATTTACAAAAGTTGTTAAAATTGAGCTATCTGTGTTATTTTTATTGTACAAATTTCTTAACCGATGAGATAAAATTAAATATTTGTGAAACTAATATATGCAGGTGTAAGACACTTAACAATTATTTTTATATCATAAATCTAATAATTACTCTCACACATTCATAAAGTGTCATTTTGTTCATTAAACGTTAGTTCACTTAATTAGATAATTTATTAGACTACTTTATTATTTTTATATCGTATCAAATTTTAATTTTCTCATTTTAATTAGATAAATTATATTTCAAATCTCAATTTTTTTAAATTTTGTAATACTAATAAAAACTATAAAAAAGCATCAACTAAATATTTAAATTTCTAATTTGTTACAAAAATATTTCATAAATAACTCTTTCATTAATAGTGATGACGTAGACTGCCACGTAAGTTGATCACTTTACAAATCCATACACATGTGGTATTTAAAATAATTAAAAGTTAAAAATAAAGAGAATCAACGATGGCTTACCAACACTATTGAATTTCAACATTATTGTTTCCAAGCACTCTTTAGCCTACTTACTTGAAAATAACTTTGTTTTTGAAGTCAAGTTTTTGCCACTAACCAAAGTTGAACCATTGCTATCTTCTCTCTTAAATTGTCTAATTTTGGAGGAACATATATATTATCATATGATCAAACATGTTTGTCATTCACAACATTGTGCATCTTAGGCAATATTTTCACAAATCAATTTGATACCTAGTTTGAAGGCCAAAGGACAAGCTTTATAGTGTAAAGTAGGTTAAATTTGTTTGAGTGTTGTTAGGTGAAGAAATGGCAAGTGAAAGATTTGGTCTTTGCTATAGCAAAAAAGCAAAGAATGAGCTTAACTTGAGTTTTTGAGAAATAATAAAGTTAGGTTACGTTACTCATGTTATGAAAGCAAAGTGGCAGTAGAGTTTTGAGTTTTATAAGCAACAATGGAGATAAGGGGTCATGAGTAATATGGTTTAAAACAAGGGTCTAGGAGGAGTACTGATGTCATGTCATGATGGTCGACAAAATTACTGCAATAGAGATAAGATGGCATTGATAGAGGAGATGAAAAAAGGGGGTAATTTTGTTTTCTTAATTTTTGAAGCAGTTGGAAATGGGCATCGATAAACCTAGTTTTGGTGGTTGTGGTGCCAAAAGGGGTTTAAAGATGATATTTGGATTATTTCACTAAAAAAGCAAAATGAGTCCCTTACCATTCTTTCTATATTTTTAATTTTTAATTATTTTAAATGTTATATGTATACTGATGAGTAAAGAACCTAATGTAAGTAGTAGTCCACGTCGACAGTATCATTGAGGAGTTAACAATGGTTTTTTTTATGCAACAAATTGAAAGTTTGAGCATTTTATTGATTTTTAGTAGTTCTGACTAGTATTACAAAATTATACAAAATCAGAGATTTAAAATATAATTTACCTATCTTAATTATGAGAAGGGTATATTACTGAACAAAGAGGTTTTAGCAACGAATTCTCCTTGTTAATTTTTAGAAGCCTAATTTTAGGGGGTATGAAAGGAATGTTTAAAGGAATTACTCTAACCTACAAAAAATAAAAATCAAGGATCTACAATTACTCAATAACATTTATAGCTAATTGCATTAAATGCCTAATCACATTGAAAACTTAAAACTTTTTTCTAACACTCCCCTCAAGCTAATGAATAGATATTCATTTCTAGTTTGCCAATTAAAAATTAAAATCATGGTTTAGATAAAGCTTTGGTAAGAATATTTGCTTCTTGATGCTTTATTCGAAAGCATAAGATATGTAGTGCTCCTAAATCATTTCATCTTTAATAAAACTCTTATAAATTCTCATAAGTTTCATCTAACCATGTTGGAATGGACATAAACTATGCTTGTTGCTTATTTACCGTCACTGTACAACTTTATAGGACCTTATTTAAGGAATTTTAGGTATATTAGAAGTTTCTCAATCCAAATTAGTTCACACACTCCTTATTCAATTGCTTGGTACTCTAGTACTCCCTTCCACAACTGACTATTTTTTGCTTCTCCACATAATAAGGTTTCCTACATTATCTTGCAATAGCATGTCGTGGATTTACTGTCTTTTGAACTATCCTAGTTAGCATCTACAAATCCCTCAATATTTGTTGTGTTGCCTTAAACAAATTCAAAGATCTATAGGTTTTATTATTATTTGTTATATTTGTAGTTTGTTAATAAAAAAGACATTACTGGATCTACTTAACATTATTAATTTGATGCCATATATCTTTACCATACTATAATATGTGGCATATCTGAAGGCAAAAGAGCACTTATTTAGAAAGATGAGTGGAAGCTACTAATTATAGATTTAAGAAGAGTTTAGTGCTTATGGAGAAGTCTAGCTAAAAGAATCATAAAGAACTGTTGGTTGGGAGGTAACCTAATATTTTAGGTATATTTTTTTTTATTTAATAGTTAATAGAATTTTCAATAGTAGTTTGGTTTGTTTTAGTAATCTTAGACTTATGGTCTTGATCTTGCAACTTGAGATGAGAGTTGATGGAGTTTTGTAGGCTATATAGGAAACACTACCCCGAAGTACTAAATAGAGATCAAATTTCACTAGCATTGGATATATATGAATGTCATTGGATAAGACCAGTGATCTTTTGTTTCTAAGAAAGCACCAGTTACCTCACCTCCTTTATATTGTTTTACATTATTCTTGTATTTTTTATACATTAAGGACAATGGACAACTTAAGTGAGGGGGAGGAACTTAATGGTTATGTTATCAACCTTGTTATGATTAGCTTAATAAGGAACAATTTTGGGAAAATTATTAATTTTGAGAAAATGTTGTTTAAGATGATTCATTATAAGTTTGGTTGTTATTATGATTTGAATTATTTAGAAAGATAGTTATGAACTTCAATAATTAATTTAATTTCAATTTGGTTTATTAATTTATAAGAATGGATACTTTATTTGAACTATGATAATTTTTGTAAAATTTGTACATATATTGAGTTTTAATATCACACTTAAAAAATTGTGAATAAGTGAACATGGAATAAATTCACTTCGTTGACTTCAAACCAAGTAAAAAGATTGAAGTTCAAGAGTAGTGCCAGTAACTATTTGAAATGGTGACCTAATTAAGTAACCAGGAATATTTATGACAAAGAGTTTAATCTCACTTTAAAAGGTTAGTGATTTTTCAAATATGCTTATAAATGTGTATTATTTTAATATTAATCTTTTTTTATAAATAAAGGGTATGAAAATATTTAAAAGTTGAAGCATCTTTCTTATGTATGTTCATTCTCTATGTACAACTGGATGAATAATAGAGAGTCTTGATTGATGTGATTGACTTATTAAGTGTTTTCTTATAGTTACTTCCTTTTTAAGTTAAAAGTAATGAAATTGATTTGCTTAAAGACAAATAAATACTTAAGTGTGGAAGACTAATTATACTATACTTTCAGTATGAATTTAAGAACATTTAGCTTGTGGTTTGAGGATTTTGTTATGAATTGATACTTAATTCAGCTTATATTTTATCTACAGGCCTTATTTTAGTTATCTAATGAAGAATGAGTGAATATGGGAAATTTGGAGCCGAGTTAGAGAATTTTGGAGTAATTTTAGAGGAGGACGATTCAAACACGACCCTATATTCAGTAACACAATACTTAACCCAGTATTATATTCCCCTTATATATCTTAATGGTATATTATACTTCCTCCATAACTTGGCACATGGTGCAAACATGTCCTCGTGTAAGCCTCGTGTTATAAAAGGGTGTATTATGCTTCTTTGACTACTTAGATATATGAAGAACACAGTCTAGGCATGGTCTAGTGATACCTAACGCAGTATACACATGGTACCATATATAGTCCCATATTCTAAGTAAAAAGTCTTGAATCTGGGCAAAAAGGAGGAAACCTAACACGAGGTCAATCTTATACTATAGTGTTAACCTATGTTAGCATTAAAGTTTATGTAAATTAGGACTTTTGGCAATGCTTAAGCAATATGGTTAATATGAAAACCCTTTATCTTGTTTTCTTTATTGCTTTTTTTAGTTTAATTTATTTGAGTATGAGCAAAATTAGGATAAAAATTTAGATGGAATGAACCCTAGAATTATGTTTTGAATTGATTACTTCAATTTTAATGAAAGATTCTAGTTTCTTAAGAACTATTCATGTTTATATTAGGATGAATTGAAATATGGCAATGTTTTAATCCAACGTCAGATTTTGTATGTTAAGATTGAGAGATGATATATTTGAATGGATCATAATATACATAACAAGGGTTATATGGTATGCTAGAGATAGAAATACATGTTTTTCAGAGTTGGGGTGAGACCTATCATAGGAATTCATAAGGTAATGTTAATGCATTTTTAGGTTGCTTTGATTAGAAAAACATTTTGGTTAATCAACTAAATGATAGGGATTATATTGCTTGATAGAGAATATAGTTGTAGTTTAGGAATTTCTATCTATATAAGCAATTAAAGTTAACCATTGAATCAAAATGAATTTAAGAATAGTGAAATTCCGGTTGGATTCTTCATTTGTATCTATTATATTTACTAATTGTTTATTATTATATGTTGCATTGACTAACTAATTCTTATTTATTATTCTAGTCTTTTTGTTTTCCTTTTTACTTTCACCATTTAGATTAGATAATAGAAAGATAGTTATCACTAGTAGTTACAATCCTCATAGGATTGATACTTGACTCACTAAACCTTACTATAAAAAATGATAAACACACTTGCCTGATTGATTTCTTTATTATTTTTCTTTTTGTGTTCATTTTATTTTTATCACATTAAATATCCATCTACACTCCACTACCTTCTTTCTTTATATAAGATCAACTATTTTTCAAGTATCATTTTTTAAGGCATTCTGTCACGGCCTGGAATCACATCGGGCACATGAGAACCGTCGCATACCCGAGCTAAGAATACTCAGGGTACCATTTAACCCGACTATGCAAGGCTAACTGGACATCTTTAAAAACATTTTGGTAGCACAACGACTGTAATTTGAAAATCCCAAAATGAAAAACACCTGTAAATCAGTTTTAAGCGCACTTTTATATTCACATTTAAAACTTTACCGTAACTTCAGGACTTTGAAGTCCACTAAAGAGCAATCTCAATAATCATACAAAATGTTAATACATAAAGTCATTTACAAACCACAAGATAGACAAGAGTTAATTTACAAAATTATTAAGCATATCAACATAATCATGAGCCACTATATAACAAAAGTATAAAACAGAGACTACCTACGTGCGGTAATGCACTAAAAATGTCAAAAGACCGCACGATTTACTCAGAGCCTTAAGCTCACCAAATTAACCTGCATGGTTGGGAAGCAGAAGAGGTGAGTATACTATGTGCTCAGTGAGCAGAAGAAACATATATTGCAAATAGAACCTGGTACACACCAAAACGGTCTAAATAACCTAAGGACAGTTTTATACATCTAACATGTACATAACTACCTATGAAGTGAATATACATGACATAAAAACACATAGATCTATTCTATGGCTCATGCCATACTGGTTAGGAATCACATAGGCCTAGCCTATTAATCACTCATTCAGTGAACATAGGTTCCAGTTCTAGTACACATGAGCAGACAAGCATCACATGTAAAAATCAAATCTTTTCAGAAAGCCAAATATCAGAATAAGCCAAAACAATTATGTGTGTCACTATTAGTTGGCCAAACTAGTGTGCACACCCACCGAATCCTGATGTTGACTCTACTTTCATTTTTGGTGAGTCCAGACTACGATCGACAATGGTGTTATGACCTTAGGTGATGACCTTATCGGTGACCAGACCTCTAGGTGTACAATCACTCGCGAGTCCTATAGAATGGTGTCATTATAAGGACTCGACCTTTATGTACTAGCATCAAGGGTACGAGGGTCACTTAATCTGTTATGCCCATTACATGATTGGCCAATCGTTTCCTCACTAATCATAAAAAATCATAGAAAAATATTAAATATAAAAATCAAATAAGGTACCATGCCTTTCTTTATTGGTCCAACCGATAAAATGGAACCTTGCCATGGCTCTAAGCCAAAAGAGAATACATACATGCAACATACATGACTTGGTTATGCATATGTAAGTTCCAAAACATTATTTCATGCAATGAAAGTCATCTTTGGCACTCTAAGTGCAAAGTTATTAAAAAATGTAGATTCAAAAAATAAAACATTGTCTTTTGCACTTCAATTGTAGGTTTCTTGAAAACAATATCATTCCTCAAAATACGAAATAAAAACATAAATTTCACTCTAAGTGCAAAGTTATTTAAAATAGTGTCGTTTATTAAAAAATAAGTATAATAGCATCTATTTGAGATTTTATTCTACTATGCATTACCTAGGTTCAAAATTCACATACAAGTTATTATGCATGTCTTGGGTTGTCTTAATTTCATTTGAGAGATACGTTTTTCCTAACTCACCTCAAAAGAAGGTGTACACTCCTTTGACTTCAACAATACTCTGTACAAGCTCCTTGATCCACAGCTTCTGAGCCTTTATATATACAAATGTAATGTACTTACTACTCAAACATATAACTCATATTTATACACCATCACATAAGTGTATAAAACTCAACCCTTATTAGTCACATAAGCTTTCTTTTGCATTTTCCAAGGTATTTAATGCCTTGATCCAATACTTAAACATTTCAAAGGATAATTGAGTACATTTTTATCTAAGAACAGTGGGCCAATACTCATCAATCTAAGCAACAATTCAAGTTTACTTTAAGTAAACATAAAAGTTTCTTTCCAATGCACACCATAAAATCCTTAAATCCTAAGCCAAGTTCACTTAGGCATTTTATCAAACACCTAAAGGCATAAACTTAAAAGCCTCCTTCTAATGTAGTTCTTCCTCATTTTTCATCATCAATTCACATTATACATACATAATTAACATCATAGAGTTTATTTAAATGATCAATTTCAAAAGATATTCACAATTTCACCAACTTTCACCAAAGAGAGACCATTTAGGTTTTGGCTTAAAGAAACCTCTCCATTACTCTTTTCATTCATCTAAACCATGTTTCATGCATAATTAAGCATGGAGAGCAACATCTTAACACCAAACCCAAAATCATAATATAGAGAGAGATGATACAAAATTTACCTAAACCTTCCTTTGGTGATATCTTCCAATCCTTTGAGAATTTCTCAAATCTAACGATAGATTTGAGTTCCTTGACCCCAAATTACCTTAGAACACCTTGGTTTGGGTTGGAGAATCACAAGGATGGTGTGATAGTTGAATTCTTCTTCTTTCCTCCTCTCTTCTCCTTTCTTCTCCTTTCTTTTAATTAAAACAAAGTGTTTCTAATGTTTAATGGGGGGTGCACCGTTAAGCCATGAAGAAGGGTCTAGAATTTGACTCTTCTTTGACCAAACATGGTGAATATACCTTTTTGCTCATAGTTTATGTGAAATTACCATTATATCCTCCAAACTTTTTCTAAATTTGCAATTAAGCCCAAAATTTAAGAATGACCAAAACTTTATTTTTATTTTGGTCCTCGGACTTTTTCAAATTATAAATAAGCCCCTTAACTTTATAAAATTACATATTGGTTCTCCAAGAATTGAAATATTACATTTAAGTCCCTTATGTACGTCAACTTTTTAAATTAAGCTTTCTAAGCGTCCAATGAGTCTATAAATCATGTTTAATCACCTCTAAGGAATTAGAACACATTTAACTCGACCACCATGGCCATATCCATCCAATGGAATCGATTTTACACACTTAGAAACTTATATGTCAGAAATCTCCAAAATTTCACATACTGATGAACTCTAAGTTCATGTAAGGGCATATAGTATTACATATCACTGAGATAATACCCAAAGGATTCAAATACATTTTCAAACTCATATACAATTGTGTATATGTTAGTATACAGTAGTATCTCTAAGTATAAACCAATACAAAAAGGCTCAAAGAATCCGGCGTTACAAGTCCTCCCCCCTCAAAATAGTTTCATCCTCAAAACTCCTAAGTCAAGGATTCAAATAAATGGGGGTACTAACATCTCATAGCATCTTTCAATTCCTATGTCATTTCCTAGAACCTGTTGGTTTTCCAAAGAATTTTGAACGTGGGAACTTCCTTGTTGCATAATCTCTTTATCTGTCAATCCAGAACCTGGACTGGTTTGACCTCTAGGTCTTGATTAAACACAGGGATTCTTTGTTTTTTGGTAACAGGGATCTATTTTCGTGGATCTATTAAATCCAGAAGAATCCTCATACCTCTTACAGAGCAAGTGATTTGAAGATCTATTTCCTTTTTCCTTTCTTTTACTTTGTTTTCCTTTTTTATTGGTTTTGTGCTCAAACTTACAATTAATAAGTGGAACTAGTTATGAATTGTATTATTCTTGACTAACAAACTCTTATTAGGAAAGAGCATATGAGTTCCTTTTAAACAAGTTGTGAGTTTTGGTTTTGGCTTAGAGGTGTGACGCTTATTGTAAAGTGAGTATTATTGTAATGCAAGTGAATTTTGATGAAGAGGATGGAAGAGACAATAATTATTTGACAGTTAGTAATTTTGATTGTGAAAATTGGTGTGTGATCGACAATGACACATCTTGTTATATGACCTTTAACAAGGACTAGTTCTATCCTTTCAAACAATGGAATAGTACTATCATATTGGATGATAATGGAGAGTATTTTATTAAAGGTAGTGATTTAGTATAATTCCAAATGTACGATGGGATTATTATAATATTAAATGTCTTGTACATTCCTGAGTTTCAAAAGAATCAGATTTCCTTATGTACTCTTGATATATAAGTTTTTTGATGGTGATAAGCAACTAAAAGTGTTAAAGGGTGTCAAAACTATAATGAAATGAAAATTATAGTATAGAATGTATGTCATAATAAGTAAGATAGTACTAGAATTGGTGGTTATATCTCAATAATTAGGGGAGAATAATCATAGTACAGAGTTGTGGCATTGTAGATTGAGTTGCATAAGTGAGTAAAGACTTGAGATTTTGATAAAAAATTATTGTTAGATGGAGTTGTGACTAAAAGGATGAATTTACTTAAGTCTTGTGTTCTTAGAAAGCAACGCAGGTTAAAATTTAGTTTTAGCATGCATAATTCAATTTGTATTCTTAATTATATTCAGTCGAATTTATGAGGTCTGACCCCTGTTCAATCCTATAGAGGATGCAGTTATTTTTCACATTCTTTGAAGATTACTTAAGAAAAGTACCTAATGCATTTTATGAAATTAAAGGATGAAGTATTTGAAAATTTTAAGAAGTGCAAGACAATGTTTGAAAACGTACTGGAAGATAAGTCAAGACATTTAAAAGGAAAAATGACTTGAAAATTTGCAATAGACATGAGTTTTATAAGAAGGAAGGTATAGTGAGGTATTGCACTATATGTCATATGCCACAATAAAATATAGTTAAAATAGATAAACTAAATACTCATATAGTGGTTAAGTGTTGGTCTTCTAAAGAAATTTTGGGTTAAAGTTGTTAACATTGTTACTTATTTGGTGAATATATCTCCAAAGCAATTTTGGGTTACTTGTTTGGTTAACAATGATATGTTCTCACTAGTTAAGAAATATAAAATAATACGAGTTGTTTTTGTTATAATATACGCATTTGATTTTCAGTTAAAGCAACTTTAAGTTAAGACTACATTTTTATACGAGAGTCCAAAAGAACATATTTATATATCACAACAAAAGGGAAGTTTGATTTTAAAAACAAGAAGCATGCATGTTTACTAAAGTTTGGACATGTGAAGTTTAAGTATCCAAACCTTATAAAGAATATTTCTACAATATATTGTATAAAATATTGACATCAAATTGTAATATTTCTACAAAATTTAATCAAATATTAATTTTAGGTTGAAATATGTCACCAAAGAGAAGACAGGATATGATGCGACCAAGATTCAGACCATGATTCAGAGGTACTTACTGTACAGGTAAAGCATCTCATGGTGTAGCAACTGGAGCTGAATCACCTTCTCCCTTCCAGCTACTACACTTGTAGATGAGGCATCACCTTTTGTACTTGCTGCTACACCATCCACCACCCCTACATCATTCACTACCCCTATACCGACAGAGAAATCAGGGGTAAACAATACGGATGAAGTGGCCAGCCTGGAATAGAGGGACCTGATGGAAGAACTTACATCACAATTGTCAATAATATGTAAGTGAAATTACATGAAACACTATACGTTTATAATTAAGTTATAGGTTTAAATTTTAAAAATGGTATAAATTTATTTGTTTTATATTAGGTTGATTCCATTTGGACCGTGATCAAGAAACATGACATCGAAATTCAAGGAGAAGATTGATCTTGAGGGTTATATAAGGAATAATATCTCTTGGGCGACAAAGGAATTTTACTATCTGGATTTTGAGGTATAAAAAAATTATTTTTTCTTTTTTAATTAACAGTTTTATACATTAATTAGACAAATATTATTACATCCTAAATATTAATCGAATTTTTTTCCTTTTGTTTCAGAAAGAATTTTTTTGAGATTCTTAATTTGACGTGATTATTTATAGAGTATGGGAGAAACGAGCACGTACATGTTATCGTGACTTTGTTGCTGCGATACACAGGGCCGGTGTAGAATCTCCTTACATTTCTAAATAAATATGGAGTCGTTGGCAGCAGTATTGGATATCACCTGAGGCAATGTCCATTTTAGAGCGTAATTCGACCAAAAGAAGTGGAGGACCGGGGGGGAGAGAGTCTTCCCGTACATACGGGAGGATTTATT
>JAOTJB010000008.1:17811507-17824522 GCA_027123815.1 Erythroxylum minutifolium | reverse complement strand
AAATAATAATACTAATGATACTAATAATAAATACTTAATAATAATGAAATAAGTAAATAAATAAAATAAAATAGAACTAAAGAATATATGAAACAAAAACTAAAAAGAAAAATAAAAGAACGATAAAAGGTAAGAAAAAGTTTCTCTGTTTGGTTGTTTAATAGATAGAGAAAAGATTGTTCTTGATGAGGTTAATGCTGAGCAAACCATGGTGCCGCACAGAATCGTAAACAGACTCATGATATAATTGTTTACTCGTGACATGTTTGTGTTAAAAATCTTAATTTCTAATATTAGGCAAATTGATTAGTTAGTTCTCACGAAAGAAGTTCAATTTGGTCTTAATTATACAAACATGACAAATTCAGAGTCTTATTAAGACGTAGAACCATAAATCAGACAATAATTCAGATTAACTAATTACTTCAAAAAAATTTTGCACCTTAATATTCATGTGTAAAATGTAGAGACCATGAAATAAGATGTATATTTTTACTTAATTTTTGGATTATACTCTACAATCTCTCTATTAGTTAGGGTTAACGCTCCCTAGACTCATTTTTCTACTAGGTGGTGTTGTTGTTGTATATCTTATTATTATATTCTAATTATTATGTTAAATATAATTTACTAGATTAAATTCATTTTAATTCAAAATTTAATTGTCTTATCATTTCGATTTGGCATTTTATAATTAGTTTTGATTGAAGCTGTCTTGCACATATATGTATGAGTTTCACTTTAATTTAATCAAAATTTTCTAATTAAATAAAACATACGCTTATTTTCATATATAAATAAGTATTATCTCTAGCAAAATTCAACAAGCATTTTTTAGAAAATTTAAATGATTTTAAAGCATGTTGATATGTTTAATTTCCAATCTTGAAATTTTAATTAAAAATGATATCCTTATTAACATATAAATAATATGTGGTGTCTTTACACATTTAAACTTATATAATAAAATCTAAAAAAATATTCTTATTATTCACAGTTTTTACATGTAATTTATATGATTTCTTTTAAAAAAACACGCCTATCAATATTCAATAAACATCAAATTTTTTAAATGAAGATGATCATGTCAATTTAATTTAATTTAGATAGATCCACTTAAAAATTTTCATTAGGATTTTAATTTCTTAAAATTAATTATTATTTAATTTTTCTTTAAAAGAATATATCAACACTTAATAAATGCATGAATAAACTTTAGCAAATAAGTTATTGTTTACCTTTAGCATTAAATATGAAAAGAAAATATACTTAGCCACGATCATACGTAATACTATTTTTTATAAAAACAATTCTTTAATTCCAAATATCTAAGGAGCCTTTTGAGTACTAACTTGTCTATCAACTCTTTTTCGTTGAATCAGTAACACTTACTGATTTGATATAACAATAAAAGTAAGAAGATGAAGAAGAGAGAATTCGAGCAGAGAGAAAGAGATCAAAATTGAGTTGATAATCTTGCATACCTATATTGGTTGTCACAGAATAATATATATTTTCCAACAAATATACAAGTAAACACTTATTAGTAGAGAAGTGGTATTGAAAGTGATATTATTTAATTAGGATGTTATCATTTAGAATGTAATAATCTTCGTCTTTGGCTCATGTCACAAAACCTTGTCCATAAGGTTTGTGGACATGTATCTTTGTTGTATTTCAAAGAGGAGTATTCAGGTGTGTTTCAACACTTTGCTAGACTATTGAACCAAGATCTGAGTTGTTAATCATTTCTTGGCTCTATTATCGCCATAAAATTCTTTCTTCTGTGATTAGTTCTTGTGGAAGAATAGGTGAGATAGTTTTGCCAATTGAAATATGTTTCTTCAATTGTGAATGTGAAACATAGTGTGAATGAGACTATTGAAAGGGAACTCCAACTTGTATGCTACCTTTTTCACTTTATCAAACACCTTAAAAGGGCCGTAAAAAAGATGTCAATTTATGACTACTCCTTATAACTAATGATGTTTCTCTATAAGATTGTAGCTTGACAAAGATAAGGTCGCCTATTTGATGTTCCTTATCATTTCTCCTCTTGTTCGCCTATTGATGCATTCTATGTTAAACCTTTTGTAAATAAAAATTAATTAATCGAATAGCAACTTTGCAATCCTTCAATAATTGATCCACTACTAATAACTTAGAATCACCTCCAACATAAGGAATGTGTAATATAGGCCCATAACCATGTAAATCTTCAAAGGGTGTTGTATTAATAGATGAATGGTGAGTAGTATTATATTACTATTCCCGAGGTAAGCCATCTAATCCACCCTGATGGATAATTGCTAGTCTCATACTTGAGATAGGTCTCTAATTTTATATTTAGTATCTCAACTTGCCTATCAATTTGAGAGTGATAAGATATGGATAATTGTAATTCAACTCTCTATTGACTTAATTCTTTTTAAAATAAGTTGATAAATATGAGTTCACAATCATTAGTGATGGTGGAAGACATGTTACAAAGCTTAAAGCCATCACATAAAGAGTTGAACTATTGATTCAGTTGTGTAAGAATGTTCAAAGAGGCATAAAGTGAGCATAATGGTAAATCTATAATGAAATCACATGATAGTCATTTAAAGTTAGAAATCCTTCTATAAAATTTGTAATAATCTTTAACTAATATCTAGTAGGTGGCATGGTGTCATAGTTGTTCTGTTGACAAGTTGGCATTGTCTAATTAAATTTCTTGCATCTTTCTATATGCATTTTCAGTAGAAAATTGCTTGAAGTCTCTTCACTATTACTAACATATTTAAGTGACCACCGATAACCTCTTCATAAACCATGGTGATAATTGTAATCCTTTATTCAAAGTTGCATCTGACTATTAATCTTCCTTTCTAACTTAAAATTTTATCATAAGTTCCTTTAGTTAATTTTGATATTAAGCACTTCATAAAGTTTTCCTCCTCCCAGTTTCTTCTTATTTTAGATAATAGCTTTCTTTGTACTTGTGACAATAGTAAAATAAATATTTCGTATTATTAACACTAATTTGTTGTGGAATGTTCCTTGATAAGGCATCTATTTTTATATTCTCATGTTCCTTTTTATACTTGATTTCAAAATTATAGCCCAATAGATTGAGTAACCATACCTATTATAAAGATGCATTTATATTTGCTCAAGAGGTATTTCAAGCTTTTGTGATTAGTACTGATCATAAATGGCTTCCCATTTAAGTAGTAATATAAGTATCTGATAGCCATGATCATAGTTAAACAAACTCTTTTTTATAGACAAATATTATATAATTTTTAGGAGCTACCGGTTTACTTCCATAGGTTAAGGATGCTTTTCTTGTAAAAGAACTGCTCCCAGTCTAATCCTACAAGAATTTGCTTCAATGATAAATGGCTTATAATAGTTTAGTTTTGAGGTTGGAGTTGTAGTCAATGATCTCTATAAGTCTTCAAAGGTTAGTTGTAATTCCTAGTTCTATTTAAAGGCATTCTTTTATTAAAATTTGGTGAGAGATTTGTTGCTAATTCTATATGTTTGATGAATCTTTTGTGATATCAAGTCAAGGAAACCTCTGATATTCTTTACTATCTGAGGTAATAGCCATTTAGAACTAGTTTCCTTCAACAAGTTCAACCATATAAGATACGTCAATATAGAATACAATTAACATATAATAATAATATCATATACACTCCTTAAATTATTATTATCATATTTATAACCAGGTAGATAATACACAAATTTATTTAAAGATATTTTATTTAACTTGATCCTTGGGGAAGTACATTAGAAGCAATTAGCAATATCCAAAAGATATTTTATCTGTGCTTACCACGTATTTATATCTTCAGACATTTGCTTTGATACCATTTTTGCCAAGCCGAAACAAATCATAGCATTCGATTCATATATCAATAATTTTATGCATGTACAACCAAATCACAATTGAAACACATATAACTTTATCCAAAAAAGGGAAAAGTTTTTATCAAATCTAAACTTTTTATGATATCAAAAATTAAAGTAATTCTAAATAGATCTTCATCATGTAGATCATCAGTTTTTGTTATGATATCAATAACTTCTTCAAATAAAGAGGAACTAATTCTATCAAGAGCATTTAATTAAAGTCTCTTAACTATCACTAACATACTTGAGTGACCACTAATAACCTCATCTTAAACCATGGTAATAAACATAATCCTTAATTTAAAGTTGCAACTGACTATCACTCTTCCTTTCTAACTCAAAATTTTATCATGTCATTGACAAGTGTTAGAACTTAAAGTTCCTATTTTGATATTAATTCCTTCGTAATGTTTTCCACTTCCCAACTTCTTCTTATTTTAGCTAATAACTTTTTTTGTACTTGTGACAATAGTAAAATAAATATTTCGTATTATTAACACTAACTTGTTATGGAATGTTCCTTGATAAGGCATTTGTTGTTCTATTCTCATGTTCCTTTTTACACATGATTTCAAAATTATAGCCCAATAGCTTGGGTAACTAGAACTATTAGAAAGATGCATTTAATCTTTGCTCCAAGAGGTATTTTAGGCTTTTGTGATTAGTACGGATCATAAATGGCTTCCCATTCAAATAGTAATATAACTATCTGATGGCCATGATCACAGCTAAACAAATTCTTTTTTATAGATAAATATTACATAGTGTTTAGGAGCTACTAGTTTACTTGCATAGGTCAAAGGATGCTTTTCTAGTAAAATAACTATTCCTAGTATAATCCTATAAGAATTTGCTTCAATGATAAATGGCTTAGAATAGTTAAGTAGTTTTGAGATTGTAGTTGTAGTCAATGATCTCTCTAAGTCCTCAAATACTAGTTGTGCTTCCTAGTTCTATTTAAAGGCATTCTTTTAGAAAAAGTTGATGACAGATTTGCTACTAGTTCTATATTGTTTGATGAATCTTTTGTGATATCAATTTAAGGAAACCTCTCATATCCTTTACTGCATGAGATAATATTCATTTAGCTATTGTCCCTACTTCCTTAGATCTATAGCTACTCTTTAGGTGAGCATAAGGCCTAAGTATTCCACTTGAAATGTGCATTTATTTCCTTTAATAAAAAATTAGTGATTTGCTAAAACTTCCAAGGCGGTCCTTAAATGCTTCACATATGTCTTAAATGTTTTACTACAGATAAGAATGTCATTAAAAGAATACAAGTATGAACTTCAAATGAGTTTTGAATATTTCATTTATCAAACTTTAAAATGTAGGAAGGGCATTAATAAGTCAAAAAGGCATTATTAAAATATCATAATGTCCCTCGTGATTTCAAGGATTGCCTTACGGATGTTTAGAGGGTTCCTCTTTATTTATTAATAACCTAACCTCTAGTTTAGCTTAGAGAATTAGGCAACCCTATATAACTTATCCAACAATTCCTTTATTACTAGAATAGGAAACTTGTCTTTTATGGTAAACCTATTAAGCTCATATGGTCCATACACAACCTTCATGAAATGTCTTTCTTCTTTATCAAAATTACTGAAGATAAAAATAGGGTAGAGTTATTTGTATAATCCCTTATCTCAACAAATCTTATACAAGTTCCTCAATTATTATTTTTTGTAAACCTGCACACCTATAGGGACAAACATTGATGATTTCTACTCCCTGCTTTAATAAGAATACGTGGTTATGGCTTCTCAAAGGAGATAGTTGGTAGATTGTACAAAGAGTATATTGAGCACAGCTAGTAAGGTCTCTAACTCCAATTGGCTTATTGTATCTCCTTTTATGATGATCTTATAATGGATAATTCTTACAACTAATGATCAAGTACTACAATTACCACATATACAATTCATTCATATTCAAAGACTGTTAGCAGCTTTTCAAATCTTTTTATCTCACATCATGATTTGATTAACAGAACCTCCTTTCAACAACACATGCTGGCTATCCTAATTGAATATCAATATTTGCTTCTTGAAGTTATTCAAAATATCCCAAGTATAGATAACCATTGTACGACCAATAAAAAGTCAGACCCACCTAGTGGTAATATAAATGTGTCAGTAATAACGATATGCCCTATAATGTACATTCAAAACCTTTATATAATTGTTAAATGCCAAGTGAAATATTTCTCCCACTATCACTTAATTGTCGGATCTTTACCGACGGTGAGACATCATCGTTTGGGTCGGTGTTACAACCATCTTCATATGAAGACAAGCGATAATAATGTATCTCAGTAAAGACTTGGTTAGCAGGGAGAGAACCATAAGATATAGAAACACTGTCTCACGACTTTGTTTATATATCTTCTAGTTTGTCTATGTCTAGTTTACCTTCTAGTGTTAAACGTGTGTTGTCAAATAAAATAGAAAATTTAGTAGAAATTACCCATATACCTATAGAAAATTATGTTTGTGAGTCTTCTTTACCTTTCTTGAATCCGTACAGTATATATTCTCGTGATTGTTCTTGGACAAGGAGTATTCGTACCATCTTGTCCACCTCACGTCCTAAAGCCAAGGAAATCATCCAGAGTTCTAAATTGGAACAATGTGGTCTTAGATCTACAACAGCAGAACAATACATAAAGCTTGAAATACCAAAGGATCTGATCTCTCTTTGGAGAGAGCACAACCATACACATCTTCATGTAGGGGCTATACGCCTTGTTCTCACACTTCATGGAAGAAAGGGAATACCTGCTATAGCCAAGATATCTCTTCTAGACACTGCCTACACAATGTACCAAAATGCCTTGAATGGTACCTTGTTGACTACTCTCAACAATGAAAGTGTCATACTGACGATAGCACCTGATTTCAACTTCAAGTTAGATGATCCCACTTTATCTGAACGACTATAAGTTCAGATCCAGATCATTGGAGCAGATCAAGATCCTACAGCCATCATGGATACTTTACATCACCAGATGATCTATCGTCTACAGAATCATGCTATGGACCTCAATTTTCCTAATTTAACTTCAGATGCTCTTTACATGATTGCTAATCATTCTAACGATCAAACTACTAATCTTTAGATCCCGAAGCAACTACCAGCGATGGAGTTTGAAAAGTTGATGCCTACTGAATAGATCACTAACTACCAAAAGGTGTTCCACTTGCCTCATCGACATTCTTTTCATACAACCACTCCACCAATTCTGAAGACCCTTATAGATGGGACTGTGAAGTCTATCTACACAAAACCCAATGAAGATTCAGCCAATTCTTCTACCCCAGGGGCTATATTTATAATCCAACCCGTATTTTCACTTAAGGAAGGTAAATCTGGTCCTTCAATCCATTATTTCAAATCTAACGGAGATCCAGTTTATGTTAGCCATCATCGTGGACATTTTGTATGGGATGTTGACCCATATATGTTCGAACCTGATTGTGAAGTCTGTCTCAAACCTGAGTCAGATAGTGACGATGATGATGATCGATATCGAACACAAAGGAGGAAGAAAAAGTCTAACAATCATTGTAAGCCTTTGCCACAATATCATCCACTAACAGATGATGAAGATTTAGATCTAGACGATTCTAGCCCATCTATTGGTCTATCTACTGAAGGATACAAACCCAAATCTCTACGAGAGATGATGAAATCGTCTTCATGTTACACAAAACCAGCAATTCCTGCTATGAATCCTACTCCTATTCCATGCATGATGGTAACGCCATATGAGGAACACTTTCCTCCATTATACAAGAGTACTGATGAATCAACGAGGGTATCTTTAACCCGTATATCTGAGCCTCAGGAATAACTTCACAAGGAACACTTGTATCAAATCTATGAGACGAAGTTCTAAATTGGCAAACACAGAATGCAGTAGCACAGAACAGAGTTCTACAAAGGATTGATTCTCAGCTTAAGGGAATTAGCCAACAGACACATACTACTCATCAAAAAGTTGACGCAGTGAAGCAAATCCAATAAATTTATCAATCTTATAATGCTCAGATCAAACAACTTGATGTTAAACTTCAACATTACATTGACATACATTATATAGGTCCTGACTTCGACAACAAATATAGAGAAATCAAGAAGATACAAGGAATTGTGTGACAAATGAAAGTTGATATGCATTCTGCACAGTCTAAAGTTGTATATAGCTCATCCTCTTCAGTATTTCCACATACACAGCCAGTATATGCTTCTCTTATATATCAGAAGTATCCAGAGGAAATTGACTATTCAAAGGCATTCAAGTTCAATTATCCTTTGATTAGGAAGTACATACTTCCTCATAAAACTCAAGCAACATAGGCAACTCAAGTACAGCTGACAAAGTCGAAATCTAAGTCTAAGCCTGAAAAAGTTCCTGAGCCATCACCTTCATACACAAAACCTGAACCAGTTAACCAGTGAAGTAAAACTATACAGATACGTACACCTATAGAATCTCCACCAAAGTCTCATCCTTCTACCTCTGTTGAGAAGGACAAAGTAACCATGACAGAGTTCATCGCAAGTATTAAGACTAGAACTACAGTAGAAACATCTTCATCAGAGGCATATTCTCAATCAGCCTAAAGCCTCTACACCAATATCTGAAGTCTCAACAGGTTATTCTGAAACCTCCAATCTAAAGACTGCAGTTGATATGACAAGTTCTGAGGAATCAAAAAGCAGTTCAGCCCAGTTAGCTGATCTATCCGACTTAGCACCAGTTCTGATGACTATGCCTGAACTAGCTGAACCTGAGATAAGTGAAGCGGAATCCACAGGTACTGAAACTTTTAGACCTACACAAGTACCAAAAGCTGAGCCAGGTGCACAGGTTATACAGACCAAGCCTTCTTCAGGTCCTTGGTTTACTTTTGATGATCTTCCACCAAAGAAATGGAGAGATCCACTGCATGAATTCGATGCATGGATAGATCTATAGGTGAATAGACCTAATCATCCTTTGCTAGATATTTTGTCTGAATTCACATCTCGTTTCACTGGTACTTTGCAAGAATGGTGGCAATATATTTCTGAGTATCAACACATGCAATATATCCAAGTCACTACAGCTGGAGCTCTTCTTGGAATTATTCGTAAGGAATTCATTGGTCACTTTCAACTGATTGATAAACAAATCCATCAGGAGTATTTTGCAATGAAATGTTGTTCACTTGACAAACATGATATCTAGAAGTATTATAAACGTATGACAGAAAGGTATTATCTTTTCAATGGATGGAATGATGTTAATCTTCAATATACTTTTATCTCATCCCTTCTCGATCAATTACAACCAGAGTTACAAATGACCATAACTTTGTTGCAAAGAGATATCGCTAATATATCTCTTGGAGAAATCTACCAGCTTACTCTCGCGTCTCTTGATAAGTTGTGTGATCAACATACCTTATTCAAGAATATCATTAAAGGTGGTCATATTCTCAAACAGGCTTGCAAGAAGCCTTATCTTCAGATAAAGTGCAAAGATCAGAAGAATTGTTAGTGTCATAGCAAGAAGAAAGCTCATTTTCAACAAGTCTATCATAGAAGAAAGTTCCACAGACAGATGGAAGGCTACAAGCCTTTACGAAGAGCCTACGGCAAAAAGAAAAGATTTATGCGGTTCTTTAAGAAATCCTCTCATCGATAGAAAACTAATCGATGTTTTCTCTGTACACAACCAGGACACTTTGCACGTACTTGTCCTCACTAAACCAAGAAGGATATCAAGTTATTGAAGCATCTGGAATCAGTTTTGCCAATTCATCCTTCAACTAACTTTGAAGATCTCGTTGAAGAACAATCTTAAGAATATGAGGACACAGAGTTTGTTGTTTTTATTACGACCGTTAAAGAAAAATCATCAAATGATTCTCTATACATGCTACAGTAGCAAATATGCACGAAGTTAGATTGTACTCCAGTTCAATGACCATATGTCCAGATCTAACTCTTTCAACAAGATAAATATGATAGACCTATCAAAGCTATTGGGTTTATAGATACTGGATCCAGCCGTATGATCATGAATCCCAACATTTTACCTTCTACAACATGGATCTCACATGATGAGTATTTTATAGCTGAAGATGGAAATTCTTTTAAGATCGGGCATATTACAAAGAGAAAGATCAGAATTTGATTTTTTTCACAGTGTACAGTTTAGACTAAAGTGCTTGGAAACAATTTACCTAACCCAGATATTCTCATTGGTATGGATGTATATTGAAAAGCTTCACCCTTACAGATCCTACCAACAGGCCTCAAGTATCGATCATTTTTCAGTCCATACACTTACATCAAAAATGTGTTTGCACTTTCTCAAGTTCCTACACCGTATGCCTCACTGCGAGATAATTGTTAGAGTATTGTCCTGAATCACATGCACAGTTTACTCACCCATATCCTCTTTGGAAAAATGCTGACTTTTTCATAAGTCTACCTTTCAAAAAGAATGAGGATATCAACTCTACAAAAGCCACACATCTAAGAATAAATCCTGATGATCTCAAGCTCGCACAAGATGAGTGTGTTATCCTTCTGAAGCAAGGACTGATTGAGCCCACAAAGTCCGATTGAACTTGCCAAGCATTTTATGTCAACAAACGTTTAGAGCAAAAATGCGGTAAAAAGAGATTAGTCATTGACTATAAGCCTCTGAATGCATTCCTGCAAGATGATAAATTTTCTCTTCTAAAAATCAGTACATAGGTACTATTTCTCAAAGAATTGTCATCTTTTCTAAGTTTGATCTTAAAGCAGGATTTTGGCAACTGGGTGTTCACCCCACTGAGAGATACAAAATAGCATTTTCCATTCGCAATGCACAAACCAATGGATTGTTATGCCATTTGGGCTTAAAATCTCCCCATCATTGTTTCAACGAACCATGACCAAGATTTATGAATCGATCCTCAATAGTGCAATAATCTACATTGATGATATTCTCCTGTTCTCAAAGACTCATAAGGAACATCAGGCCTTACTTCAACAATTCTTAGATCTTACTAAACAGTATGACATTATGCTTTCAGCCTCGAAGAGCATCATTGGTACTAATGAAATTGAATTTTTGGGTATGCATTTCAAAGATAAATTCTGTCAGCCCAGCCCATATATTGCACAAGAGCTATTACATTTTCCTGCAGAATATCTCACTGTGAAATATATACAACAATTCTTTAGGATTGTTAACTACATCCGTGAGTTCATACCAAACGTAGCAACTTACATTTCATGTTTATTCAAGTTATTCTTCTGTTAGATAATTGTTGAGAGGAATATATCCGAACATATCAACAAATTTTATTTTAGCTGTGTTATAATTACAAGGAATCTCTTGCTTAGTATTTACTTGTAATGTTGTTCCATAAATATATGAGTCTTTCTTATCTTCATAATTAATAGATTTATATAATAAAAGATTATATCTATAATTTTTTTTAAAATTATCTTTTTGGCCCGGTAACGAGCTTGCTTCAAAATCATTTTGTTTTGCGTAATGAATTAATTGGTCGTTTTCATATAAATTCCATTTGTTTAAATCTTTATTTTGAACTATACAATGTTGATTAATTCTATTTTGCCATTTTTGTGGTAGTAATCTAAACCAGCTAACCTGAGATAAATTATATTTATATTGATAAAAACTGCTTAACCAGTTTTTCCATTGATTCATTACAGAATTGTTCCAATTTTTGTCTCTTAATTCAAACGGAAATAGCCCCTGGATTCCTATTTTTTTTTTAATTTTATTTTTAAGAAAAAGAGATTCTCCGTGATATTGAAGGGCGGATCTTAATTTATATAAGTTAATAACTTGGATTTGTGATAATTTATAAAAAACGTATGCTTGTGACAAAGAGGATACGTCACAGAAAATCTCTGAATTTTTATTAATAACGTAAATATTAAGTGATTTTTTGATAATCGAAAAAAAATCGCTTAGATTTTGATTTGTTTTATCAATTCTTTTGAAATTTTCTTTATTATTGGAAATGTATTTATTAATAATTTTTATTGTTGATTCAAGAAAAAGTTGTGTATTGATACGCGGAATTGTGATGGTACCTAAAAAGATATCTATGTATATCTTTTCAATCCAAATTTTTATAAAAAAATGGGATTTACGTCCTAATCGAGTATTTCTTCTTTTTAATATATGTGAAATATTTTTTGATGATTTGAATTTTTTAGCATTATAACTTATTTTGTCCGGGTTAATATTTATTTCTGAGTTTATAAATCTGTTTTTCTTTTCTTTTCTAATTTTTTCTATTTCATTTCTCATTGTACTTGTTTTAGTGGCCAAACCTTTCATTTTTTTTTCTGTCAGTGAATAATTTGTCCACTCCATAGATGGAATTTGGCCATAAATTTTATGATTCTTGATTATCGAATCTTGTTCTTTTTTAGTTTTAGTTTTATTCAAGTCATATATGTCTCTAAATCTAAATAATAGAATTGGATTTCTTTTTGATTGTGAAAGTTTGTTTATTATTTCTTTTATAAAGAACATTTTTTTGATGACCCAGTTTTTTCTTTCTTTTGATAAATTGAAAAAGAATTTTTTTCTAGTTCTAGGACTTTGAAAAGAAATAAAAAAATTCTTTTTCAATTTATTAATTGTTTTTCCGAGTTGTTTAAAGATGGGGTCAAAAACCGAAAATTGGTTTCGGGGAAAGCCAAAAGGCAGTTCAGTTTCCATTCCCCAAACCGTTAAAAAACAAAAATTCTTTTTTTGTCCTTTCTTTTTCATTCGATCTTCATGAAGATGAAGAAATTTTAGCTTCGATCTGTGCCAAGGTTTTAGACGAAAAGGAAATAGAATCTTTATTTGAATACCTTCTGTTAACCAGTTTTTCGGAAATTCTGTTTCTGATAATTGAACTCCATTATAGGTGCATTTAACATGCATTTCTCTATTCCAATCTGTAAAATCTTCAGACCATTCGGGAAATTGAAAAAATAGCATACGAATGATATTCTTAACTATTATTAATGAAGGTAATAAAATATATTTTCTAAGACTGGAGTGGGTTAATAAAATACACCCTCTTATTAC
>JAOTJB010000008.1:17776450-17789081 GCA_027123815.1 Erythroxylum minutifolium | reverse complement strand
ACATATTTCTTGATATTAGTATATAATTTTTATTTATTTATTTTGTATAATTAATGATTTATTATCATTATATTGTAGCGAATTAGTAATGTAGACACATTATTTGAGTGCTTTAATAATGTATATTAACAACTCGTTGTTTATATACACAATGATTCAATAAAACCTTTCAAGGTAAGTCAAAGATATCAATCAATTCCAAAATTTATCACATTACACTACTCAGAATAGATTTCAAGATTTAATCCAAATTTATTACATTACAAGCTATCTGATTAACAATAGATTCCAAATTTTTTTAAGCCTCACACATTTTAACTCATAATTTATTATATGTGACACTTTGATGGACATAATGTTGCTAGATTGAAACAAGTCAGGTAGTTAAGAAATAAATTTTTTTGATGACAAAATTTAGTCTATTGATGGCTTTCTATTATAAATAATATTGTATTGGAACCAGAGATTAGGTATCACGTCTGTATCTTTTCTTCTCTAACCATACAAATGTTTGCTTCTCACTATATTTACGAACACGTTCATCCAGCTCCAAACTATAAAAAGTCATATATTCAAGGCATCACTTTTTCTCTGTTTGAGTTAAAAAGAGTTCGTCTTTATTTATCCACCATCTGTAAGTTCTTTGTTACTTTTATCATATGTTCTAATTCTTTAGTTTATTGACTTTTTTATCAATTTAATGATTATATGTGCTTAATAAAGTTAGAGAAGATGAATTGCATGTATCAAATTGTGTTAGTTATTCATTCGTGCAAAATATATAATAGAGTTGTTTGACATCTTTGAAGGACTCATGGGTGTCACGTAACATCTCACACCCGTGACATCCAACAAAATTACGTTGTTTTACTTCATGTTGTGAAAAATATACAATGGCGTTATTTTTATCTTTTTCATCATCTGTTGCACAAAATTGTCACTTTTTAATAAAGTGAGAATAGTAAATTATGTGTGTCGCATTTTATCCTAATCAAAATTTTTTTCTACCATAGATTGAACGCATCACATCTTCATTTCAGTGAACAAAAGTTGGCTTTGTTTATCCACCATCTGTAAGTTCTTTGTTTCCTTTATAACATTGTTGTTGGGAAAAATATATAATAGAGATGTTTTCTATCCACGGTTGTGAATTAACCTTGACTTACATGAACTTCTTAATAGCAGAGATTAAATGTGTAACATAATATCCTGTTAATCTTTCATTTCATTCATTGCTATTATGTTAGGTAGAATATATCCCAATCTGGACTTAAATGGACTTTTTGACAGAGTTCGCAATGTGTTTCACATTTTATCATCTTTTCTATAATACATGAAATGTGTTAATTTCTACCGTTACGCGGTCGTGACTTGCAAACGGTTAGCCACAAATTTTCCACTCACCACATTTAGCCTTCTAAATTTGTCTTTTTCTGAAATCGTTTTTTGTTTAAGGTTTTTTTCTTGTTAGTCTTTCCCTATTCAGTTATGTTTATTTTGCTAAAAATTTTATTATATAAAATTTCATTTTATCTATCGCATTTTTTAGCTGACATAAAATAACTTGTTTATTTCTTCTAATCCTTTATCTACCTCACACTTTATTCCAGTGATAATATTATGGTGACCTTTTTAAATTTTTCCCTTCTATCGTTTGTTAAATGTAAGATATTAGCATTAATGTTATTAATACGGATATTTATATATGTAAAAAAATATTTATATATATATATAAAGAAGGCTTTGTTAAATGTAAGATATTAGCTATAATGTTATTAATACGAATATTTAAATATAAAATATATTATTAATATATATGTAGAAGGCTAATATTGTCCAATAAATAATTAATAATTTTTTATTAATTATTGTTAATAATCTTTATCTTTGTTCAACACTTTTCTATGTTTAGAGATCGGATAGAAATGTCAAGAGACATAAAAAATATGTTGAAATGCCAGAAAATGAAAAAAAACTCCTATGACGACGTAAAGAAGCAAAAAGAAACGTACTTTGCCTTCTTGTTCTCAAACAGTTGGTCATCAACCTTTCTATTCTACCATTGATAATGTACCTTCTGACGATAAACTTTTTTTTAATCAATCTACTAATCAACTAGCACAAAATCAATTTATCGATTTTAACGTTAATCATATCGATGCAACTCATTTCTTTCTCTAACTAAAGGAAATTCTTCATGCAAAGTCAATACTTGAAGCATCTAATATCACATGTCATAATTTAGATTGTCCAACTGTATCTTCCTCTTCAATTTAACCTAGCACAATAATACCTGTCGAGAATTAAGGTATAAATCATTTTACCTGTGTTCTTTCCATTTCTTATTTTTATTGCGTAAAGTCATCAACCTTTCTATGAATCTTTGAAAGGATAACATGGTCATCATTTTTTGTCAAAGTTAACATCCTTGCAGAATTTATCTGTTGAGCCCTTACAACTTCATGTTGCTCCAAATTGTGAACATTATGATGCGAAGAGATTTTATCTAGATCCTCCGTCACTTTACTATTTATCAGGAGAGATTTCCAATGTTGCTCCTCAAATGCCATATGCTTTTAAAAGATTATTTATTAGTAATGATGAAGAATCTGAACATTTTAGGAAGAACGTTCATACATGCAATAATAATGTGGCTTTTACTTCATATAGAGATAGATATGATCGAGAACTAACAAAAAATAAGCAAGGCATTTACACATTTCGTGTTCAAGGTCAAGTTTATCATTTCCTTGATAGTTTATTTTCAACAACTGACAAGGTATCTGTTATCCAACTCTATTTCTTTAATACTGATAAGGAACTGAAAAGAAGGATTAAGAGTTTTGATAAACTTCATGGGGATACATTAAAACTGATTATGACAATTTTACAAGATAATCATTATGCCAAGTTCTTCAGAAGTCTTAGGAACATTCCAACGCTTAAGAATCATGTAATTGTTTTAAGGTGTTATCCTGGCCTTGATCAGCATATTTATAATCTTCCTATTGCATCACAAGTGGCTATTATATGGATTGAGATCAATGATAAAAAGATTGATAAATTTCCCCACATTCAAGTTTATACTCATTCGGGCACAAGTTATAGAATCTGGTCTTATTATGCTTATTATGACCCCCTTCAATACCCTCTTTTATTTCCTCGTGGTGAATTTGGAAGACATTGTGGAATTAAGCGGTTGAATCCAAAGAGAGACAAAAGTAATGTTTCAGATGAAGGATGTAATGTTAATTTCAACTCCTTTGCTGATCCATCTGAATTGTTCACTATAGAAACACGGGCAAGTTTGTCTTTTCCCTTTTCATTTTTAGAGTATTGTCTTATGTTACTATTTCACTTATCAAATTTATTTGTTTAATTATTAGTTGCTGATCAAGAATACTGTGAAGGTGGTACTATTTCTGCTAGAGAATATTATTGTTAAAGGCTCCAAATAAGAGAACGTGATGAATCTATGTTGCTCCATAGCTAAAGGTTTCTCCAACAACTTATTATGGCAACTTATATAAAGATTGAAACATCTAGACTTGATTTCTATAGAAAAAAGACAAAATGAGTCAAGGACAAAGATACTGCAAAGTGTTTTAGATAGTATTACTATTGGTCAAACAGAAGGCTGTAGAATTGGCAGTCTAGTTGTCCTCCAACTTCATTTGTCGGTGGTCTGAGGGATATAAAACGATGTTATCTTGATGCAATGGCTCTAGTACAAAAGTATGGCAAACCAGATATTTTCCTCACCATGACTTGCAACCCTATATGGAGAGAAATTCAAGATAACCTTAAGTTTCATGAAAAGCAATAAGATAGGCCAGATTTATTGGCTAGAGTTTTTAGAGCTAAATTTGAAGTTTTTAAAAATGAGTTAATAAAAAAACAAATCTTCGAAGACATTGCCGCATGTGTTTATGTTATTGAGTTTCAAAAGTGTGGATTCCCTTATGCTCATTTATTGCTGATACTTAAGTAGCATTCTAAATTGCTAAATCCAGATTTTTATGACCAGATCATATCTACTGAAATACCAAATCCTGATTAAAATTTGCGCTTATATTCTCTTGTCATTAAGCATATAATTCATGGTCCTTGTAGTCTTCTTAATAAAGATTCTCCTTGTATGAGAAATGGTGTGCAAAAACCATTATATTAAAAAAATTTCTCCTTTTACTGTTCATGGTGAAGACAGTTATCCATGTTATAGACGAAGAGATGATGGTCGAAAAGTTAAGATTTGTAGACATTAGATTGATAATAGATGGTTGGTTTCTTACAATTCGTACCTCTTGCTGCTCATTAATTACCACGTAAATGTTAAATTTTCTTCCACTGTTAAGCTTGTTAAGTACTTATATAAATATGTGTTCAAAGATCATGATCTTATCAATTTTAGCATTGTCGATCAAGAGAACAAAACTAATATAGATGAAATTAGAAATTTTCAAGAAGTTCGTTAGATTTCACCTCCTGAAGCTTTCTGGCCTATATATGAATTTCGTCTAGTAGAAATTAATCTATCAGTTTATATACTCTAGGTTCATCTTTCAGATCAATAGTTTATTTCCTTTGACAAAAATGCAGATCTTCTATATTTATTGAGAAAAATTGTCTTTTCCAAAACAATGCTTACTAAATTTTTCAAGATGAATTTGACAAATAAAAAGGCAGAAAAGTTGAAATGTTTGCATAAAGATTTTCCATAACATTTTGTTTGGAATCGAAAGACCAAAAAATGGTCAAAAAGAAGTCAAAAAAAAGTGATTGGAAGATTGTTACTGTTGAC
Source organism: Erythroxylum minutifolium (assembly GCA_027123815.1). Taxonomy (NCBI): domain Eukaryota; kingdom Viridiplantae; phylum Streptophyta; class Magnoliopsida; order Malpighiales; family Erythroxylaceae; genus Erythroxylum; species Erythroxylum minutifolium. The sequence continues at coordinate 17,784,280 of JAOTJB010000008.1, read as the reverse complement.
CCTAAAGAAGGAGAAAGGTACTACTTGAGGTTATTACTTACACACGTTAAAAAACCAACATCATTCGATCACTAGTTAACTATTGATGGTGAAAAAACATGTTGTTTTAGGGAGGCTGCACTGAAGTTAGGACTTCTAGCATCTGATTTTTATACACAAAAAACTCTAGAGGAAGCTGTTTTATTTCAAATGCAAGCTTTTCTTAGACTTTTATTTGCTACACTCCTATTCTATTGTTCACCAACAAATCCTAAACAGCTTTGGGAAACATTCAAAGATGATCTTTGTTCTGACTACCAACATACTTCCTCCTATACTGCATGTATATCTGAGGATGTTACAAGGATGGCTCTTTAAGATATTAATAAATTCCTATAACAATTGTGGAAAAGATTAAGCTATTATCATTTTACTGATTATCACTTTGAAGTTGACTATCATCAATGTCTTAGCAAAGAAATACAAAGTGAGAAGAATATACAGATTGATCTAGAAGACTTATTATTACATTCAAGGTTGAATAATGAGCATAAATACATTTTCGATTTGATTTTCCATTTGGTTTGGCTTCAAATGGTGGCAGTTTTTCTTCTGATAGTCCCGGTGGAAATGGGAAGACTTTCTTATATTGAGCTCTTCTTGCAATTTTACGATCACAAAGTCATGTTGCAATTATTGTTGCTACATCAGGTGTTACAACATCAATTCTTCCTGGTGGCAGAACAACTCACTCAAGATTTAAAATCCCACTTGATTTTTCAAAAAAGAAAGTTTGTCAGTTAAGTAACCAGAGTAGTATTGCAAAACTGATATTTGAATCTATTCTTATCTTATGGGACGAGGCTTCCATGGCAAAACAAGAATCTGTTGAAACATTTGATGACTTACTTTAAGATATCATGAACTCCAATAAGCCTTTTGGAGGAAAATTTGTTATATTTAGCGATGATTTTTTTCAAACCTTACCAGTTATAGATCAAGCCACAAAATAACAACTAATTGATTCAAGTCTTCTAAATTCGCATTTTGGCCACACATGCATAAATTTTCTTTGACAATAAATATGATAGCTATATCAAATCCAGCTTTTTGTGAATTTTTATTATGATTTAGACAAGGTACAGAATTAGTTGACAAGCAAGATCGAATTTTCTTACCAAAACAGTTGGTTATTCCTTACCATAACAAGGATAAATCTCTTAATAGGTTAAATTTTTTATAATTTTCCTTTACTATCAATTTTTATTTTTTAAAATTAAAAAGACATGTTTTTTATGCACTGTTGCCTTCACCAGGTTACTTGATAATGTCTTCCCTGATCTAAGTTTGTATGCATCTGATCCATATCAAATGTTAAATAGATGTGTACTATGTCCAACAAACGGTTGTGTTGACGAAATTAATGACATGATGATCAACAAATTGTCAGGAAATCTGCATTTTTACATAAGTTTTGACAAAATGGTTGACCAAAGACATTAAGCAGATTATGAAGATTTTCTAAATTCTTTAAATCCTAAAAGTCTACCTCCTCACAAACTCTTGCTCAAAGAAAGCTGCCCAATTATGCTCCTAAGAAATTTGAATCCAATTGGGGGACTATGCAATGGCACAAGGTTGATATGTAGATAGTTAAAAGACCATACAATTTCTGCAGAAATTGTTTTCAGACCTCACAAAGGAAAATAAGTTTTTATACCCAAGATTCCTTTGCAATCTTCATAAAATTAAAAAAATGGAATACCTTTTGTGAGAACAAAATTCCCTATTCGTTTATGTTTTACAATGACCATAAATAAATCCCAAGGTTAAACACTTGATTATGTAGGAATTTATCTCGTCAGCCCATATTCTCATATGGACAATTATATGTGACTTTGTCGAGAGCTCGGACTCCTGAATCTGTTAAAGTTCTGATTATTCCAAGAAATTTTGAGTCTTCAAAAATTGATCAAAAAATAAGAAATATCGTGTTCCATGAAATTTGCTAGTCAGTTAAATTATAAAGCACAAAAATTATCAGAAGTATATGAATTATTATGTTTAATTTTGTTTACTTTCATTCCATATAAAAAATATTTTCCTTTATTATTTTATTCAATATTTTTTAAAAGGATGGAAAAGCGTTTATTGAGCAAGGATATTTTACCCGGTACTCAATGGTGGTCATATGAAATTTCTATCCAAGAAAAACAACATATTGTGACATCAGCTAGCACACCACCGAAGAGACAAAAGTTTATCTTTTTTTATTTTGAGGTATAACAACTATACTTTCTTCATCAAATCTTCCCTTTTCATTAACTTAATTATTAACCGTATGTTTATTATTAGCAGGGATCATAAGTTGAAGTTGTTATCTTTAACAATGATATCGAACGAATGAGCTATATTTTGCAATTGTATAAGAAATATATCATTTGTAACGCCATTGTCAAGCCAATTCTGTCTTAGTACCTAACTAAAAACTTGAAAATTCAACGGATTATTACAAGTTGCACTATTGTTGAACTTTTAACAGATGATGATAGCATCATCCCCATCAAATTCAACTATACATCTTTTTCGAATCTTATCAACTATATGAACGACAAGAAAAAATCAATCAGTTAGATACTTTATTCGTTTCTTTCTAGAACTTTGAATTTTTCCCTTACTATATCTAACTATATTTATCTTTAATGTGATAGATATTTTGGCAGTCGTTGTTGAAGTCTTGGATCAAAAACAAATCAGTAAAGATGGCAAGCTTTCAACTGTCCAAAAATTTATTCTTGCCAACAAACAGTATGTTACATTCTCTATTATTCTCTACAGCTTTTAAAACTTGACACGAGTTCTTTTTTCTAACATTTTCCATTTTTATATTAGGCAAAAAACTGTTATAATGTCAATGTGGAATGATTTTGTTACTAATGAGGGCCAACAAATTGTCAAATCATTAAATACTTATCCGATAATTATATGTCGTAGGGTAAAAGTAAATTTTTATAATGGTAATTTTATTCTTTTTTCGTCACCCTTTCACATTTTTCTTTTATTTATCCTTCTATTTTATTCTTACCTTATAATTGAAAAATTTTAGGTGTTGCATTGTCGACGTGGTTTGACTTTTGATCTACCAATACAAGAAGCTGTAGGTCTTAAAAATTAGTACTGTATCATTTTTCATCTTTTTATGCTTTTAAATTTATAATTATCATTTTTCAAGGCACAAAAAAATACTAAAGAGCTCAAAAACCTTGTTAATCAAGAAGCTTATCTCAGATATAATCCTGATGTGTCTTTCGGATCAGATCAAAAAATTACTAAAATCATCTTCTTAAAGTCTAACATAAATACATTTTATGTTCTCCTATAAGTTTTCCGACTTATCTGATATTAATATTTCTAATCAAAATCTATCTATATATTTGCAGACAGTATAGATTAAAGCTCATATTTCCTTTCAACACATTTTGCAAAAATACTGGCATATGGCCTGCAAAAAATGCTTTCGTTCAACAACTGCTACATATGGAATTACATTCACTTGCAATTCTTGAAGGAAAAAACTCCCAATTAAACCCAGACATTTTTTTCTCTTTTTTCTTTAGAATTTTCTGCCTTTTCTTGTGATGCAGCGTATTTGTTGAGAAATAATTTTTTTTACAACATTGTCAAGTTAATCTTCTCAGTAACCAAACGAATGAAGGAAATAGTTGAGATATTCATCTTACACTTGCGAGAAAACTATATTTCACGGGTGTGACATGCTAAGTCACACCCGTGAGAAAACAATATATTTTACAGGTGTGACATGTTAAGTCACACACATGAGCCCTTCTCACGGGGTGATTTAACATGTCATGTATGTGACTTTAATTTTAATTTGATTGTCATGGGTGTGACATGTTAAGTCACACCCATGAGGCCTTCTCACAGGAGTGATTTAACATGTCACGAGTGTGACTTTTGCTCTTGGGATTTTTATTCTTTTTTTATAATCTCCTTTTTTTATAGGAAGGGTTTATTGTAAATGAATTATTATATATATCAATTAACATACATTTTCTCGTTAACTTTTTGTTTGAAAATCTAGATGCTACTATGATGTTGATTTAACAGACGAAACAGGAACTGTAACAACTTTTATTTTTGGTGAACTTGGTGAAAAACTCTTAAACTTCATTGTAATTAAAGCTATGTAATTTTACCATCAGGTTATATTTTTCATTTATTGTAAATAGATTTACATTTAATGACAAAAATTATTACAACTTTATCATTTTACTAATGATCTACATTTTTGCCTTCCCATAAAAAGAGTATTGAACTTTCTCTAGAAAAGGTACACGCAGAATTGAAAACAAAGACCTTTCTTGTTCATATCAAACCTGTCTAAATCCAATCACCTGATGGAAGAGAATGGTTCATTGTTATCTATTACTGCCAAACTGATGATGTTAAATTACAAAAGAGTTTAACTTCAATTCAAAAAGGTGATGACATTTCAATAAATGATCAAAATACCAATGTTAAAATTAAATCTACACCTATTTCAGGTTTTTATCATTACATATTCAATCAATCTTTCCATTTTGATCTTGATTAAACTATGTCTAATTTCTTTTTTTAGGATAAATTATATTATTATTTGTTATTTATTTACTCAGCATTTTTTTCAAAAAAAGTAATGTTCACTTTTATGCTCTCTGGCTAATATATTTTTGTTTTTTTATATTTTTAAAGATATTATTGGTTCTTCTTCAAAAGTATGACAATGTCTTCACAAATGATTCAGCGAAAGTGAACCGACACCAGCCTCAAGTGCAGACGTTGATAACAGCAACAAGAAACCCAAATTGTCGTAGACTTTTTTCGCATTACGTAAAACAATATAAGCATGTAATTTTTGCAACTTTGATGATTTAATTTCCTCTTTTCTTGAACTTTTTATGCTATCTTTATATGTTTCTCGCTTGTAATACAGTCGTAAGTTACATATCACAATTCTCTTTACTAAACTCATCCACATTCATTAAATAATTATTTTTAAATTCATACAACTTTCAACATATCAAAACAAACCATTATGTTAATTTGTTTTTTTGTTTCCTTTTAACATTCCTTCTTTTCTGTTGCATTTTAATTCCTATCATATGTTTCTTGAATAGATTCCGTAACTACGACGACAATTTAATAAAAAATTTACCTTAAAATGTTAGTTTGATTTGAACTTTTCATAAATGTTAAATGTTAGTTGATTTGAACAATTATGTTGATGTTACATAGCATTGTTCTCGTGATAATTCAAAATTGCACACAATAAACTTTAAAATTAATTTTTTTGTCTTAAACCACTTTTAATTTTATACGTGACCCTTTTTCATTTTATTAAACAATGTGCCTGATATCATAAATTAACCTATCCTTTTAACAATATTATTATGCAAATATAAAATAAATAACTACCACAATAGATCAATATCTATTGTAAATATTTAATGGATTACAGGAAGCTTAACCATATCACCATCAAGAATAAATATCCTCTTCCACGCATAGATGACCTGTTTGATCAGTTGCAAGGAGCAATAGTCTTCTCCAAAATCGACTTGAGATCGGGTTATCATCAATTACGAATAAAAGAATCTGATGTGCCAAAGACTGCTTTTAAAACACGGTATGGACATTTTGAGTTTTTGGTGATGCCTTTCGGATTAACCAATGCCCCTGCAGCCTTTATGGATCTTATGAATAGAGTCTTCAAGCCTTTCTTAGACCAATTTATCATAGTCTTCATTGATGATATATTGATCTATTCTAAAAGTGATAAAGAACATAAAGAACATTTCAGGATTGCTTTGAAGACCTTAAGGGAGAAAGAATTGTATGCTAAATTTGCTAAATGTGAGTTTTGGCTGAAGGAAGTAGTGTTTCTGGGACATGTGATTTCAGAAAGAGGGGTACATATGGATCCAAGAAAAATATAAGTTGTCGTGAAATGGGAAGCACCCAAGAATATAGCAGAAGTGAGGAATTTCTTGGGATTAGCTGGTTACTACAGGCGATTTGTAGAAGGCTTTTTCATTATAGCCGCTCCCCTTACCAAATTGACAAGGAAGAATCAAAAATTTATATGGACAAATGAATGTCAGAAGAGTTTTGAGGAATTTAAAAAGAAACTCACAACTGCACCAATTTTGGCCTTACCTTCTGGAAGTGATGGGTATACAGTTTATAGTGATGCTTCGAGGAAAGGACTAGGGTGTGTGTTAATGCAAGGAGATAAAGTGATCGCGTATGCTTCCAGATAATTGAAACCATATGAGATGAATTATCCCACACATGACTTAGAATTGGCTACTATAGTTTTCGCATTGAAAATATGGAGGCATTATTTATATGGAGTCACTACTAGGGTCTTTACAGATCATAAGAGCCTTAAGTACTTGATGAGTCAGAAAAAGTTGAATTTGAGGTAAAGAAGGTGGTTAAAATTATTAAAAGACTATAACATAATGATAGACTACCACCCAGGGAAAGCAAACTTACTTTGGCTTTGATTATTCTGTCAAATTTATATTATTCTAACATTAGAATTTTATTCTCCGTCTTCCGCTTCATCCCAATCATTTTCACCTATTTGCCTACCTATTACTGTGTCAAACTTACAAAGTTTAATAAGATCAAATTAAACATACGGCCAACTATTTTGATTTTATCTTTTCCTAAACCTAAACTAAGACTATCAATTAAACATACACATTACGGTAAAACCCTATCCACAAAGAGATCAAAAACTACATAAACATCAAAATCTACAATGACCCAACAAATTAAAATTATTTAAGAACCAAAAACTTCCACTGACAAATAAAACATTTTTGCATAACAACAAAATATATTTGGAATTGCATATGCATCCACATAATGCATATATTAATTATCCACAATCTTTCTTCTTCAACTATCTCTAATTTTCTTCTCCTCTTCCTTTCTCTACATCTCGTCTGGTCTCCAAACATGATGAAATGAGTGAAGATTAATACCCCTTCATCCCTCGTTCACAACATAATGTCATTAAGGTTCTTAAAATTTTCAAAGCACAAAAAGAAACCAAATTAGACAAAATTAACGATAACAATACCTTAATACTTAAATCATACTTATACTCAACCAAAACCAAAAACACTAAACTTTGAAAACACAAAAATAAAGACCAAATTAATAATAACAACAAATTATTTTCTCATTTAATAATTAAAGATGTCAAAGATCAATTCAATAAACACAACCTATGATTTTCAAACTCATAATAATTCGTGAACAAAATATCTTTCGCATGCATAACCATAATTAACAAGTATGTCAACTGAAAGACCATTAACAAGTGTGATAGACACTTACTCCACTTTCCATTCTCTCACCAATTTGATGTTCGTAAATATAGATTCATTATTCAATTCATGTTAAACATCTACCATAAGCTTTCTTACTAATCTAATCTTAACCACTAAATATCGAACACAAACATTAATCAGAAGGTTTTTATTTTGGTTGTAATGGGGTCAAGCTAAAGGTAGGAAAAAAGATAAAACTAGGCTTTACACCATAGAACTAATTGAGCATTTAAAACAATACAAATTGATAAAACATAAAACATTCAATTTTTTCTTTGCATTTACAAACTTAACCCTACCAATCTCTATGACTTTCCCTCATACGCGTTCTTTTTTTCTTTTTTTCTCTTCCTTTTTTCTTTTTTTCCTTCACATTTTCTAGTTCTCTTCCTTTTTTCTTTTTTCCTTTTTCTTGTTTTTTTACTTGATATATTTTCATTTTTTT
>JAOTJB010000008.1:17765648-17776350 GCA_027123815.1 Erythroxylum minutifolium | reverse complement strand
AAAATTAATATTTCTTGAAATTAGTACATAATTTTTAATTATCTATAATTTATGATTTATCATAAGTATATTTGCAATGAATTACTCATCTACGTCATCATTCACTCTATCACACCGTTGTGACATAGTGCTTGAAATGAGTATATAATTTATAGTTATTTATAATTTATAATTAATGATTTATTATAAGCATATTTTAGAGAATTAGTCATGTAAACAAATTATTTGGGTCCTTTAATATATAATTATTAATTATTTATAATTTATGATTTATTATACTATATTGAAAAAATTACTAAAGTCAGTCACCATTCTGACTTCTCACAACTGTAGCTTAACTCGCGATTTAAGTCACAACCGTGACTTAAAAAATCACAACCATGACTTATTTTAATTTTAACTTGAAATTATTATTACCTTCCATCATCTGTACACCATTGGAATTAAAACACAAGTCCAATTATATTTACTAACGGTTGTGAATTCAGTCACCTAAAGTTAATTTAAAATGAAATAACTAATACCTTCACATATTAAAAGTTTGAACATCTCTCCAATTTAGGTGTTTAAAATTGGCAGTACTCTAACTCTCAATCATGTCACTTTAAACTTTATTTAATAATACAAATATGATGGCTCCAAACATATTTTTACCTTACATTAGATTTTGTATCTACCTATACCTGCTTCTCTCCATAGATTAATAGTAATAGGTTCTAGTTAATAAATTAATAAACCTAATCATCACCAACTAAAACTTTATTATACATTTTCATTATACGTCACATGTTCGTGCAAACAGAGAAATAGTAGACGTTGGAAAATGAGATACATAAATGAAATACAAGTATTACCTGCAAACAACTAGATTTTCATTAAATGAATTGCAAAATTTATTGCAGTACACCATATTTTGATTGATGTTAAATTCAGAATCGATTTATTACCGTACACCATCATTTTAAAGCCTCATACATTTTAACTCATTATTTATTATATGTGATATTTTGATGGACATAAAAGCAAACAATCTACATTGAAACAAGTAAGAAATTTACTATTACTTAATCTTTAGTCGGTAGTTGAGAAATAAAATTTTTTAATGAAAATCTAACTTTACACTATCAATTTAGTTCTGTCGTATTATTCATGACTTTCTAACCCTATTATAAATAATCTTGTAGCTACCAACCAAAGATTAGGTTTAATTAAAGGATGGACAAGATCATTATGTGTTTTCTAACATTTTTAACCAAACCATGTCCGTATCCTTTCTTCTCTAACCGTATAAATGTTTCCTTATCAGTACATTTATGAACACATTCCTCTAGCTCGAAACTATATAAATCCATATATTCAGGGCATCACATCTTCTCTATTTTAGTAAATAAGAGTTGGCCTTTGTTTATCCACCATCTGTAAGTTCTTCGTTACCTTTCATCATATGTTGTTCAGTTTATTAAATTTTTTATCAATTTAGTGATTACATGCACTTAATAGAGTTGAGAAGAGGAATTACATGTATCACATCATGTTCTGTTAATTTTTCTTTCTTTGTTATTATGTTGTGTAAAATATATAATAGACCTGTTTTCTATATGTTGTTGTTGATAGATGTTATTTGATATAACAATGATAGCTTGATAAAAAAAGCCTCACAGGTCCCGTAAGAAGGTCTCATGGGTGTGACTTAACATGTCACACTTGTGACATTCATCAATTTACAAGTTCATCACCTCCTATATTGTTTTACTTGCATCAACTTCTTAATAGAGTAGACAACAGATGTTACATGTGTCGCATTTTATCCTGTTAATTGTTCATTCATTTTTATCATGTTGTGAAAAATATAAGATGGAGTTGTTTTTTATGTTTTTCATTATCTGTTGCATGAAAATCCCAATTGTCACATATGTAGACTTTTTAACAAAGTTAAGAACAATAATTATGTGTGTCGCATTTTATCTAGTCAATGTTTTAAACTATTTTAATTTCTATCGTTGCATGGTTGTGACTTGTATCCTTTCTTCTCTAACCATATAAATGTTTCCTTCTCAGTACATTTATAAACACGTTCCTCTAGTTCAAAACTATAAAAAGCCATATATTGAACGCATCACAGCTTCTCCATTTTAGTAAATAAGAGTTGGTCCTTTGTTTATCCACCATCTGTAAGTTCTTCGTTTCGCTTCATGATATGTTGTTCGGGTTATTAAATTTTTTATCAATTTAATGATTATATGCACTTAATAGAGTTGAGAAGAGGAATTACATATATCACATTATCTTCTATTAATTCTTCACTCCTTATTATTATGTTAGTCTAAAATATATAATAGAGTTGTTTTCTATCTACGGTTGTGACTTAGCCGTGACTTACAAGAACTTCTTAGTATAGCTGACAATAGAAATAGAGTTGATAATAGAAATTAAATGTGTCACATTATACCCTATTAATCCTTCATTTATTTTTATTATGTTAGGTAAAATATATAATGAAGTTGTTTTATATCTTTTTCATCAAATGTTGCACGAAAATCCCAATCGTGACATCCATGGACTTCTTAACAGAGTTAAGAATAGTAATTATATGCCCCGCATTTTACCTATCAGTCTTTATTATTTTTATGTTGTCTATAATACATAATAAATTGTTTAAATTTCTATCGTTGCACGGTTACATCAAATTGGCATAAAATAACCTTTTTATTTCTTCTAATCCTTTATTTACCTGATAGTATATTCTACTAATATTATTATGGTGACCTTTTCAAATTATTACCTTCTTTGTTAAATGTATAGTAATAGCGTAAATGTTACTAATATGGATATTTTAATATTTTAAAAATATATTATTGATATATATATAAAGAAGGCATATGTTGTCCAAGAAATAATTAATAAAGTTTTTATTAATTATTGTTAGTTGTTTTTACCTTCGTTCCACACTTTTCTACGTTCAAAGATGGATAGAAATGTCAAGAGATGTAAAAAGTATGTTGAAATGCTAGAAAGCAAAAAAAAAAAAAGAATTCCTACGACGGTGTAAAGAAGCTCGTGCTGCAAAAAAGAGAAACGCGACTTTACCTTCTTTTTGTCAAACTGTTGGTCATCAACCTTTATATTCTACCATTGATAATGTACCTTTTGATGGTCAACTTTTTATTCATCAATATAGCAATTAACTAGCACAAAATCAATCTATCAATTTTAAAGTATATCATGTCAATGCAACTCATTCCTCTCTCCAACTACAAGAAATTCTTTATACAAAATCAACAGTTTAAGTTTCTAATATCACATTTCATAATTTAAATTGTCCAACTGTATCTTCCTCTTCAATTCAACCTAGCTAAATGATACCTGTCGAGGATAAAGGTATAAATTTTTTTACCTTTATTCTTTCCATTTTTTATTACTGCACAAAGTGATCAACCTTTCTGTAAATCTTCCAAGGGATAAATTGTCATCGTTCTTCAATAAAGTTAGCATCCCTACATAATTTATCTGTTGAGCCCCTATAACTTCGTCTTATTCCAAACTGTGAACATTATCATGTGAAGAGATTTTATTTAGAACCCCCTTCATTTTGTTGTTCATTAGGAGAGATTTGCATTGTTGCTCCTCAAATGTCATATGCTCTGAAACGATTATTTATTAGTAATGATGAAGAATCTAAACATTTCAGGAAGAACATTCGTACATATAATAATAATGTGGATTTTACTTCATATAGAGCTAGGTATGATCGAGAACTAACAAAAAATAAGAAAGGCATTTATACATTTCTTATTCAAGGTCAAGATTATCATTTCCTTGACAGTTTAGTTTCAACAACTGATAAGGTATCTGGTATCCAACTCTATTTCTTTGACACTGATAAGGAACTCAAAAGGACTAAGAGTTGTGGTAAACTTCATAAGGATACATTAAAACTGATTATAGCAATTTTACAAGATAATCCGTATGCCAAGTTCTTCAGAAGTCTTAGGGACATTCCACTGCTTAAGAATCAAGCAATAGTTTTAAAGTGTTATCCTGGCCTTGATCAACGTGTTTATAATCTTCCTACTGCATCACACGTGGTTGCTATATAGACTGAGATTAATGACAAAAAGATTGATCAATGTCCTCACATTCCAGTCAATACTCACTCGGGCACAAGTTACAGAATCCAGTCTTACTATACATATTATGACACCCTTCAATATCCTTTTTTATTCCCTCATGGTGAATATGGACGGCATCTTGGAATTAAGCGATTGATTTCAAAGAGAAACAGGAGTAATGTTTTAGATGAAGGATGTGATGTTAATTTCAGCTTTTTTACTGATCCATATGAATTGTTCATTATGGAAAACATAGGGAAGTTTGTCTTTTCCTTTTTCATTTTTACAGTATTGTATGATGTTACCATTTTATTTATCGAATTTATTTATTTAATTATTAGTTGCTGATCAAGAATACTGTGAAGATGGTATCGTTTTTGCTAGAGAATATTATTATTATAGGCTCCAAATAAGAGAACATGATGAATCTATGTTGATCCATAGCTTAAGGCTGCTTCAACAATTTATTGAGAGGGCTTATATAAAGATTGAAACATCTAGAGTTGATTTCCATAAAAGAAGACAAAATGAGATAAGGACAGAGATACTATAAGGTGTTTTAGATAGTATTACTGTTGGTCAAATAGAAGGTTATAGAATTGGTCGTCGAGTTGGCCTCCCAACTTCATTGGTCAGTAGTCCAGGGGACATGAAACGATGTTATCTTGATGCAATGGCTCTAGTACAAAACTATAGTAAACCAGATATTTTTCTCACCATGACTTGCAACCCTATGTGGAGAGAGATTCAAGATAACCTTAGGTTTCATGAAAAGCCATAAGATAGGCTGGATTTATTAGCTAGAGTTTTTAGAGCTAAATTTGAAATTCTTAAAAATGAGCTAATAAACAAACAAATATTTGGAGATGTTTCCACATGTGTTTATGTTATTGAGTTTAAAAAGCGTGGATTCCATCATGCTTATTTATTTCCGATACTTAAGAAGCATTCTAAATTACTAAATCTAAATTCTTATGACTAGATCATATCCGTTGAAATACCAGATCCTGATCAAAATTAGCAGTTATATTCTCTTGTCATTAAGCATATGATTCATGGTCCTTATGGTCTAATGAATAGAGATAGCTCTTGCATGAGAAATGGTGTGCGCAAAGAACTATTACCCTAAAAATTTTACTCCTTTATTGTTCATAGTGAAGACAGTTATCCATGAAATAGACAAACAGATTCCACTGTTAAGCTTGTTAAGTACTTATATAAATATGTGTTTAAGGGTCATGATCTTCTCAATTTTAGCATTGTCGATCAAGAGATCACAATTGATATTGATGAAATTAGTAATTTCAAAAAGGTCGTTGGATTTCACCTCTTGAATTTTTCTGGTGTATATATGAATTTTGTCTAGCAAAGATTAATCTATCAGTTTATATACTCCAGCTTTATCTTCCAGATCAACGGTTTATTTCCTTTGACATAAATGCAGATCTGTTATATTTTTTGAGAAAAATTGACTTCTCCAAATCAATGTTAACTGAAATTTTCAAAATGAATTTGAAAAATAAAAAGGCAAAAAAGATGAAATGTTTATATAAAGATTTTCCAGAACATTTTTTGTGGAATCGAGAGACAAAAACATGGTTAGAAAGAAGTCAAAAGAAAGTGATTGGAAGATTAGTTACTGTTGACCCTAAAGAAGGAGAAAGGTGCTACTTGAGGTTATTACTTACAAATGTTAAAGGACAAAAATTATTTGATCACTTGTTAACTGTTGATGGTGAAAAAGCAAGCTGTTTTAGGGAGACTGCACTGAAGTTGGGACGGCTAGCATCTGATTTTTATATACAACAAACTTTAGAGGAAGCTGTTTTATTTCAAATGCCAGCTTCACTTAGACTTTTTTTTTCTACACTCCTGTTCTATTGTTCACCAAAAAATCCTAAGCAGATTTGGGAAACATTCAAAGATGATCTTCGTTCTGATTACCAAAATGCTTCCTCCTATAGTACATGTACCTTTGAGGACATTACAAGGATGGCCCTTCATGATATTAATAAATCCCTAGAACAAATGGGGAAAAGCTTAAAAATTATCATTTTACTGATTATCACTTTGAAGTTGACTATCATCAACATTTTAGTAAAGAAATACAAAGTGAGAAGAATATACAGATTGATCCAGAAGACTTATTACTACATTCAAGGTTGAATAAGAAGGATAAATACATATTTGATTTGATTTTGCATTCAGTTTTGGCTTCAAGTGATGGCATTTTTTTATTGATGATCTCGGTGGAACTGGGAAGACTTTCTTATATCGAGCTCTTCTTTCAATTTTACAGTCACAAAGTCATGTTGCAATTGCAATTGCTACATCAAGTGTTGCAGCATTAGTCTTTCTTAGTGGCAAGATAGCTCACTCAAGATTTAAAATCCCACTTGATTTTTCAAAAAAGAAAGTTTGTCAGTTAAATAAGCAGAGCAATATTGCAAAAATGATATTTGAATCTAGTCTTATCTTATAGAACGAGGCTTTCATGAAAAAATGAGAAGTCATTGAAGTATTTGATGACTTATTTAAAGATATCATGAACTCCAATAAGCCTTTTGGAGAAAAAATTGTTGTATTTGGCAGTGATTTTTATCAAACCTTACTAGTTATAAACCAAGCTACAAAACAACAACTAATTGATTCAAGTCTTCTAAATTCGCATCTCTGGCCACACATGCGTAAATTTTCTTTGACAATAAATATGAGAGCTATATCAAATCTAGCTTTTTGTGAATTTTCATTACGAGTAGGAGAAGGTACAGAACCAGTCGACAAGTAAGATCAAATTTTCTTACCAAAATAGCTGGTTATTCCTTACCATGACAAGGATGAATCTCTTAATAGGTAAATTTTTTAAATTTTATTTTTACTATCAATTTTATTTTTTAAAAAAATTAAAAAGACATGTTTCTTATACACCATTGCCTTCACCAGGTTACTTTAAAACGTCTTCCCTAACCTAAGCTTGTATTCATCTGATCCATATCAGATGATGAATAGATGTACTGTGTCTAATAAATGGTTGTGCTAACGAAATTAATGACATGATGATCAACAAATTGTCAGGAAATCTGCATTTGTACATAAGTTTTGACAAAATGGTTGACCAAATACATCAAGCAGATTATAAAGATTTTCTAAATTCTTTAAATCCTAAAGGTCTACCTCCACACAAACTGTTGCTCAAAGAAGACTCTCCAATTATGCTCCTAAGAAATTTGAATCCAACTGAGGGACTATGCAATGGCACACGGTTGATATGTAGACAATTAAAAGACCATACAATTTTTGTAGAAATAGTATTTGGACTTCAAGGAAAACTAGTTTTTGTACCTAAGATTCCTTTGAAATCTTCAGAAAATGAAAAAAATGGAATACCTTTTGTCATAACACAATTCCCCATTCGTTTATGTTTTCCAATGACCATAAATAAATCCCAGGGTCAAACACTTGATTAGGTAGGAATTTATCTCTGTCAACCCTTATTCTCATATGAACAACTATATGTGGCTTTGTCAAAAGCTCAGACTCCTGAATTAGTTAAAGTTTTGATTATTCCAAGAACTTTTGAGTCTTCAAAATTTGATCAAAAAATAAGAAATATTATGTTCTGTGAAATTTTCCAATTAGTTAAATTATAAAGTATAAAACTATCAAAAGGTATATGAATTGTTTTGTTCAAGTTTATTTAATTTCATTCCATATAAAAAAATTATTTTTCTGATTATTTTATTAAATTTTCTTTTTAAGGATGGAAAAGCATTTATTGATGAAGGATATTTTACCTAGTGCTCAATGATGGTCATATGAAATTACTATCTAAGAAAAACAACATATTGTCACATCATGTAGCACGCCATTGAAAAGATAAAAGTTTATCTTTTTGGATTCTGAGGTATAACAACTATACTTTCTTCATTGAAAATCTTCTCTTTTTCATTAACTTTATTATTAACTATATGTTTATTAGTAACAGGGATCACAAGTTGAAGCTATTATCTTTAACAATGATATCCAATGAATGAGATATCATTTGTAACACCATTGTTAAGCCTATTTCGCCTTAGTACCAAACTGAAGACTCGAAAATTCAATGGATTATTACAAGTTACACTGTTGTTGAACCTATAACAGATGATGATAGTATATTCCTGATCAAATTCAACTATACATCTTTTACAAATCTTATCAACTATATGAACGACAAGGAAAAATCAGTTGATCAAATCCTTTAATTGTTTATTTCTAGAACTTTGACTTTTTTCCCTATTATATCTAATTATATTTATCTTTAACATGTGATAGATATTTTGACTGTGGTTGTAAAAGTCTTGGATTAGAAAGAAATCAGCAAAGATGACAAACTTTCAACTGTCCAAAAATTTGCTCTTGCCAACAAATAGTATGTTACATTCTCTATTATTCTTTACAACTGTTAAGATCTGATGTGAGTTCTTTTTTCTTACATTTTCCATTTTTATAGGCAACAAGCCATTATACTATCAATGTGGAATGCTTTTGTTACTAATAAGGGCCAACAAATTGTCAAATCATTACATACTTATCCGATAATTGTGTGTCGCAGGCTAAAAGTTAACTTTTATAATGGTAATTTTTTTTCATCGCGCTTTTACATTTTTGTTTTTTATCCTTCTATTTTATTCTTACCTTACAATTGAAGTATTTTAGGTGTTGCTTTATCCACGTGGTTTGACTCTACAATTCTTATTGATCCACCGATACAAGAAGCTGTAGTTATTAAAAATTGGTACTGCCACATTTTTTATCTTTACTCTAACAACAAATAAACTTATATATAAATTTTAGAATATTATAATGCTTTTAAATTTCTAATTATCATTTTCCAAGGTACAATGAAATACTAAGGAGCTAAAAAACCTTGTTAACCAACAAGCTTATCTCAGATATAATCCTGATGTGTCTTTCAAATCACATTAAAAAATTACTAAAATCATCTTCTTAGAGTCCACCAGTAAGGTAAATACATTTTATATTCTACTATAAGTTTTCTCCCTCACACATTGTGCATCTGATATTAATATTTCTAACAAAAATCTATCTATGTATTTGCAGACAGTATGGATTAAAGCTCATATTTCCTTTCAATACATTTTGTAAAAATACTGTTATATGGCTTGTAAAAAATGCTTTCGCTCAACAGTCACTACATAAGGAATTACATTCACTTGTAATTCTTGCAGGGAGAAACTCCCAATTGAACCCAGACATTTCTTTTTCCTTTTTTCTTTTCAATTTTCTACCTTTTCTTATAATGCAGCATATTTGTTGGGAAATTAGTTTTTTTTACAGCGTTAGCAAGTTAATGTTGTCAACAAACAAATGAATGAAGGGAAGACTTAAAATATTCATCCGACGTATCAAACGTGACTTACACCTGTGAGAACAACACATAACAATATAGGAGATGATGAATTGTTGTATGTCACAGGTGTGACATGTTAAGTCACACCCGTGCGCCCTTCTTATGGGAGTTATTTAACATGTCATGCCTTTTAGGCATTTCAGATTTTAATCTATTTTTTAATAATCTCCTTTGTTATATCAAGTAACATACATTTTCTCATTATCTTTTATTTGCAAATGTAGATGTCGCTATGATGTTGATTTAACTGAGGAAACAGAAACTGTCATAGCTTCTATTTTTGGCAAACTTGGTGAAAACTTCTTGAAATTTAGTGCAATTGAAGCTATGAAATTTTACCACCAGGTTATTTTTCTTTACTTACTTCAAATATATTTATTTTTAATAATAAGAATTATGACAACTTTATCATATGACTAATGATCTACATTTTTTCCTTCCCATAACAAGAGTATCAAACTTCCTCTAAAAAACGTACACGCAGAATTGAAAACCAAGTCCTTTCTTGTTCATATCAAACCTGCTCACATCCACTCACCAGATGGAAGACAACGCTTCACTATTATCTATTTCTACCAAACTAATGATGTTGAATTACAAAAGAGTTCAACTTCAATTGAAAAAGATGATGACATTTCAACTGATGATCAAAATAACAATGCTAAAATTACACCTACACCTATTTCAGGTATTTATCATTATTTATTCAATCAATTTTTGCATTCTTATCTTAATCAAACTACATCAACTTCTTTTTTTCATGAATTATATTATCATCTATTATTCATTTACTTAGTATTTTTATCAAAAAAAAGTAATGTTCACTTTTATACTCTGTGGCTAATATATTTTGGTTTTTTATATTTTTAGAAGATATTTTTGTTTCTTCTTCAAGAGTAAGACAATGTCTTCATAAAAGATTTAGCGACACTGAACCTACACCAACCTCAAATGTAGATGTTGATGACGTCAACAAAAAGCCCAAATTGTCATAGACTTTTTTCACAGTACGTCAAACAACATAAGCACGTAACTTTTCTAACTTTTATGTTTTAATTTCCCCTCTTCTTCAACTCCTTCTGCTAGCCTTTCATGTGTTTCTTGCTTGTACTTGGATTTATTATTCCTTTACATTTTTAGCTCCTAATTTAATAGTTTTAGGAAACTTGTAACAAAATTG
>JAOTJB010000008.1:17721174-17742297 GCA_027123815.1 Erythroxylum minutifolium | reverse complement strand
TTCATCCTTCAACTAACTTTGAAGATCTCGTTGAAGAACAATCTCAAGAATATGAGGACACAAAGTTTGTTGTTTCTATTACGACCTTTGAAGAAGAATCATCAAATGATTCTTTATACATGCTACAGCAGCAAACACGCATGAAGTTAGATCGTAATCCAGTTCAACGATTATATGTCCAGATCTAACTCTTTCAACGTGATAAATATGATAGACCCATTAAAGCTATTGGGTTTATAGATACTGGATCTAGTCGTATGATCATGAAGCCCAACATTTACCTTCTACAACATGGACCTCACATGATGAGTATTTTACAATTGAAGATGGAAATTCTTTTAAGATCGGGCTTATTACAAAGAGAAAGATCGAAATTCGATTCTTTTCACAGTGTACAGTTTGGACTAAAGTGCTTGGAAGCAATTTACCTGACCCAGAAATTCTCATTGGTATGGATGTATATAGTAAAGCCTCATCTTTACAAATCCTACCCACAGGCCTCAGGTATCGATTATTTTTCAGTCCATACACATACATCAAAAATGTGTTTGAACTTTCTCAAGTTCCTACACTGTATGCCTCACTGCGAGATAAATTGTTAGAGTGTTGTCCTGAATCACATGCACAGTTTACTCACCCATATCCTCTTTGGAAAAATGCTGACTTTTTCATAAATCTACCTTTAAAAAAGAATGAGGATATCAACCATATAAAAGCCATGCATTTAGGAATGAATCCTGATGATCTCAAGCTCGCACAAGATGAGTGTGTTATCCTTCTGAAGCAAGGATTGATTGAGCCCACAAAGTCCGATTGAGCTTGCCAGGCTTTTTATGTCAACAAATGTTCAGAGCAAAAACGCGGTAAAAAGAGATTAGTCATTGACTATAAGACTCCGAATGCATTCCTGCAAGACGATAAGTTTTCTCTTCCAAAAATCAGTACATAGGTACTATTTTTCAAAGAAGTTGTCATTTTTTCTAAGTTTGATCTTAAAGCAGGATTTTGGCAACTGAGTGTTCACCCCACTAAGAGATACAAAACAGCATTTTGCATTCCCAATGTACAATACCAATGGACTGTTATGCCATTTGGGCTTAAAATCTCCCTATCACTATTTCAACGAACCATGACCAAGATTTATGAGTGAATCCTCAACAGTGCAATAATCTACGTTGATGATATTCTCCTATTCTCAACGACTCATGAGGAACATCAGGCCTTATTTCGACAATTTTTAGATCTTACTAAACAGTATGGCATTATGCTTTCAGCCTCAAAGAGCATCATTGGTACTAATAAAATTAAATTTTTGGGAATGCATTTCAAAGATAAATTCTGTCAGCCCAGCCTACATATTGCACAAGAGCTATTACATTTTCCTACAGAATATCTCACTATGAAACAGATACAACAATTCCTTGGGATTGTTAACTACATTCGTGAGTTCATACCAGACGTGGCAGCTTACATTTCATGTTTATCCAAGTTATTAAAAAAGAATCCACCACCTTGGACAGAAGAACAAACAAAGGCTGTTCAATATCTGAAGCACATATGTCAAAATCTTTCACCTTTGAAAATTTCTGATAAGGGACAACATATTTTACAAACAGATGTTAGTGACAATTACTGGGGTGCTATGCTTCTTGAAGAAATCAATAGCAATCGTCATTTTTATGGACATGCAAGTGGACAATTTCGATCCTCTGAATGTCATTATTACATCAGTTTTAAAGAAATCTTAACGATTAAAAAAGGCATTGAAAAGTTTGTTTTCCACCTTACATCTTATCACTTTGTCATTGAAATGGATAACACGTTCTTCCTCGAGATTCTTAATCAACCGAAGAAACATATTCCTAACAGTTAATTGTTGCATTGACAGGAATGATTTTCTCACTATAAATTCTCCATCCACCACATCAAAGACCATCACAATACCCTTATTGACTTTCTTTCTCGGCCGACTAAACCTATACTATTTCTATCAGCCTCTTTACATCATTTTTTCCTCTATTTTGGCTGATGACACTACCTAAATTTGTACGATATCAAAAGCCTTCTAATAATTCACATGACCCAGACTCTCTGTGATGGCTCGTACATTGGATGCCTTCATTATGCAATTTTGTCTTTTCCCTTTGAAGTGTTTTGCTAAAGGAGAATCTTTGTGGCCTATAAATCACTATTCAAGATTCATTGATATCAAGTTATTGTTTGCTTTTAGAAAAGTAAATTATTTTTTAAAGTAGCTTTGATAAAGGTGTAATGATTATATTCTTCTTTTCTAAAGCTGTAATAAGTGTGTTTTTAGGTATATTTACCTTTGTATCCCTGGCTTGGCCTATAAAACCAAGGCTTCCCTTCATCTGTAAGCAGGTTTGAAAACATTGAAGACTAGGTTTGAAAATGTTGGAATCTAGTTTGATAATATGAATATGAGTTTGAGTGTTTATCTCTGAATTCTCCCTCTCCTGAAAGCTTAAGTCTTGAGTGAATGCTAATACTAGTCTTGATATAAAGACAAGTATGCTATACACTCACCTCTTTTGAGGATCTTGTGTATTAGAAAGTCTAAGACAATCTAGGACTGTGCCTTACAAACAATTCCGCTGTATGAGATCAGAACTAACGGGAAAAGAGAGTCAATATTGTACGTAAGGTTCTTAAAAGGAAAGCTAAGAGTTACTTGCCCGCAGAGCTAGAAGAGCGAGAAAGGGCGTTATATCTCGGCCATCATATCTAGAACTTACAAGAGTCATACGTCTACAATCCACCTTGGAGTAACGTATGATCTCTTGATAGGTGTTGTTCGAATGATAGTGTTGACGTATGTCTAGGACAAATTGGTACATCTGTGTCCTTCCTAGTGGTATTAGAGCCATCAAATTACGGCCTGGGTTTACCTCACGTCGTGGGTTCGATTTTCCAAATATTAACAGGAGTCGTTAATAGTAAAGTGCCTTGTGGGCTCCATCTGTTGATTCAGGTTAGAGCGGGAAGTGTATTTAGAATTTTATATAGCCTTATCTTTAAGTTGTCTTTTGGGTAGTCTAGCCATCAGCCACTTGTACCCTTGACATGACTTATAGAAAAATGAGTCTATTTGTCTTTATCCAGCAGGTGACCTCAGTTAAATTAAATGCTTCCTCCTCTTTCTTTCGTCCTCTTCATCTTAACTATGAACGAACTTGACTTTCCTTTTTTGCATTTATTGCTTGCTGCAAATTTCCCATTACACCATAAACAAAGGACCTGACCCTTAAATTCTTAAATTTCTTGTTGCTCAATTACTTCTCTATTAGTCTGACATTACTTTTTTGCTGATGATGTATTTGGTGAAGGTAACAATTCCAAGGTGTTGATGTGTTTGTTATAAGAAGCCATTAGTATATGGGATAATTAATCCTAAAATTCTCAATCGTTTGTCATTTTTTAAATTAAGTATTCAAATTTTAAAACTTTTCAATTGACTGACCAATAACTTAAAACCTTAATAATTCAATTTAAAACACTAATTTTTACTGATATAACTAATAAATAAATATCCGTATAACATTTAATAAACATACTATATTAAAGATTAATCACTAAATTAAAAACTAAAAAAATAGCACTTGATTAAAAAATCTTTAAAAATTATACGTTTTCAAATATAATATCCCTTCGTATCACGGATGGTATGAGTTTGGCTGATAGCTATGGCTTCTTATTTCTTAGCTAGGACATACGCCTGTCGCAAGTTGTAAGGATTCAATAGCTGAACGGACAAACCAATTCAGGGTTTCAACCCTTTCAAAGGAAATGAACAATCAAATAGAATTTAAGAATCTGTAATCTATTAGAGAACTTATATTTTATTTAAGAATCTGTAATCTCTGCAATACCTATTTAAAAAGGCACAATAGTGACAGTTCCTAGTTGCCGCCGACTAGGTCCTTAAATACTTCATCTCCAAAGCGTTGAGTTACCCTAATTATATATTTTTTCCAGCTTGATCCATAACCGACATTTGACGCTTCATATATAGTCGATACACAAAACAAGAACTTGCAACGCCATCACTTGAATGAGCAAATACTTTGCTTACCCGGGTTGTTTGGAACTCTTAAACATCCTTCTCAATGAAGCTTGTACAACTTCACCAAGGCATATGATAAAACCATCCACTCCAGCAGCATAGACAGAATAATATTGGCAAAACCAGATCCTCTGTACCCACTATAGTATACCTATTCTGTTCCACGCGATCTCAGCCATACAAATGTGTGAGACTCATATAAAACCCATGTAAATCCCACACATTTATATGGCTGAAATTGCGTGGAACAAAATAGATACACCATAGTAGGTACAGAGGATCTCAATTAAATATTGGCAACTGTTGGTAGCATCATGACAAATACTAAAGTCAACTAGAAGATGAACTGCTTAACATGTCCAACAAGTTGAATTCCATAGCTGCTTTCATTTACACTGTGGCCTGCTCAGAAGTTGAACAACTATCAACTTGTATATACAACCACAAAACTTCAGGACAAGGTCATATTGGGCGGCCAAAATCAACCGCTTCAATATAGACGTGACAAAAATGATGAATTTACAGTTAATTTCAATTCAAATATCGCCGAGCAATTTCTTGAACTGCAAAAGCAAGGGATCTTCTCACCCTCATCTTCATGATTAAAATGGTAATCATATGTTATCTCTTCCCCAGGATATATGTCTCTCTCAGCGAAAAAGACTACCTGCATGCGTACAGTAGTCAGCAATAAATGTCAAGTAGTTAAGCTCATTGTTTGCTTATTAAACCATTTGAACTGTTTTTCAAGATAGATATTAGTTAACTGTTTTGTAACAAGGCATACCCAAGGCAATACCTTGGTGAACTATATCAACAATGTTTCATAAGCAGGCTGTGCAATGTACAACACCGACAAACAAGTATGCGGTTAGTCTAGTTCTTGAATTACCTTCTTTCCATTCCTCACAGAAATCACTTTGGCAACGCAGTTTGGCTGATGACACATATTCACAACTGAATAAGCAACCAAGTTGTATTGTTAAATTAAAACTTGGAAAAACTGTGAATTCATCATTACCAGGCACGAGTGATTCACAAAACGAGCTATGCCACCTTTACGGGTTGCATCAATTATATGTTCTTTATCTATCCGGAAAAAATAGCAGGCACCCTTATACTGCAGCTTCCTTCCAGACTGATACTCATTCTCTCGTTTGTCAGCAACACGTAAGCCAACAATCTCACCAATATACTCAACCACCTGAAATCATGGAGAAAATCATACTATTGAATCATCAACAACAAATTATTACCTGAATAAATCAGAAGGGTAAGATGTCAAACCACTTCACCACGGGAAATGAACCGAGATGTGTAAAGGCCAAGGGCATGTATGCCAGACTTGTAAACAACTAAATATTTCCATCCCTTTGCTTGTTTGTAGCGAACATACTCTTTCTGCAAGGAATAGGAAGAAGAGATATGGTAAAACGCAAGCGTGCTATACAACCACCTTCAAAAATTCAAGGTAGCAGTTTCTGCCGGCAACAACAAAATAGAGAAAAATAATAACATAAAGTAGTAACAATACCAAACAAGAAGCAAATTGTCATAGCAGTTCAATAAGGAAAAAGATTGAGGTGATTATAGTTGTGATTGAAGTAATAAAAAGACCGAAGTTTTCAATACAATAGCAAAAACAATAACAAAAATCCATATGCAGTTGTTTCTGATAACATAAATATTTTTTACTTTGAAGAGAACAGGAAAGGAAAATATGTAGGTGATATTGGTCTTCACAGTTTCCCTTTATCAAAATCTAATTCTTCATCCAGATGGGAAATCTCTCAACTAAGAAGAATATAATAATGTTTTCATGGCTTTACTTTTTCTTCTTTTTTCTCAAGAAATTTGATATTTCGGTGCAATCACCACAATGAAGCTTAGCCCCTCATTTGGTTTCCCAAAACTAAACATTAATTTCAGCATATTGGAAGATAAACATACCCGGCAGTCATATTCCTTATCAGACATTGGGACTTTTGAAGATATCAGGGCATGTGACTTCTGACCATTGATGTGAATCCAAGCATTTAACTGTTCCTGGGGGACAAGGCATTTACCATTCCCCTTTGACTGATCGCTAATATGCCAAAATCCATCCCGTTTGCGACCCTTGTAACCCTTATACAAGAATACGAAATCCGTCAATATCAAAGGAAGAACAAGAAAAACTTCAACTGATGACAAAAAATACCTCAGTCCTAGCACAGCTTTCTTTCTTCGCTCTTTGGCAACCAGTTTCACTGTTATCAGCACACAATACAGATTCCTTTGAAGTGTTAGTTGCATGTACAACACATCTACCATAAAAGCCCACCTTTTCATTATCCACACCTTCTATTTCACTCTGCAACAAACCCTACAATTCATGTAATAACAAAAGTCAACAGAAATTTCAATGTCAGATATGTGTCCTGACCAGAAGCAATGTATTCAAAATATTTATCAGCATAAAATGATCTACCAACATTTTAGCATTTGGCATGCTAACAAAAAAGTATGTAGATCCATTATGTTTATAGAAACAAGGTAAAATTTAGCACCCCTAACCTTCTTACTGGCACACCAAGGATGAAATGGAACATGGCAATTCACAACCCTGCATTGAATGCATGAACCTCCCGGTCGATTACATATAGAGCAAACCTGAAGACCAAGAATTGAATGCAATTTATTATCATCTCTACCTGCTGCAACATACATACAACATTTCTACATGACTACTATATCAAAAACACGACTTAAAGCATTGACTTGGAGAGTTTACAAACATGATACATCAAATGCTAGAAACTTAACTAAGAAATGATTGCATGATAGAATAGTTTATCCCACAAGACTTTCAAAAATCATTCAATTCAGAAGCTCAAAAGCTGGTTGAAGCCTAATAGTAAGGAGGGCAGAACAACTTGAAATAACACCTTTTGGTCACACAACCTTACAATACCACATCAAGAAACCATTCAACCCAAAAATTTAAAATATTAAGTTAGGAAAAATTAGATAAAATATTATTATGCTTAAAAGACTATGTCTCATTTCATCATTCTGAAAACTACTTTTCACATAGTTAAGAAATGATCACTTGTGCAGATATCTTAGCGAAACCATGATATAGCAGATTTTACAGGTAAATCAAATATTGCGCAAAATATTGACATAAGATTCAAACCAGCACAGAGAATCCAGTGAAACTACAACCACACAGAAGTCAAGTATTAACCATGGTCAGAATTTTTGTCTTAGTAGACAATTCACCTGCGGCTCAAATTGTACAAGTCAAATAGTATTGTACATATCTTATTTCAAATACTGGAAATTAAAAAAAAAAGTTTCCAGACATAAGTATCTCTAAAATGAATTTCATGTTCTTAAAAATATCGTGAACTTCTTAATATAAATTTTTCAGTGCAAGTACCATCTATTTAAAATGCTTACCACATTTGCTCTCGGGCGTGAAACGCCAGACACATCAAAAGCATTCATTGTATCAACATTTGGACATCGTGTCCCAGGAGTCCAGAGGCCACATACCATGTGAACCCACTGCTTTACAGTGGAATCAAGGAATCCAGCAGTAATGCTGTTATGTACCTTTAGATCCCTTGTACAGCCCGTGGAGTGTCCTGAAACATCCGCTTCGTCCCGCAGATCTATATTCCAATCATCTGAAGTTGCTGTTTTGATGTTTAATGGTCTAAAAACAGAACATTTGCTAATTCTAGATATGGATCCCACGGATTGCAACATGCTTAATTTATCATGCATAGTTCGAGAAGAAGTTGCATGATCAGTTTTTCTGCATTCTCTATCAAAGTTCCAGGCTTTCAAAAGGCTTTTGACAATTGTTCGACTCCGAAGGGCTTGAGTCATAGCCCCACCAACATAACCGCAAAGCACACACACCTGTAGTATATACTACATTAGAGAAATACAACAGAAAAGAAGAACAAACATTGTAACTAAGGATTTTGAATGCATGGACAGAGAATTATACAATGAAGCTAATATATATAAATATTTACATAAGCAATGGAATACTAGATTAGTTTGAAGCGGTTGACTAGCCAAATAGATGATTAAATAAAACAAGTATTTGACATTCATACTTTAAGATTAACTGCCAAAACTCACAAGCTAGACTAAGAAACAGAAGAAAGAAATGAAACAATGATGAAAATGTGAGGGAAAATTAATGTAGGAAAAAGAGCAGCAAAGATAAGCTCAAATACATACAGATTTATAAGAAATCATAAACTAAAATTGAACAATCAAGCGGAAAGCATAAAAAGGAATGACTAAACAAGTTTGTAGAAAACTAGATGTTAATTTTGAAATTTCATACAACATCTTTTGCGGTTGTTCTGCAAGGTCTGCAATACCAATAGCCTTTAGGCACTTTGGAAACACCATAGCAAGCTTGATGTACCTGCTTATCAAGAAAATTATGAGGATGAATGAATAATTTAAGCATGAAAGCAAGGTAAACTAAGACATGATCCACATACTCTAATCAAACACTGCCCACATTGCAATAAGAAATTAGCTTCATCTTTGTTTGAGCTTCCACATACACAGCAAAATGAATCAGAGTCGAGAATGGAAGGGCGCCATTTGCCTATAGCATATCTGGACCATAAGCACGTAAATTATCAGGATGAAAACTGAAAGTTATATTTTACAAGTATCAGTACCACTTGCCTTAATTTCAAATTCCATGTATTTGAAGGTCAAACGGCCAACCTATCTATGTAAACTCAATTGCTCACCTTTTGTCATTGGATTTGTGCCATTCGTCTATTTCAAAATCTTCTTGATCATCCAAAAATCTCCCCCTTCTTACTTTTGGATTACGTTTGAAATTTTTATGTGAACGTATTTTGGATTTGGAATCTTTTCCTGAAAAGGAAACCATGAACAAATGAAACTGAAATTCAAATTCAGAGGAAGAAATTCAAGGAACTTAACAGACAAATATCTGAAGAGAGATGAGGTTTATGTTTCTTGCCCCTACTTTCCCCTATTCAATCACAGAGAAATTTATTGTTTATGTATGATTCCTCGTTTCTAATAGGACATTTTATTGGCAGTCCCCATAATTTCCCTTGCTCACTCACTACTTCCAGATTTCACTTACATAGGCTAATCGACTATTCAGGTATTTATGATTTAACTGATGAGAAGTGGAATAAATGACAGTTCTTAAATTCCCAAACCCTTCTCCACTGCATGTATTCATTTCAACAAATATTCAATAGTTTCTGGCCCTCAAGACAATCCTCGTACTGTAAACTGATCTCAATTTTAAGGAAATGTATCCTTATCAAGCAGTTTATTAACCATTTTATCAAGGGGGAGTCCTCTTACCATTGTGTAGAAATGAACTATAATATTGTTTATGTATGTTTCCTCATTTCTGATAGGATATTTTATTGGCAGTCCCCATAATTGCCCTTGCTTGCTCACTCTTTACTACAAATTACTTCCAGATTTCAAGTACATAGGCTAAGTGCCTATTTAGGCATTTATGATTTAACTGATAAGAAGTGGAACAAATGACAGTTCTGAAATTCCTAAACCCTTCTCCACTACATGTATTCATTTCATCAAATAGTCAATAGTTTCTGGCCCTCAAGACAATCCTCGTACTGTAAACTGATCTCAATTTAAAGTAAATGTATCCTTATCAAGCAGTTTATTAACCATTTTATCCTGGGTGAGTCCTCTTACCATTGTGTAGAAATGAACTATAATAAAAGTGCAGTAGAATATACACCAATATGTGAAAACACCCTCAAAAGGTCTTGACATAAAGTACCTCATGCAAGAAAAATATAGAATCTGAATGTTTTACATTAAACTCACTTTGACTTGATCAGTGGTAAGATCCGCATAAGTTGCACTATATCATGGACCAATAAATACCCCACAATCAGGATTTTATACTATTACTAACTTTGAGAAAGCCGTTTTCAGGACAGATTGAGCAAGCAATACCTCTAACGCAAAGCTTCTTGTCAGTCACTTAAGCTAGCATTCTTGATCCCAACCTTAAACATGAAAAGTGAATTTTTATGTGAGAAAGCAACAAAATTTAGTAGATTACCTTTTAATGTCAGTTCATAAAGGCTTCGTTTCCGAATTTCCTTAAACTTTGGCTTTGGTGGAGCATGGAGATCATAAACGATATTGGAACCTCCGCTAAGTTTACCACTTCTTTCATTCCTGAACCTCAACAACTCAGCACATTGCTCATCATCGTTGATAAAAGTGTTCTCTCTTTCATGCACGGGATTGTGAAGATTCATTTCAACACAAACTAATGCTTCGTTGCTTTCATTTGCTTTGTTTTGTTTCAGATTGGAAAATTCCTTAAAGCAGGCACGGCAGCTGGAGCCTCTCTTCTCTGACTCCCTTTGCCATGTTATTACAGAGTTGAAGTTTTCAGAAAGCGGACATTTTTTGGCAGTTTTAAGAACCCTCTTGAGGGGAACAATTTTAACTGGATTAGAAATATCTACACCCATTTTGTCATTGGATATTTCACCATACTTCCCATATACCACAGGCCTTGGTTTCTCTAAACAAAAATTGGCCTGGTAACTTGAAAATTTTTCAGTGGAACTCCTTGAACTACATGTGATAATCTTCTTATCAACTGCATAACTTCCGTCTTGCATCTGAAACTCCATACAATTATCACCATTCCCAGTGCTTTGTAATCTCTTCCTTTCTAAAACCTCAGGGACATTATGGCAGTTGGAGCGACCACTTGAATCAAATTTATGATCCACTTCTCCATCTTTTTCATCATAAAGGCTATGAAGATCTCTTTTTCGAGACAGTGACTTGGTCAAAGATGAAGCATATTTTCCATGTTTGAACTGGGGTTTAACAAAGTGAGCAGAGAAGCACGATGGTTTCTGGGTAAAGGAAACGATTTCTGCATCTTTGGTTGAAGGTGGCCACTCATTGGTTCCATCACATGCATGGTATTTATCAAGCATTGCACGTCCAGTGACTGAAGATGCATCTAGCAGGTTGAGTTTTATTTCTCTCTTTCTCTTCCTAGTTTTCAATTGCCTATTAGAGTCTTGTGAATAATTGGATTTCCCACAAGCAGTAACACCTGTAAGGTTTTGATTCCTACCCTTCTTCCATGTCAAGGAATCCAAGAGTTTAACCTCATCAAGAAGGCTACGATGTGATTGGTTTTTGATTATTTTAGACAATCTGTCTACTCTAAGGTTAATCTTACAATTAGAATCATTTAAGTCTGTGCTCCTGTCACTTCCAAAAGCATCATCTGATGACCAGCATTTATTGATACCTGATCCTTCATCTAAGATATTGTACATTAGTCCACTATTCCCAGCAATGACAGTTGAAGAGTCCACATTATTAACATCTGTTGATGCCTGAGCAACAGCTAGATTAGAACATCCAGAAGATATGTTGGATGTTTCATGTTCCTTGGGGGGATCTGTGATGCCCAACCCATTAGAACACTTCGTAGAAGTATCTCCAAGTTTCTCCAACTTATTTCCTCTTCCATCAATTAACTCAGTTAATTGTTTGACACATGAAATGTCACAAACCCCTTTGGCTCTGTCACCCACATCTTTCCATTCAGAAACATGACCACTTCTATTCTGAGGTAGATGGACTTCTACTTCTCTGTATGGATTTAAGGAAAAGGCACTGCCATTTGAAACAATGGGAGCGTTGACATGATGTGAAGCTATGGAGACAGGAGACTTGCCATTGACAACACTCATCTTCTCTGAGGAGGATTCCAAAGGAGTTTCACCTTTTGATTTGCATTTGTCTGGTAAACATTTTGCAAGGGAGGTGCAGTTATCCTGAAGATATGGTGCTCTCTGACAGCAATTTTCATGTTCACAAGAATGAATGTTCCTGTTCTTGCTAATGGCATGCCTGTAATATTTGGGTTAAAACAACAGAACCAAACCAGCAGAATGTCATGAATATCATGATATAGTAACCTGATGACTTCTTAAGAAATATATTACTGTGCATAAATAATACAAAGTACCTTAGGGAAGAACTCACATGACAAACATATCAAAAATGCACAGCAATTTCTTAAAAGATACTGAAAATCCAACATGCATAACCCAAAATCATCTCCAATACTCAGAATATCAGAGCTATAATCAGTACAACATATTTAACAAACATCTAAGTTCAAAAGATGACTAATCAACAGGGTTATAAACGATCATGCTAAAATCGTTCACGACGTGGTGGTTTCTAAACTGACCATAATAAAGGATGCTGATGCTGAAGATGATGAAGTTGATGCCGGATGTCTCTTTCTTTACTCTCTAAGGAAAAACCTTGAGTCAGTCTTGAAAAACTGCAGCAATTACGCAAACCTGAATGAAGACCAAATTTCAATAAGGTTTGAGGCGCTAGACCATTAAAACAAATTCTATACAGCCACATGGATTAGGAATAATAAGCAGGTAGGAGAAAAATTATCATCTCTTCCCATTTTACCATTAGACCAATGGGTTGATTTGTAGCAACTTCAGAATCATCCTGCTTACCTCCAAGATTATGTATATCCTTATGTTCTCCAGAGGTTGAAGATTCCACAACACAGCATTGTGATTCAGCAACAGAAGTGCTGCAAAATATCCTTTGTTTTGGATCTTTCCCAAGGGAAGTAACTGCATATTGTTGTTTGGATAAATCCAATATCTCCCTCAATGCAAGTGGCCTAAGATTATTATCAAAAGGATAGATGCTACTGCCGCCAAGATTTTCTTGTGTTCCAAAAGCTGGAGTCTGATCTGATCTGGGGTCTAAATTAGATGGATAAAGGCCAACTGGAACTGTTTTAAAGTACATATCCTTCGTGCCACCCAGTGACGAATCCATGGGTCTAAGAAGCATATGGTCAACAAGTCCAATGTTCCCCATGCAAGGAGCCTTTTCAGTGTGACTAGAAATGTTTCCTGCTTCATAATCATTTTCCAGTTCAGTAGAGAATCGATGTGTCTGTTTTCTGTCAATGACTGCTGGCAAACCAGTAAAGTTGTTTTCATTGACAACTACAGAAGAAGACCCAGAATTATCTAAGCACTTGTGAGCTTCAGACCCAGAACCTGTTTCCAAGTAACAGTCACCACCAAAGTATCCAATCCTTTTAAGATTGTCCATAGATCTTACACAACCCAAGTCAGCTACCTTCAGTTGTCTATGGGCGGCATTTTGAACAATTTTTGGGACATGTTTTGGGTCACTCTTTACATGATACAAGTCACCGTATAGTCTAGGAGGCAAGATACGCTCATTGATATTGAACACATTGTTAGCAATTTTCGGGTGAGAGCTTCCCTCAGGTGGGATGCTAAAGTTTCTGTGTGAAAAAGCATCAGATGCTGCTGCATCAACATTGAGTATTGGTATTTTATCAACATCCATGGCATAACTGGCTACATGGTTCCTGTGGTCTAATTGATGTTGCACACTTTTTGGCAGGGAATTAGAGGGTTTAGCAACATAGCCACATTGTCTTAACAATCCCCCTCCCCAACAATTGGTCACTGTCACATAAAATAGTAAAGACCAAAAATGGTAAAAATAGAAATACAGTAATAGGAGCATACAAATACGAATATATGTAAGTAGCATTACAACTAACCATCATGAGTCATCTGTTTTTGTGATAATGGATTCCTCAAGTGTCCTGGCATGTTGACTGGTAGAGCCAGGCTTCCAGCAGACTGCATCTGTTGGTATGGTTGGCCAAGCCTTAACTCTATGCTTGAAGTGGCAGCATCAGTTTTCAAGGCAACACCATTCTTCCCATCTTTACTTCTGCTGATATAAGAACTCTGAAAAGGGGTTCTTAAATCCTGCAGAGTAGGGTGTGTACCTGAAAAGTTCTGAGTCTTCATAAAGGAACTTAAACAAGTAGATATAGACTGGCAAGCACTTTCTACTCCTTTACCAGAAAACTCCGGGATTGTTGAATAGTTAGTGACAGGGTGATCTGACATCTTTTCATCCCCCATCATGAGTGGGCTGTTTTGCGCAATGCCAACAAGGCCCTCAGGGAATAATTTGTTGCCATGTTGAAAATCTCTCAGTTGTTTGTTCTGTAAAGCATCAACAACTGAATTCTGGTCTGCAGGAGAGCTCTTTAAAAAATCAATATTGTCTAAAGGCCATCCCAACCTTACTAAACCTCCAGATGGGCCAAGCAGATGATTGCGGCCAGAATTCTTCAGCATGTTGGGCAAAGGCATACCAGATTTGATCAAATTAGCACTCAAGGACAACCTTTCAGGCCAGTCCCACCCACTCTGATCTTCTGGAACCCTAATCTAAAGCATCACAAAAACATCACCACCCAGTGTTCTTGTTGCTTCAAGCACATGCCAATAAGAAATATCACCATCCAGTCTACACAAGCTACCACATTTATAATAAAAAAAAAAATTCTGCTGAACATAATCATGAGAAGCAAAATCCAAGCTTTGGGGCTAAATAAATTAGGGACATAAGTTCATGACAATGCAAAGGCATGAACCAGTTGAACAATAATTATGAATAGTTAAAAATAATTCCGTGCCATTAATTCAAATTCCTTAACAACAGAAGAGATAGTTAAGCTTGAAATTAACCCCATTAGATAAGGTGAAGGGTATTGGTTGGGGGGGGAGGGGGGGGAGGAAAACCTCCTTTTTTCTCACCCAGATGAAGCGAATATGGTGAAAAAAAAATCTTAATTTGAAAGGAATTATACTAAATGAAATTTGGCACTAAAAGTGCAGGATAAAAATCTAAAACAAAGAAATGAATTGAATGGCCGTCTTTTGTTTGGCTGACAGGTTCACAAGTTTGATAAAAAGTTAATTCAGTAAGTGGCTCTCACCCCAAACTTATGGAAGTAGAGTTTGCGCCAGTTGGAAATTGTCTCTCCACTATCCATTTGGACAGCATCCCCAGGGTTAACATTCCACAATCCCGCATGCTGTCAAGTTAAAGCACCTAATCAAATTTCAAAATTAACGCTTCCAGCAATGGAAACACTTGACAAGAACTCATTGATTCCATTGAATCAGAACACCATAATGATATGCTGTTTGGAGAAGCTACCTCACAAAATTTAGAGACAGACATGTGGAAACGATGGCAAGTGCAAAGAATGCCTAAAAGTCCAGTATTGCTGAGAAGAAGATCCCCACCTATTTAAATATTTATTGAGTAGAAAACATCAGATTGAAAAATCAAATTTAGCACAATATGACTAATGATAAATCTTACTTATCTCTAGACAATATACACATTTATTGAGTAGAAAACATCAGATTGAAAAATCAAATTTAGCACAATATGACTAATGATAAATCTTACTTATCTCCAGACAATATACACGAGGGCACTCGCTTGTAGACATAGATACATTATGGAAAGCAGAAGATTCTGCTTCAAATGGCAGCTTTTGTGGTATTTGAACGCTCGTAGTCTGGAACTTTTTAGCATTCACAGGCATTGTGCAATTCCATTTCCCATTGAGAGAACAATAATCATTTAAGTCATTACAATGTTGCATGCACTGGCTAAATGGCTTAGCCAGATTTAAACTTTGACCACCACCGTTCACAGCTTGAAGACCATACTGCAAATGTGAATTACTACCAGAACAGGAACTTGCCACTGCCTTGGATGAAGCAAGCGGACAAAAACCTAATCCATCCTGCGGACTTTGAAAGTTTGCATTTTCTGATAGCATTCCACTGGAAATTGGTGGAAATCCAGTCCCAGTGGCATTGACAGCCATACTGCTTACTTCAACAGCATGTTTATTGGAGGCATTCGATGATTTTGGATTTGATAAATCCTGGAATTCACCATGCAAAAGGGATGCTGGCCCAGACAGAAGAGCAAGGAATGAATTTCCCACCTCTGCACAATTCAAACTACTAAAGTTCAACCCTGATAGGCTGTGAAACATTGGATCTGAAATCCGTCCATGCACCTGTGATCTTAAATCCTGACCAGCACACAGACAAAGATAGTAGTCTCAATTAATCTCCACCTATTTTCAGTAAAAATTAATAAGGATGATATAATCAATGACTTTTAAGAGGTGTCAATTACTTAAGGTTCTATAGAACATAGATGAATAAGCATTTTCTTAATTATTAACTAACAAAAAGCATTAAAAAACTTGAGCACTAAGTAGATGAAGACAAGAATCCACGTTCCAAATTCAGAAAAAAGTAGCTGCTTTAATTCCCTGACTGTTACCCATGATAATCACATTTTCCACAATCAATAATATGATCATGAGCTCATGCCTTTAGTGCCAAGCCCGTTTTGCACATTACGCAACAAGTATACAAATCATGTTGCTGGAGAGCTGCAACATCCAAGAAACACCTTAACATGCATCAAACCTATCTTCTTAATTCATTCCGGTTAACAAAGCTGCATGGCCAGAAAACTTATCCTACCAAGGCATAACATATCGAATTCTTAGTTTCCTCCAATAAGAACCTCAACATCACCAAAGATTTGCAATTACTCCGTGAACTTACAAGTCCTCATATAGCGATTCAGCAATACCTAATAAACTGTAAAA
The DNA here is from genome assembly GCA_027123815.1 of Erythroxylum minutifolium. NCBI lineage: Eukaryota > Viridiplantae > Streptophyta > Magnoliopsida > Malpighiales > Erythroxylaceae > Erythroxylum > Erythroxylum minutifolium. The sequence continues at coordinate 17,725,585 of JAOTJB010000008.1, read as the reverse complement.
GTTGCCTTAACGCTTTTCCAGTGATATTTCATATCTTACCTTTACAATCAGGTATTCAATGACTAATTCACTATCCAGCAATATCATTAGAACAAACCATTATCGGAAATGAAAGCTCTACAAAATTTACTTCACCTATAAAAGTTCATATTCAGAAAATTAGTTTCCATTTATAGATAATATCTTCATGTTTGTAAAAGCATATTTTGACATAATTATCTTGTAATATGCCCCAAAATGAAGCACAAATCTCTAGCGTCGCATATAAGTTTAATGTATTAGCCATGCTCTAATAAAACCAATCTTACGCACTTAGACGCACGAACAAGCCATGACCCAAATTTTCACTCACATCACAATATGACAAAGCAAACACATTTAAAGTTTGCGCACGATATACAAAACTTCAATAGACCCCTCAGACCATTTAGTAGAGAACAAAGCTATAAATTTAAAAAAAAACAAAGAGTGAGGAAAATGCAGGGGCTGAACTTGCAAAGAAGCACAGAGAATCAATCCATCAAAAAAAGAGACCATACCAAAGGTATGATATCCACAACTCATGTGTTCAACAACAAGATAAGTAGCAATGCGCATATTCAAATCAGAAATTACAAGATTCGGAGGTTCTTGCGAAGTAGATGAAGCCACGGAAGACATAGACGGTTGCAATGCTGAACCGCATTTGAAGTGGCAAGAGCTATCCATGGGTCGTACCCCTTCCAGACCTAACTATCTTCCATATAACCAGCGTAAACCACATAAGATTGAAAGGGAGGAAAAAAAAAAGGAGGACTCCGAAACAACACCTAAAGGTAAAGTATTAATTACTATTACAGGTTAATGAAACAGAAGATCCTCCAAAACCAGCATACTACTAAAGTTGAAGGGAAAGAAAGAGACGGAGAAGCGTCGAGAAAGGGATGAAACCCTAGATTTGCAATGAAGAAAAAAATGACTGAAGTAGAGACTGAGAATGAGATAGGAGAAAAAAGAGTGACGAAAGCACCTGTGAAATTTTATTGTCAGAAGGAAGGGGTTGACCGAACAGTGGCACGTAGTCGCGTGTACTGGATTTGATAAACTGTAAATCTTTGGATGGAACAACGAAGGATTTTAAACCGTTGATGGTGAACCAGCTGGGCAGAGTGAAAATGAAAAGAGGTGCAATTAAGGCAACTGTAGCATCACAAGGCGGGTGTTTCAGAGCACGCGCGGGAAAGGTGGTGTGGGGTCAGGTTTGGCATGTGAGGGATGAAAAGTGTAGGATGATGATTGGTTGGGGCAGGGGTGGGAAAGTGGGGTCCACCAAAAGTCCTTTTGTTTGGATAATGATAGGCAATCGCGTGGCATGGCTTTTGCCAAGAATGGGAACTCTCCTCTCCCGTAACCGCGTTGGAGAATCCTTCTCCAGGCATGGATGGTTAGTTTTTGTGCCGAGCTGCCGGCCTCACTTATTTCCATTTAAATAAACGTTAGTGCATAAGTAGTTTAACTTTTAGCTCCCTTTGGACGGCAGGAAATTAAAATGAATTTAACTTCTGATTATTCAGAAAATAAATCTATGTAAAATAAAGATATTTATATATTTAAATATTTATAAAAATTTTAATAAAAATTAGGTAAATTCTTATTATAGTGTTTAGTATGTAACAATATTTTATAGAATGTAATTTAATTTTGACTTGTATTTTCAATTATGTCCCTACAAATCGAATAAAAATTGAAATCGTTAAATAATATTAATTTGTAATACAAATTATATTATTAAATATTAATTTTTCATTATTGATATTTTAATCATATAATACTGTTATATCATAAATATAGTATTGAAAAATATTAAAAAATCTCGATAGAGTACAAATTAATCTACTACGTTCTTTAGATTATGAAAGTTTTTACTTTCCTAACTACTCAAAAATGAATCAAACATGATAATATAAATTTTAAGAAAAAGATTACTTTCCTAAGTAATAATCCATGCCAACCAGACAAGGCCTTATAATATTGTTAATAACTATTTATCCTTTGTAAATAAAATTAATTATAGAAGGATACGCACAATAAAATCATTTTTATATACATTCAACAGGGAACCAAATATTAAGGAATCTTCCTAGAAATCATATTTCTATGGTAACCAAACTCATAAAGAATATTGAAATAAAATTTGAATTGAAATGATAACATGATTTAAGTAAAGAATAAGTATAAAATACAAAAAAAAGCTTAAACAATGATAGGTTATGTGTGTTTGAGTAGTCTAATTGATGCCTTCACATATGTAATTTCCTTAGAGAGATCTCATGTAACTTTTCAACTTCAAATATCTTCCCTGTCTTGTCCACATTTTGACTAATTGCCTATTTCATGTCCATCATATCTTAACTGTCTTGCCTTCTACATTTTTGGATTTTCTTATTAATTCTTACGTCTAAAAATTCTCAGCCATCCATTTAACTCTTGAAACTTAGGATAACAGGGTCTTTCCACTCTTGATTTAAATGGTCAAATTCCTTTTTAAGGTTTCAACAATTTCTCTCTATATATGTTTGGTTGATCAGACCAAATATATAGTATTAAAAAGCCTCCTAAACTTTTGCAAAATAAATTCAAGTTCATTGATCAAGTTCTTTGAAATGGACCCAACGGATTTAGGAAGTTCTTCAAAAACTAAGACAAACCTAATTAGAAGAAGAGGCCTGGAAACGTATCAGGATGATCTTCATACATCCTTTAACCAAAAAGAATCCTTAATTGAAAGGGAACATTGGACACAGCAACTATAACAAGATTTCTTTGTGTTTAAATCTTTTAAATCTCCGTCCATTACAGAAGCTAAAAAATTTACTCCATTGGAATTTTAAATTCCTACTACTGCCCGAGGGTTTACCCATTTTGCATAAATTATCCTCACTTCATAATATTTACTACCTTAAACTCTAAGCAATCTTCGTCTTTTCTGTCATTTTCAATTTTTCTTTCTTCTCTTCCATGCTCATTCCCTCAAAACTCAGTGAACTTTCCTTACACAATGGCCTTTAAACATTATGCATCTTCTTCCTCCTCTACTGACTCCATTGAACTGGATGCTATAAATGTAAGCCTTCTGACTTTTCTCTGTTCTTTGTTTAAGAATTTTGCTAGTTTTCTTAAATTTATTCTTCATGCATTCTGTAAAACCTGAGGTACTTATCGAGTATTTCTCGTGTTTTACCAAAGTAAGGTAGAAAACTCTTAAACCTTAAATCTTCTTTTTGGGGCTTTCCTTTGATTTGTAGTTAAAATCTTTTTTACAACATGTTATTGAGAATTCCATATTTTGACCATAAGCAGAGATTACTTTAACCATTACAGTCCCCTAGTCTATTGAATCTCCCCACCTATCTCTCCCCTACCTAGAAAAGGTGAGTAAATCAAACTTCATACAGAAATTTTATTTATCACAGGCCCCAAGAGCTTTGAAGCTATACCGAAAGAATGTGGATCTATGGGTTAAATAATTTGACAAATTATAGCCCTCTTACCATTCTACTTGGAAGAGGCAAGGACTTCTCTTTTTAATTTTTCCTTTTAGACATGCCTCTATTTCACTCAGAGATGTTTTCTTTTATTCTAGTTTACCTGTTGTTGGGGAGGATTTTGTGTGCTTGGTTGACAAAACTTCTTGCTTGGAACTTAGTGCCTTTAAATGTTCCTCTTACTCTAGGCTTATTAACAGTTATGCTTCTTATAGGAATGCCATCTCTAAAGAAAAACACATTAAGTTCATTTGATTTTGATGAATTAGTTTGTTTTATGTCTCGTAAATAATAAACCAAGTCTAGAATTCCTTCCCTTATGCAAAGCAGTAGATTTTAGTAGATTTTTTGCTTTGCGTTCTATTTTTTTACGACTCCTTTATAGAAGATAAATATCTAATATGCCTTTTTTAGAGGCTTAATTTGTATCTATGATTTATCCGGCGTTTGAAATTCACCTATTTTTCAGAGCTTAAAGATAAAGAAGACATTCCTTCTACATATCCTATATTATTAGATTTTCTTGGCCTTCCTCTCTCAATGAGCTTGTGTAGTAAATCCATTAAGGATATCTTCAATTTTCTATATTTTTTAGGTCCAAGTTAGTGGACCAGCTTATTTTAAGGACTTCTCTGAAAGACTTTATTGTCTAAAATTTGAATCCTTCTGATTCTTTTTATTTGACTATTTATTAAAACTCCTCCTATCATATTTTGTTGAAAAATTAAACTATCTTATAGTAACTTATCATAATATTGCATATTTTGTGTTGTATTATAAGTAAATTTACTCTTCTATAACTGTTTATTGTTAGGTTGCCTTAGAATAAATCTTATGTTCTTTAAACATAACTCTTAGATAAGGGATACTATATAAAAATCATAGAC
>JAOTJB010000008.1:17689479-17704921 GCA_027123815.1 Erythroxylum minutifolium | reverse complement strand
GTTTGTATTTAAGGATTATTCCTTTTAAGTTAGATTTATTTTATTGAGATATTTATTGGGGCTATTGAATTTTTTTTTCAATTCTTCATTGAAATTCAAAGTTATCAAAGAATACTCTCTTTGTGGCCATCAAATAATTTATGAATTTAGTTCTTGATTCTTTATAATCAATGTGTCAATTTTTTATACATATATTTAACCTTTAAACTTATCAAAGAATTTTTTTTAAGTAACGTTGAAATAGTTTATTAATTTGATTATTAATTCTTTATAATCAATAAGATAATTCTTTATAGATCCATTTAAAATTTTTTGATTTTGATTACAAATTTTTCATGGATTCTTTAAAGTATATTTCTAATTTAGTTCACATCATGTGAGGATTTATATATTTAGATATTTACAACTTTGATCATTGATAAGTACTAATTACACTGTTTTGTAATCTTAATCTTGAGAGCATTTTACTTATATGTTGAGTATTTTATACGATTTGGTACTTAATTTAGTTTATATTTTATTTAAAGTCTTATTTTAGCTCTCTAGTGAAGAAGGAATGAAATCTTATAGATTGGACTCACTTTGAAGAAGTTCTAGAGATATTTTGGAAGAACACATCATAAATATGGCAATAATATATGATCATCTTCATTATTGTATATCAACTGGTGCAATTGGCTTCTTTAACTGTTTGGTCACATAAAGACACCTATATAATACCATATTACTTAACTTTAGAAATGTGTTCTTGATAGATGGATATTTGACTACATTTTAATACCCATATTTGATGTATTTTGTTTTATATTTTACACTTTTATTGTATATTTGGTACTTAATTTGCTCTAAGTGTATTTACATAGTATAATTGCCTTCATAGACTTAAAGGAGAAGAATTCAGATGAAATTATGACGTAACATAGAGAATTGACACAAGCATGCATTTCTTTAAATGATCTAATGCATGGCCATGCAAGAGACCGTGCATAACCCAATAACCTAAAAGTCCAAATAAAAGATGCTTTTCGGAAGCAATGGAAAAGGGGGAAGCAGTATGCATCATTTTGAAGAGTACAAAGGTGATTTGGAGCTTGATTGAGGAGCGGGAGACGCAGAGTTTTTATCAAAAAATCCTTCAGAACACAAGATTGGATGTCTACATCGTCAGAATACTTGATAAAGAACAATCAGGGAGATTTAAAATTATGATTCAATTGTTTTCAATTTAGTTTCCTGTATATATGCATCTGATTTCGTTTTTGCTAATGAGTAACTAATTTTTCTGTTAGTATTTAGGCTAGATGAACCTTTTTTGATATCGAAACATGTGTTGATTATTTTGTGAATATAATTGAGTTATTTGATTGTTGCGGTTCTAATATCTATTTTATTATTGTCTAGTAGTCTAATTTATTAAACTTTAATTTTATTTTATACGTAGCGATTGAAAAATCCTAGATTTGAATATATATATGCTAATTGGAAAGAGATGATTGCAATCCTAGAGATAGGATATATAAATCTTTTGGATTAGGGTCAAACCTAATAGATGGATTCATAATACGATAATGCAATCCTATAAAATTTAACCTTAGGAATTCGAATAGAAACCTTAGGATTAGTTATTAGTACACTCAGGGTCAGCTACTAGCATACTTAATCAACAATATAATTACATGAAAAAAGTTCAATAGGTTAAGGGTTTAAGGGGATTCAAAGCCTAGATACTAATTATTTGATATAAGTAATTAATTAAGTTATTTACCAATTCTCTACTTTAATCGAGTTTCTTGTTTATTTTATTTTCTTAATTTTAGTTTCTTTAATTCAAAAACTATGATCAATTTTTAGGGTAGATAATAGAATAATAGTAACTACTAGTACTCATTGTCTTCATGAGATCGACCTATACTTTTCGGTACTTGCTACAACTACGTTGTGCACTTGCAGTTTATTATAATTTTGACTATCATGAAATAGGTAAATTAGTTCTAAATAAGTAGTCTCAAGTGTAAAAAAGAGAGAATAAACCACATATATTGTAGTAAAGTTTATGTAAATTAGTTTTTTGATAGCTGTGAAGTATTATAGAATTATCATCGTCTCGTTTTGGTCCTGTGTTTGTAAAAATTTTAGACTTTCTTAAGATAGAAGAGAAGAAATTAGGACGACGATGAGAGAGATGTTTGAGAGGACTAGAAATAAGTCACAAGGCTTGAGGAAATTCAAGAACACATCAAGAAGGAAACAACCTTAAAGAAAAGTTCAAGATCCTATCAAGACTTAATTAAGAAGCTTTAAGATTTAATAGTCATAAGAATTCATTCTTTTATCTTATTTTCTTTATTAGTTATTATAGGTTTTCTTTAAATAAATTAGGATATAGGTCTATGTGGAATGAACTCTAGAATCTATTGATTTTGATTTTTTTTATATAATACAAGATTGTAGTTTTCTTGAGAATTACTTTTCTTATTAAGTTGGGTTCAAGTAATGAATGTAGAAAATTCAACCCCAGATTCTAATATATAGGGATTGCAACAGGAAACATAGAAAATCACTCATATATGATTAGATAAAAGCATGATTAATGAGATTTACATGGAGCCTTAAAGTTAGGACCTTATAAATCTCTTGTATTATGGTCAAACCTATTATGGGAATTCACTGAATGAATTAATAGGTTCTTAAGAGGTTTTGATTATAAGCAACTTTTGATTAATCAACTTAAGGATATGAGTTATATAACTTAAGAAAGAACGTGGTCATAAATTTAGAATGCCTATTAGTCTAAGTAACTAGGATTAAACATTAAATAAAAATAAATTCAAGCATAGGAAATCTTCTTGAGAGATTTTTCATTTAAATCTTATTTATCTGCTATTTTTTAATTCTTTTCTGTTACCCTAACTGGTAATCTCTTATTTGTTAATTAAGTTTTGTTAATTTTGATTTTCTAATTTAATCATTCATTTTGTTAGATTGGATGATAAAAAGCTAATTGTTATTAGTAATCACAATCTTATGGGATTAAAATTCGGGCTCACTAAGCCAAACAGTAGAAAATGATAGGTGCACTTACCATAGTGGTTTCTTTTAGTGTTATTATATGTTTTATTTATATCACATTAAGTTTTTATACCATTACCTGACACTAAAATATTAGAAAAATCTTATTTTTAATAATGCAATAATTTTTATTATTTATTTGTATTAATCTATGTTTTTTCTATTTTACACTTAATCATTTATATAACTCACTTTCTTGATCTTATATTTGTCACGAAATTTTAATATTTGGGTAATTGATGCTACCAATATTAAGCAAAATGGTTGGATAGGGAGAACCATGTTCTACAAGGGATTATGATATACCCGTTGCTTATGGAAACATTTGGATCTTAAAAAAAGAGGGATGGTAATATATATTTGGTAGCTTAATAAAATATTGATGATGCACTACGATATTGTGGTGGTGGCCACTCTAATCATAAATTTCAGGTGTCTTACAATATGTGGCAACCAAATGAGAAACCTAAATTTATGGGAAAATAGCCTTAAAACATCCTTTATTATGATACTTATAGTCTAGGGTGGAAGCACTATCCTAACTTTACATGGAATAATCAAGCTACACCCAAATTTTATAATAATAGTGATATTATAGGAAGCAACGTCTTTTGGAGTTTATGACAATATTTTTTACTTAAAATTAAAAATCATTACTTTGATATTAAAATATTAAAATATCACTTTAAATTCAGGAAGCCTTCATCCAAAAATTAGAGATTTGGATAAGAAATCTTGCTAAACTAGTCTTTGAAGGATAGTAAGGTGCTTTTCTTAGTTAAACCGAGCCAAATCTAAGGGATCAAGTAGATACAATAACTTTTAAGAGTAGAAAAGAGTTATAGGAGAAAGAGTAAGAGAAATAAGAGAGAGGATATTATTGTTCAAGAAGAGGAGGATGAGTAAAAAGAAGAAAAGAAGGATAAGGAGCCAAAGAAAGTAGTAGCTAAAGAGTACCAACAAAAGATTCTATACCAAAGTAAGCTCGAGATAGACAAAAAAGAACTTCATAAATAATTACATACTAACATACATTTTGTTGAAGTTCTTTTATAGATAATGAAGTATACCAAATACTTGAAGGATCTCCTTTTTAACAAGAAAAAGTTCAACGAGTTATTAGTGGTTACTTTAGATAAAGAGTGCTTCTACATCCTACAATGAGAAGAAAGAGACGTCGACGATTGAAGAATACTAAAATATGATTAAACTAAATAGCCTTAGATTCCAAAGAAGAGTAGAAGCATTATGGATCAAAGATAAGTGATTAACATAAATCTTTATAGTTAAAACTCGTAGGATTGCTTTATCAATTTATGAATTTTTCTAAAGGATATATGTCGGCCTATCTCTAGGTCTATATGCAACTCCTTCCAGTTATAGTAAAACTATTGCAACATCCCACAACCACAAGGTGCATACCCAAACATTCAAGAATATTCAAGTATATATCTTATGATAATGGCATATTAGAGCAAAAACAAATCCAACTTACACATGGCATCATCTAGCATAATCAGAAGTCATCAAATTTTAAAACCATTCATTGCATTCATTCACAAAGTCTACACTGTTTCCATTAGACGAATATTTACAAAACCTCATATAGATTCTAGCAAAAACTGCAAAATAAAAGCAATAACCCTCTGACGTCAGCTAACAGACCTCTGAGCTATAACATAGTCCAAACGTTCTTCTAATCCAGAATAAACACTCAGTCTCCTGTTTCGTACCTGAAAAACTACGTTGCAATTTTTATGAGTTTTGCGAACTCAGTGAGTGAACCATCATTGATGATTTCACTAGATTCACATACACAAATCACATATTCCATAATTATTCATACAGAACATGAATATTTCAAATACTCACACTGTTATGGCACATCATTTAATCAATGCAAATTAGAACATATATAAACACATACAGATGTATATGAGACTCTACATTCGTTATTAATGTTATGACCGAGTGCCTGTCACATATACAAATATTGGCCCATTAGGCTTAGTCAAAAACATATATCACGGAGCATAGCTCTACGTGCCAAATCATATATCACAGAGCAACGTGCAAGCGCTTGATACTAGCCACTCCGGTCATAACGTCTTTATTTGAGCATGCAATTTATGAAATGCATCAATTCATAATTTACCACTTATCACAATCATGTATAAATCACAGTCAAAATTTCATAATCATCGGACCCAAGTCCGATATTCAACTTTCGTTGAGAATTCATATAGCATAATATAACTAGAATTATCAAACAAATCAGAACACTTCTAATACAGTCCTAAATATATACTCCTCAGACTTTAAGTCCGGAATTCAGAAACAATCACAACAGCTCAATAATTAGAAGCTTAACAAATCAAATTAAATCAATCATAGGAAATTCATCTAGGTCGACTCACAGTATGATCCAAGAAGCTATTTCCTGGATGGTCAAGTAATGTCTGACTGGTGTCCGATGTGCTCCTCTAAAACATACACAACATATTTACAATATATCACATTTTTGCACTAATGTAAGTATTCCTTTATACATGTTCAATGACAATTCCGAGGTACTTTATTGTGATCCTTATCAATACTTCATTCAGATATCAAAGCCCTCATTAATACCATGTATATTTATAATTGGACAAAAACAAAACAATGTCAAGACAATTTCATAATTTCAATGACCACTTCATATTTTTCTTCTAATACACATACAGGTCAATTTTGCATACTAAATCTGATAAAATAAATGGCAAAATTAGGAAAAAATTTCTTTTGGAAAATTATTCAACCATGTCTTAAGTTTCTAATGACTCTAAGATCATCTAATTTGATTCAGTATACTATGAGTTATGCTCACAAAACCACAGACTATGTATATTTGAACATGGCTAGTACATGATCATACCCTCGAATTGTACAACTTATATCTTTCAGCTTAGATATCCAAAATTACAAACTTTATAACAATTTAAAGCTAAGAGCATAAGCTACAACTTTAGTGAAGACACCTCAATCTAAATCGGCTTACATCAATATAGTTTATTCAATAACCACAAGATATGATTTCTATCCTTGGTAATGCTATAGCCTAAGCTAAGGTACAGTTTCATGCCAAATCTGAAAGTCTTAGAGACAGAATCAAAATTCAACTTCTTAAAGAAAGTTGTAAACTTATGTCTCTAGTCTAATTTGAACTAAGAATCAACTTATTTGGAAATCTACAGATCAAGTTATAATTAGAATATCCAAGCATGTTCATGAAAATTTTCCAGTTCATAACATTTCAGCAGACTTCCACACTTTCATCCAATCAATTGCTTTCAATTTAATTCAGATAGCTCTACATTTTTATGGAGAGAAAGAAAAATGTCTTAGGAATCCATTGATCTAAATTTCAAGTCATTTGAAGTTTGGATGAAAAAGTTATAGCCAAAAGACTTAAGACTATTTAATGAAATACTCTAGTTCATAACCCATACATGCATCTACCACCTTTTTCTCTCTCTAGCACACAAATCTTCGTCTTCTTCACCAAACCCAGTTTTCTTTTCTTCTCATTCCTTTTCCAACTTAATCACTTCTAAATCATCTATTATGCTAGTCTATACTCACTGACACTTCCAAACAATTCAGAAACAATCCTAAAGTTCAAACATCATAAATTCGAACCCTTATTTTCACTTTCTCACACTACTGTAATTTTCCAACTCTCATAATATCATCAGATACACAACTCTTTTTTCCAATTCTTATATACACAACTCTTTATGTTCTTTAACACATTTCAATTCATTAATTCCTATAATAGTTCAAAAACATCTATAACAAATCAAAATATACGATTTCATACTAACACCAAAAATAAAGCATATTCAATTAAACACTAATTCTAGCACTCTCTCTTTTTTTTTCTGACTTACCTATTTATAGTAAAAATCTCATTTCAACATAAACTTTGCATTTAAATACACTTGGCCTTGACACTGCATCATTTAAACTTTTCCCTTAAATCCAAACTCATTCAACTCACCTCTGTTAACACTTCATAAATTTTCTATGCATGAATAGTGAATCACCATTTACGTAATCTTCTAAACCTTAACAGAAACACATATTTCTAAGTCTAGATTCCATTCAAATCAATTGAAAACAATTCCTAATTCTCAAACCCATAAGCTAAATTATTCAATACCGCAACTTCAAATCTCAAACCTATGCATGCATGTATATTTTTACGCCATAAAAACATCATCAACTTACTTACTTGTTTCAGTTACAAAGACAACCAACAAGGGACAAAAACACAACACAGAGATCATTTTCGGTGATCCAAAAGCTACAATAATTCTTTTCTCAAAACCAACTTCGTGGGTTTTTGCATGATATTTACATGTCACTTAACCCAACATCCATTTATCACAACAGACGCAACTCATTTGTCACAGTACAACTAGTTAAATGTCTCATATATATTATTGCCACGTTTCACTATATAAATGGTCCATAAATCAATATTTTTTTCAAAAAATTCACCAAAATTTTCAAAATACCCTAAATAATCCCACACTTGCCAAAACACATTTTAAGCACATTTACTAACTCAATTATACCCGAAAATGTCAATGAATGTATGTACAGTCATATGAATATGCAAGAAAAAAGTGTATGTCACAATTAATTTATGCATGATACGCATTTTCCTAATTTTTTCAGAAATTTCTCATAAGTTACTATTCTAGTCTTAACATGGGTAATGGGATGTTGCAATTCTCCCTTCCTAATAAAAATTTCATCATCGAAATTCTTACCTGAATAATCAAATAGGTAGGGGTACTGATTCCTCATATGCTCCTCCATTTCCCATATGGCTTCCTCACTCCAATGATTCTTCCAAAGGACTTTCACCATTGGGATCACTCGGTTCCTTAATTGTTTACTCTGATAGTCAATTATCCTCATAGATTCTTCAACATAGCTCAGATTACTAGAGACTTCAATCTCCTGGGTCAGTATCATATGAGTTGGATCTGATCGATACCGTCTAAGCATACTTACATGAAACACATTATTATTTGAGCAATTTCCGAAGGTAAGGCTAACTCATAAGCCAATGGTCCAATTCTTTCAATTATCTCATACGGACCAATATACCTTGGACTTAACTTACCCTTCTTACTAAATCTCAATACACCTTGCCAGGGTGATACTCTCATAAATACTCTAGCACTAACCTGATACTCCATATCTCGTCTGTGTTGATCTACATAGCTTTTCTATCTATCTTGTGCTACTTTAATTATGCTACAAATCAATTTTACATTATCAACGGTATCCTAAATCAAATCTGGGCCTTCAACGATTCTTAGGCCCTCTTCATCCCAATATAGAGGCGAATGACACTTCCTACCGTATAATGCCTCATAAGGAGCCATATCGATACTACTGTGATATTGATTATTGTAAGCAAATTTAATCAAAGCCACATACTGATCCTATGCTCCTTGAAACTCCAGAACACAAGCTCTAAGCATATCCTCAATAGTCTTAATCATTCTCTCACTCTGACCATCTGTCTGAGGATGAAATGCAGTATTAAAATTCAGTTTTATACCTAAAGCTACTTGTAGGCTACCCCAAAATCTCGAGGTAAATTGAGGATCCCTGTCCGACACAATGAACACTGGAATCCCATGCAATCTCACAACTTCATTTACATATCACTGAGCCAACTGATCTAATGAATAATTTTCCCTCACTGGCAAGAAATGAGCCGATTTGGTTAGTCTATCAATAATGACCCAAAGGGCATCGTGTTGCCTCAGAGCCCTAGGCAAACTCATAACAAAATATATTATGATTAGTTCCCATTTCCACTCCAGAATAGGTAACGAATGTAATTTTCCAACAAGAGCCTGATGTTCAGCCTTAACCTGCTGGCAAGTTATACACTTAGAAACGAACTCTACTACTTGGTTTTTCATTCCCGGCCACCAGTAATGTTGTTTCAGCATGTTATACATCTTGGTAGTACTAGGACGCATAGCATAAGCTGCTGCTTCCTCTAAAATCTCTTTTCTCAAATTATCACCATCGGACACACATATTCTTGGCCTTAACCACAATGTATCATCTCTAACTTCAAATTCAGAATCCAGCTTCACTTTCAACTTCTCAATTATCTTCATTAAGTCTAGATCTCTACTCTGAGCCTCTTTAATTCTCTCAAGCAACACAGGTCTCAACTTCAATGTGGCTATCAATGTATCATTTTGCTCTAGATTTAATTCAAAATTCAATGCTCTCAACTGAACTAGGCTTGGTAACCTCAATAATTGTACTTGAGCCATATTACTATTAGACTTCTGACTTAATGCATTAGCTACCACGTTAGCTTTGCTAGGATGATACTCAATGGTACAATCATAATCTTTTAACGATTCAATCCATCTTCTCTGTCTCATATTCAACTCTTTTTGGCTCAATAGATATTTCAAACTTTTGTGATCAGTGAACATCTGAAAAGTTTCTCCGTACAGATAGTGTCTCCAAATTTTTAAGGCAAATACCGCTGCAGCGAGTTCCAAATCATGTATTGGGTAATTAAATTCATGAGACCTCAATTGTCTCGATGCATATGCTATTACTTTACCATGCTGCATTAGTACACCTCTTAATCCCTGATTTGACGCATCATTGTACACAATGTAACCTCTAGAATCCGATGGGATAGCTAACAAAGGTGCAATAGTTAACCGATGCTTTAGCTCCTCAAAACTTCTTTGACAATCATCACTCCATCTGAAAGTCACATTCTTTCTCAGAAGTTTTGTCAAAGGGGCTGAGATAAGTGAAAACCCCTTGATAAACCTTCTGTAATAACCAGCTAATCCAAGAAAACTCCAGATCTCAGACACATTCCTCGAAGCCTCCCACTTCATCATTGCACCTACTTTCTTTGGGTCCACCTGAATGCCCTGTCTAGAAATTATATGACCCAAGAATACCACCTGATTAAGCTAGAATTCGCACTTACTAAATTTGGCATAAAGCTATTTTTCTCTCATTATCTGGAGAACGAATCTCAGATGTGCAACATGATCCTCTCTACACTTAGAGTACACCAAAATGTTATCAATAAAAACAATCACAAAGTGATCTAAATAAGGTTGAAATACCTTATTCATCAATGCCATAAAAGTTTCCGGAGCATTAGTCAAACCAAACGGCATCACCAAAAACTCGAAGTGCCCATATCTAGTTCTAAATGCACTCTTAGGAATATTAGCCTCAGCTATTTTCAACTGGTAATATCCCGACCTTAAGTCTAAATTTGTGAACACCTGAGCTCCCTGTAACTGATCAAATAAATCATCAATCCTCGGTAATGTGTTTTTATTTGTAACTGTGATCTGATTCAACTGTTGGTAATCAATACACAATCTCAGAGTTCCATCCTTCTTCTTTACAACAGTACCGGAGCTCCTCAAGGTGACACACTAGGCCTAATGAAACCGTTATCTAACAACTTTTGTAACTGGGCTTTCAACTCCTTCAGTTCTATAGGTGCCATCCTATATGGGGGTATTGATATAGGAGCGGTACCTGGAATAATGTCTATAGTAAACTTCGTCCCCCTTTTTGGGGGTAAACTCGATAATTCTGCAGGAAACACATCCAGGAAATCCCCAACAATTGGAATATCCTGAATGGTTTGTTCATTCCGAGTGTCAACTACATGGGCTAGATAAGCCTCACATCCACCTCAGATCAGTTTCAGCACACTCATAAACAAAATTAGTCAGGCTGGCACTGCCTAACTAACTCCTTGAAACACCGCTCTCGGTTGGTTAGGAGATTCAAGAATTACTTCCTTAATGTAGCAATTCATTAAAGCCCGATAAGCTGTAAGCCAATCCATACCAAGAATTGCATCAATTTCTTTTAACTGCAAGATAATCAACTCAACTTCCAACTCTGCCTGATCAATTCAAACTATACATCTTCTACATAACTCACCAACTACTATTGTACTACCCACTGGAGTATTCACTTCTAAACCACATTTTAGTATCTCTCGCTCATATTGCAATCTAGATGCCAGATGCAGTGTGATGAATGAATGTGTAGATGCTGGATCTACCAATGCATATGCTTCAAAATGAAAAACATTCAACACACTAGCTACCACATCTGGGGAGTTCTGCGCCTCCTGTCTGGTGATGACATAGACCTTGGTCTGTGATTGCAGCTGGTTACTCCGTACCTCAATCCTGACACTGGGCCCTGTTGACTGAATTTTGCCTCTACCTCTGCCTCTCTGTATGAGGTTTTGCAAATATTCGTCGAATGGAAACAGTGTAGACTTTGTGAATGAATGCAATGAATGGTTTTAAAATTTGATGACTTTTGAGTATAGTAGATGATGCCATGTGTAAGTTGGATTTGTTTTTGCTCTAACATGCCATTATCATAGGATATGTGCTTGAATATTCTTGAATGTTTGGGTATGTACCTTGTGGTAGTGGGATGTTGCAAAAGGTAAGAAAAACTCTTTTCACTCTGACCATCCAACTTCCAGAATAAGACTCGTAATTAGGTCTCAAGTCCCACCATGCATCAGTTTCGTATCAGAGCTAGATATGGAGGAACAAAGGCTTGTTTGCTTGGAGACGGAAGTGAGTTCACTAACAGCTTGGCAAGAAAGGATGTTAAAAAGAAATGCAGAAGATGTTTGTAGCCATGGATGCCAGGTTTGATCAAATTACTACCCACATAGTTTATAAACCTAAGAAGGGTTCAAATAACCAATCTAATAGGCGTAACCATACCCAGAATAGAGCTAACATAGATTACAGTCATCCTCCTAGAGTGAAGATGGATTTCCCACCTTTTAGTGGCAACGAAGATGCCATAACATGGATTTGTAGGGCAGAACAATTCTTTGAATTCTATGAAACTCCAGATGCAAATAAGGTGTTGCTAGCATATATTAATTTGGAAGGAGACACTCAATTATGGCTCCAACTGTTGAAGGAAGAAAATCAAATTTTTATATGAAAAATCTTCAAATTCAACCTACATGTTCGATTTGGCCCAACCCAATTTGAGGATTTTTTAGTGAATTAATGCAGCTACATCAAATTGGGACAGTAAGGGAGTATCAATTATAATTTGAAAAGTTGCTGATAAGAGCAGGGCGTTTGACAACATCTCAATAAGTTAGCTACTTTACAAATGGATTTAAGGAACAAATTAAGACGGATGTTCAGGCTTACAAACCCACGACTTTATCAGCTACCATGGGTTAGCAAGGCTATATGACGCTCTTCTGAATTCTACTAGGTGGATCAACACATTGGAATCAAAAAGGGGTATTAGTGCTAAGTTAGTTATACCTAATCAGACCCAACTACCAAGGAAGAAGCTAAGTCCCGCTGAGTTACAGAAACAAAGAGATAAAAGACTTTGTTTCAATTGTAATGAAAAGTTCAGTCTTGAACACCGGTGCAAAAAAGTTAATTCTTATTGAAGGATGTTGGCCATGAAGGGATGATGAGGATGTAGACATGGAGGTAGAAGATGTTACGACTATAGAAACTCTAGAAATTTCTACTCATGCCATTAGCGGTAAGCGAATCCCACATACTATGAAGGTACCGGGTAGAATGGGTAATCATCAAATCTCAAGATTGGTGGACTCGGGAAGCACTCATAACTTCTTAAACAATAGGATTGCAAACAGTTTGGGTATTATGCCAGCTAATGAGGGTCGGTTTGCAGCGGCAGTAGCAAATGGGGAGAAGCTCACAAGTTTAGGTTGTTGCAAATAGGTATGCATCACGGTGCAAAGGGTTGCAATTATTGTTGATTTTTATCTACTTGCTTTAGTTGGTTATGATATTGTTTTAGGAACTCAATGGTTAAGTACCTTGGGACCTATCACTTGAGATTTCTCTAAATTGCTTATGAAATTCGATATTGGTGGAAAGGAAATTGTTTTCAAAGGATTAACAACTCCTAAAGATAGAGTGGTAGATGACCAAAAAGTTACAAATGAGCTAAACAAAAGCAAGGAGGGAGTTCTCTTGCAAATTTTTGTTATCCATCTCTAAGACCAAGGTGAAGGCATCAAATCACATCCTCAATTGGAGGATATCTTACAATCTTTCACAGATGTTTTTCAAGAACCCTAAGGATTACCACCTCCAAGGTCTCATGACCATAAAATACTTCTCAAATAAGACATTGAGCCAACTTGTGTTAAGTCGTACAGATACCCACACTTCTAAAAGAATGAGATTGAGAAATTAAAAGTTGATTTACTAGCTACGGGAGTGATTCGTCCTAGCCAAAGTCTATATTCATCTCTAGTATTACTTGTTAAAAAGTATGACGAATCGTGGAGATTATGTGTTGACTACCGTGCCTTGAACAAAAACACCATTAAAGATAAATTTCCTATTCTAGTCATTAACAAGCTATTGGATGAACTTTATGGTGCAAGGTTGTTTACGAAATTGGACTTACGATTTGGATATCACTAGATTAGGATGAGTCCAGATGCTATTGCCAATACTGCATTTCGAACACATCACGAACACTACGAGTTCCTTGTAATGCCATTTGGATTAACGAATGCACCATCAACTTTTTAGGCATTGATGAATGAGGTATTTAAAGACCATTTATGAAATTTTTTCTTAATTTTCTTTGATGATATTTTAATTTATAGCAAGTCTTGGGAGAAACACTTAAAGCATGTCAGAATTGCTTTTGATTTCTTAA
Source organism: Erythroxylum minutifolium (assembly GCA_027123815.1). NCBI lineage: Eukaryota > Viridiplantae > Streptophyta > Magnoliopsida > Malpighiales > Erythroxylaceae > Erythroxylum > Erythroxylum minutifolium. The sequence goes on along the minus strand of JAOTJB010000008.1, from coordinate 17,691,058 downwards.
GAGCTGACAAATTATTTTTGAAAAGAGAAAAGTGCAAATTTGGGCAAGACAAGGTGAAATACTTAAGCCACCTTATTTCAGGAGAAGGTGTAGCAGTAGCTAATTATAAAATTACAGCTATGTTAGAATGGCCCAATCCTACTACCATTAAAAGCTTCGAGGATTTCTAGGTTTGACTGGATACTATCGTAAATTCATCCAAGATTATGGTAAGATAGTTGGTCCTTTGACACAAATGTTGAAAAAGGGGGGTTTCATTTGGACTCCAAAGGCAGAATTGGCATTCAAACAACTCAAATAGGCCATGACACAAGCTCCTATGTTAGCTTTTCCCAACTTTGAGCTTCCTTTCGTTATCGAATGTGATGCTTGTGGAAATGGCATAGGGGCTGTGCTTATGCAAGAACAACGTCTCATTGCTTATTATAACCAACTGTTGCAAGGTAAAATCTATTTTTGTCTACTTATGAGAAAGAAATGTTGGCTTTAGTTCTTACAGTAGAAATGGAGGTCATATTTGTTAGGGTAAAAATTTGTGGTGAGAACTGATCAGAAAAGTTTAAAGCACCTTTAGGAACAAAAGATTGCAACCACAACTCAAGAGAAATGGCTCACAAAGTTGATGGGGTATAACTTCATAATTGATTACAAGAAGGGAAAAGATAATATTATGACTGATGCTCTATCAAGACAACATGAAGAAAGTGACCTGATGGCTTTCTCAAGTCCTGTACCTAACTAGTTGGAACAAATGAAAGAAGAAGTGAAGCATAATTCCATCTTGCAACAGTTATTCCATCTATGTAGTCAAGGAGAAGCTGTAGGTCTGTGAAAGTTTAAAGAAGTTATTATTTACTTTAAAAGTTATATTTATTTATTGCATGACTCACCATTAGTACCTACAATAGTAGAAGAATTTCATTCAGGTACCCATGAAGGCTTTCTCAAAACTTTGCAAAGAATCAGATCAGTATTTTATTGGAAAGGGATGAGGAAGTCCATCAGAGATTTTATTCGGAAATGTGATACATGTTAAAGGCACAAATAGGAGAATCTTATTCCATCTGGCCTTTGACAACCACTTCCCATTCCTTCACAAGTTTAGACAGATTTATTAATGGATTTTATAGAAGGTTTGCATCCATCTAAGGGAACAACGACAATTTTTATGGTAGTAGATCGACCCTTAAAATTTGCTCATTTTATTACTTTATCACATCCACACACTTCTACTACAATAGCGTAACTATTTTATGAACATATATTTAAGTTGTATGGGATGCCTACAAGCATAGTTTGTGATAGGGATGCTACTTTCACAAGTATTTTTTAGAGAGAACTATTCAGGTTGTAGGGGACAAGTTTCAATTTTAGTTCAGCTTACCATCCTTAAACTGATGGACAAATCGAAGTGGTGACCGAACAATTGAAATGTACCTCAGATGCTTCATAAGGCAGAAAGCAAGTTAATGGATCCATTCGCTTCTTTGGGCTGAGCACTACTATAATACTAGTGTTCATTCAGCCACTAAAAAGACTCCTTATGAGATAGTATATGGAAGATCACCCCCATCCTTAT
>JAOTJB010000008.1:17663110-17673521 GCA_027123815.1 Erythroxylum minutifolium | reverse complement strand
AAAAAAAAGACAAATACAAGAATAAATCACATTAGTCATTATAATGAAATAAATAGACTAAGCAAAAAATTACTTCAACTAAATTACTTGGAGAGAAGTACTACTTAATTAAAATATTAAGATTATTTATAAAACAAACGACTCTAAGAAAAAAGTTTAAAGGGCGTAAGAAAATAACAAAGAGGCCTGCCAAAGATTTATATTGCAAGTCACGGCTTAAGTTCTACAAAGATATATCATTTTTGATCACTTAACAATATTAAAGTAGTGTTCATTATATTTTAAATAAGATGTAAAAGTGATAACAAAAATAACGATAGCAGTTTATTTAAATATTTTGTAAAATATTAAAGTAATAATAGCATATTAATTAATATTTAAATAAATTATTTTAAAGATTATACATTATATTGATGATTCATATGTTAAAATTTGCTAAAAATATATCTATGTTAAAATTTAAAACACTATCAGTACTATTTAAAAAACGTTAAGGTGTAATATAATATTATAAATAATAGTAAAAATAAAATTAAAATTTTAAGAAGTAACAATTCCTACTTTTTACCAAAAAAAAATTACAAGTACGCATTAGGGCCCTGAACATATTGTCGAACATAGAGTTGTACCCTTAAAATCCTTCCTTTATATATATATATAATATCATATTATTTTATTATCATATATTTAAAAATTCTTTAACTTGTAAGATTTTCTTTTTTTACTCATGAAATATTCTAAATGTAAATTGCTGATACTTTATCCTTTTCATTCTCTTTTAAGACTGCCCATCCTATTGTGTATAATATGATATTCGATTGGTGATGCACGGCATAATGTACAATGATCATACATAATGTTACATAATAAATAAAAGAGAGACCAATTTATACTGATTTGTAGCATTTTAAGTTGCATTAACTCTTAATCGTCAAAAACTTAAAAGACTATGATTATTTCCAAAATGTCAAAAGGATCAGGTCAAACTAAACATATAATAAATTTAGATAGAGTAGGTAAATCGCTGCCAACCCCATACTTGGTATGAATTGAATCTCTGAGACTGAGCTTAAAGACGAGCACAAGATCGCCCGATCAAGTCACTAGTTAATCCAGCCCAACTAAATCCAATGGAGTTTATGCTCAACCCATCTCTGACTCAGCAGGGAGTCATTGTAACTTGCAAGTGGAATTCCATGTCTGATGGAACAAAAAGAAAAGTGCTTGTGAACAAGTCACACGACATTACCCTTTCCATCCAATCTATCTATTCTATTGTCATCAAATATATATATATAAGAAATAAACATATCCCTGTGTTTTCCTATCTCGGTCACTTTCCAACAATAAGATTTAACTTGATTCTCAATGTGAAATGCCACCTACCCAGAGATGACATTAAAACAACTAAACTTTTTACAGAATAAAACAATTTCGTGAAATTTTAATGAAATGCATGAAAGCATAACAGAAAATTAAACGCTTTCACCACGTTTCGATGACAACTAATAAGCTAAGTTCAAAACGTGCTATTCATTTTCTGTTTTCTTTCTTGTGAAAGAGCGATCAAAAGTTTATAAATATGCTACATGACGTTAAGCCAGTCGCTTGGGATCGTAATAATATACTTTTCCCACCGAGCAACAACCTAAAATGCCACGAGATGAGGACAGTTTCATTTAACTCAACTGTAACAAGAACCTAATTATGGTCAATCAAGTTCTCTCAACCATCTGTTTTACACGTGGAAACCTATCTGCCCATCTTGAATATCCTGCAAAAGGTACAAAGCTTCAAATCCAAATATCTTTCACAGAGATTGAATCAAAATTCAACGAAAAATTAGAGAGAGGAAGCTACTAGATCCCAAAAGAGATCTGGATGAACTGATTGTGTCCAAAGTTGACAGACCAGAAGTAATTATCTCCAGAAGATCCATTTCTGCTCTAACTGCATCAGACATGCCCTGCAATGAATTGAATTTAGAAACTAAACTTTACTTCATCAACTAGGAGCTAAAACCATAAGATCAAGGCTTCTTAATTCTTAATGTAGACTTTGCAGCAGTTTTTGAAAAACTCTTCTTATCTCCAAAATATTATGATTTTCAACATCGTTATTGACTTATATATAAAAAAGTGCCACTCTGATAATATCCAAGGCGTTAGTCACCCATTGGTCACTTTCATCACACATCTCTGGTAGTTACATGAATGTCATAATTCAGATGGTCAAGGCCTCAGTCATCAATTATCGCCATAAAAATGTAAGAGTTACTGTGCGACACACAATAAAGTTTACCTGCCAAGAAGCTAAACTTCTTGCTATGACCCGTGCCAAACTGTTGATAGAGCTACTGTCAAAGTTAGAATGCTTTAAAAGAGCTGCCTCAGATGTATGATCAAGGATCAGCGAACAGATGCTACAAGCCATCATAAGGACTGAAGGATCATCAGCATTCTCTGTAAAACGATCAAGTCCAGATAGTTGAATGAAATGAAAATATGGTCTTAAGGATTTATATGCTTGGGGAGTTAAGAAATACGAGGATAGAGCTTCATGCTTAATATATCTGTTCAAGAGTTGTTTATACACGTTTACTAAATAGGAACTAAGCAGGTTATAAGTCTGTCTAATCTACTCGTTGAATATCAAAACAAGAGTAATGTGGATGAACTTATAAAATACATTTAAAGACTTGATATTTGGCGCTATGAAAAACTATAAAGGTGCCATTACAAACACAAGCTAGTACCTGCCCAGTGTCCCAATGCATTCAGAAGATTGATGGCAGTTGACTCATCCATTGGAAGTTTCAGTTGCTCCATCTATTAGTATCATGTGCAAACAAACAGAACAGATGCTGTCAATATTTAGCATAGTTTGTATTATCAGCTTTTGTTATGAATTACTACCTTCAAAAGTACATTCATAATTGTATCACATGCCAAAAATATGGAACCATTTTCCCCAGCCATAGATCTACTTGGTCCAATCAATTTTATAAGGCAGTCAACAACCTGAAAATGGAACCAACATCTCCATAGTCAATACCAATACCATGAAAAAATGCGTAGGTCTCATATCAAACCAGTGATGCACAATGACACCTTTTTATGTTTTGAATAGACAAGTATAATCTACAAGATGAAAACCAGCCAAGGATACATCAACTTTGAATAGTGAATGGAAATATATCACTCGTAACAACTTACAGCTTGGAGCCCCCCAGAAGATATCAAAGCCTTGCATCCAGCGGTCTGCATTGTCATTTGGCACACCATTGGGAGCATAAAACATATAGAATGAAAAGGGCTGACATTTCAACAAAATAGAGCTCATTTAACATTATTATGTGTAAAATCAGAAATCATTAACCTGTCGACAGATCCAACCAACAAAGTTACCAAACCTTGGTTCATCTTCTCCTTGAATTGACAGCAGATACTCCAAAAGATCTAACACCTTCTCTTCGCTTGCATAAGGTGTTTCTGCAAGATAACTGAACCAAAACAAGTTAACCCACCAACTCAAATGATCGACAGTAAATTGTTCATGGATGGTAAATGGAAAATAAAGGTTTTGTCAAGTTACTGTGTTATCAGATTATAACGATCTTTAACAAGGAAGTGTAATGAAGATGACAGACATTATTACCTCCCAAGAAGACGTACTGAAGCAAGAAGATCATTCCCCTTGTTTTGACCATGTTCCTGCAAAGTCATAATCGGCAATGTAATAGAAATTATAGTAAACTTTAATTCCATGGAACAATAATCTTTACAGTTACAATACCTTTGCATCTTGTAGGTATTCTAGAACAACGGTGATTGTCTCATTAAGCCCATTGATCAACTTAACCAATAGGCCTTCATCAATAATTTCCTCTGTACAATTCAACAAACAAATGAAACAATGTCTAGAATTGCTAGCCACGTGAATTGTTCATGATATAGAGCATATGCAGAAGGTCCCCTAAGGAAGATAACCAGTTTGCACTATGCATATTAAATACATTTTTAATGGTTAATTTGCATAGTACATTTTAAGAAGGATTGTTATTTTGAATTGCAAATGTTTTAACCCACAAGCTTGGTAATTTTTTATCCACGTACCTTCACCTCCATCAATAGTTGATAGTAGTTTAATTATCCTCTCTACCAAAGAAAAGGCAACAGCAATATTCCTCTGTTTTGAGAGAATATTTTCATCAGTAGATGACATATTCTTGGAAGCTTCAAATTTCAAATAGGCCATCTCATTCAGCAAAACGGCAATTTCAACCCTTGATGACTCCAACACAAGTAAGAGACATCTAAAAATAGAATGAAGAAAGAGCACAAAAGTCACAACCAAAACTCAAATAAAATCGAAAAACTGTCACATGGCCTACCTATCAGCTGGTATTTCGTCCAGATCAGGTAAGTTAGTCTGGCTAATCAGCCATGTTTCCCCCCATATAGACATCATAGATTCCGCCAAAATTAAGGCATAAAACTTTTCAGCAGGCGCTGTCATCAAATGGAAATAAGATTGGTGAAAACTACGCTTAAAATGGATATTCTGTAGATGTGGTCACAATAACAAAACCAAGGATTTTGCTATACCTTGAGAATGCTATCAAAAACAGTATTGAAGAAAAAGATGTTACGATCAGATGTAAACAATATAAAGCCACTATAATAGGAATTGCAATGTAGAAAACTCATTCAGAAGCTAAAACAATACTGTTAGAAATATTAAGATAGGTAACCATGCATAATGAATATGTAAAGATAACAACATATCTCATTGAAAAGGGAGAAAGAAACTATCCAAAGAGACACTGCAGAAAACCATTCTTCCCTTGATGCCACCACAAGAGAAGTACAAGAGAAGAAAAACAAAGGTGTAAGCTCAATGGTCAACTGTATGTGTATTACATAATCAAAACTGCAACATTGGTATGAAATGCGCCCTTGCACTTAAAGCGAAATGCAAAATTAACTAAAAAATGAAGCGTAAGACATGGCAACAATGTCTCTAGGAATGACATTGTTTACTGACAACAAGCAACTAGCAAACCAAACAAGTAGCATGCAACTCCACATATTTTAGTAAATTGTTCATTAAACTATCTACATAAGACAAATGAAAAGGCACTTTATATTCCAATCAATTTGAGAGTTCCACCACAACTAGAAGATACTGAACAAATTCAAGTCAAAAGTAAATTAGCACCTTCAAACTAATCCTCTTCAACTGGAATGATTTTGTGAACCACATTGATATGAAGGAGTGCTTCCACATAGAATCCAATACAATTGTGTGTACATTGTTAAGTGTTTGCCTAATTGTTCAAGAAATATAGGGCAGAAAGCAAATCCTACCTATTTCAGTTCAAGCAAGGAATACATTCGCTTTACAATTATTTCGATTTAACCAAAAATTAATTCACAGCTTCAGGCCATCTGACAATCCTTTCTTCTGCAAAAGTTTAGCATTGGTATGGCCTTCACAACCATAAAAACCAACCAAATATTAAAAAAAAATCAAGGGCAAATACGCAGGAAGGAGCCCAGAAAGATAAAGATATTTTGTACCACTGCGTTCCCAACCGAATAACCAAAGTTCTTTTTGTCCTCAAAACATATATGCTATCTGAAAATCAATATCACCATCCTTCTAGCAAGAAACTCAAGACAATCAATTCAATGAATTACCTACGCGATTCTGTAAAATGGCCACAATGCCAGCACGCATGTAATCGGAACAGTTGCTGTCAGTCTGTTGACGCAACGCATCATGGAGTGCATCCTGAAAGTAGCAAGAAAATACAATGATGAGACCACATAAGCCATATTTGGCCACTAAACTGCCTGATGCAACAGCAAAATTCTATGATTGAGACAGACTCCACTATTTTCTTAATATAGTCATCCTCCTATATAAGCTTCACAATCTTATGTCCATTTATGAGGATACATCATGAGAAGAGATAGCATACCGAGTACTCTGAAGAGAAGATCTGGGAAAGAAGGCGAAGTGCTTCAAATTTCATATGATTGTGCAGCACAGCAAATTGCCTGGCTACAGAAGTTACCTGCAGCAGGAAAGAATTCTCAAAACTCTATATTGTTTCAATAGTTTGAACTTGGATCAACTGGATACCTCTTTCATGAAGATTTCATCATCGAGATACAATACTAGGTGCAAACATGAACAGCTTGGTAAACAAAGAAAAATAAGTAAAAAGAGCATTAAAGTATAGACTCACTATCATTGCAAGCTCTGTCAGACAGCTGCACGTAAATACTTCCTGAGACAGATTATTTAAAATAAATTGTACAATTTTCATAGCAAGCTCCATCATAGGAGAACCTGCAGCACATTCATATCACAAGGTTTCAGCTTCTAGTAACGACACTCAACCCCAGATAGCTCAAATACAGGCCCATTGACTGACTGAACAACACATTTAGCCTTTTACATTAAGAAGAAAAAGCCAGTAAAAACCCTAGGCACCAAACAGATCCCAATTCAATTTATAGATATTCATTACCGCGACAACCAAGATAACAATAATGTTTCTACCAGGCCTGTTAATCCCTGCTATCCACACACTGTCAAAAGAATTTACCATCAGGAAGAGTGCAAATCTGTGAAGCTATCAGTTTCATGCCTCCTGTTTCATAAAATTTTGCAATTCCATCCTTGCAAGAAGCTGTCAGCAGATACAAAATTTCATAGCATTCTTCAAGAACAGGTGAAGTTGATCTATGATTTAGGGAAAACAAACTTATTAGCATACATGAAGACACAAATAAAATACTGACAAGTAAGATGATACAACAGCCCTAAGCAGTCTATATACAATGAAACCAAATCCTTATCAAAATTTCCTTCCATCAATGAATATTGAATCCAGTAACAGTTTCCAGCAAGTCACATAGAAAATTTTCATGTTCTAATGCCCAAAAAATTGACAAGTGCATTCCTAGTAATTCCTACGTCTGTCAGCCTATTCCTCAAACCACCAAAGAGTTATCTATGTTCCACATCTCCAAACCATTACAATACTCCTATGTGCTCCAAACTGATGCTAAATGCAGTGGCCAAATATCAACATTCTTGGTAAAGTTCTCATCGATTCCAAATCATCATTTCACAAATCTTACAAGTTTGCTTTGCTAGCTACCTTTTGTGTTTCTCTTAAGCTTCAAACTACAAAATCTTTGTCATTTTAGAAATAATGACAACACATGAACTTCATTCTTTTAACATTAAGTGCTTAAACACATGCGTGCGCTTGTGTTGTTCTTTAAAGTAACCAGTTTGTTTTAAAAGTAATTAGAGATAAGAACCTTACTGAGACATTACTTCCAGAATGAGTGGAATCATGGAAATCATATCTGCAGAAGAAGCTATATCAGGAACGCGACAAAATGCCGCCAGAACTGTAATTGCCAAATGCAAATACGCTTCACGGTTCTCTGCTTCACTGCCACCGGCGATTCCCTTACCCATACCTAATAAGTATTCACCACGAAAGCCAAAAGAAAGAGAAACCGAAACTACCTTAGAAACTGCGAGAAATGAAAAGACTTAGAAACTCCAATGGTCATGAGTTAACTAAAAAGAATAAGTCGGAGAAGGGTACCAGTCCTCAAGAGCCTAAGCAAAAAGGCAGAGCCGAGAGCGTCGTAGATGGTACAGAGAGAGGCGAGGTCGTCTCCTTTGCAAAATTTGGTGACGAGAAGCAAACCGGCAAGTCTTTGCTCGTCTCTGTCCCCTTTCAACAGCTTCAAGCAATCCCCGAGTGAGGGAGACTGCTCCGCCTGTTCCTGATGACTCGCGTCCTGCAAATGAGAGCAGAACCAGTCAGAGAACGTCAACTTTACATGAGAGTTTTGAATCTGAAGAGGAGTAGCTCACCATTGTCAACTGTGGTGGAAGATGGCTTTCCATGGTATTTAGACCACCATGTTGAGAGGCTTCCAGAGGGTTCAAGGATGTAGAGTAGAGGATGTTTTGGGTTTTCAGCGGATTGCAACGTAATCAATGTTTATGAATACCGAGCTGACAATTGGATTTAGCTCTGTTACAGGTCGTTCTAGATCATTAAATTTTACAAAACTATAAAATATTTTTTTAACATATTACACTATATTAATTTTTATTTTACTTCAATTATATCTAAAATTATAATATTATAAATTTAATCTAACAATTATTCTTATTATTATTTTTTTATATTTATGATATAAATAATAACTATAATTGATACAAAAAGGGATCATTTAATTCTTATACAAATAAAAATAACAATAATATAAAATATTCAAAATATTACAATTAATTACATCAATTATAATATTATAATTTTAGATATAATTGAAGTAAAACATATATATTAAAATAATACATGCCTCTAAGCATAACAAGTGTTCTTGCAATAAACATAACAAAATAGAAGTGAAACTTAAAATAAAAATATTCACAATTAGAAGTATATAACATATATATTAAAATATAAGTGAAATTAAAAGAAAAGAAAAAATAAATAAATTGAAACTTCATTGAAAGATATATTTGCTCAAATTGCATTTACCTCAATTTTTATTTGGACACAAAATGCTTATTATTGAAGGAAGTATAATCATTTCCATCATTTAAACTCGTTGCAAATGACATATCAACACTTTTTGATCCAATATTATCTTTCAAGTTACTTCATCTATAAACTTTGGTTCCTTATAAATTCAATACATTGAAATATTGATATGATCATGGCAAATTGAATTAATAGAACTATTTGTTCATTAAAAGTCTTAATAAACAAATAATATTAAATTATTAAGAAATTATAAGAAATCATATTAAACTTAATAATGACAATGACATATCTTTCTCGAAGTTTCAAGTTGTATTAAACAAAGACCAAAGTATTTAATCCTTTATGTTCTAATCTTTTTCTTTTTTTCTTTTTTAGAATAGATGAATTTAAATGTGCTCTAATTTCTTTCACACTCAGTTGTACTCACATATTGACTAAGAATTCGAATTGCAAACCTTTACAATGTTATAATGCCACTTTTAAATTGATTTCATCTAGCGACTGTAAGATAACAAAAGCAATCTTATAAACAAAATAAAGTAATAATTTATTTTAAACAAATAGCAAAAGTGAAGAAATATATATTTGGATTAAATTTGTCTTTTTGACGTGTTGTTATATCTCAAAATCACCGTATGCATCTTTGTATAACTCATTTTGTAAACTAAAGAGATCTTGAAGTCATGTGAAACAATTGTTATGATGGTTAATAACATTCCCTATTAATTTCAATTTTTTTGTAAAATCTAATAGATGCTATATTTTAGAAATGTCCTAGTAATTAATAATAGAGAGTAAAGTTATCTTTCTCACCTTTCATTGATGACTGCAAGATAAGGTGTATACAAGGAATACCGATTTTTCAAATTAGCTTTGACTGCTTTCTTTTTCCTCTCTATGACATTGTAAAAGTAATTGATCATTGCCTTCTCATCACTATTAACATATAAAGTACTTTTACTAAAAGCTCATAAACTTGGAAGACAAATTGATTGAGATCAATATCCATGATCTTCAAGGTAATTTTGGAAACCTTCATTCTAACATTAGACTTGACATGTTGAGATACAGTCTACTTATTACTTATAAACAAATGTCTCAGCTCCTTCTTCATTTGAATAAAACACCGAAGTGATAAGAAATTAGTTTCAAATCTTATAAAGGTAGGATGACAAAAATTCCTACTATTGAAAAAAATCATTTCTCATTAAATTTAGAATCTATGTACGATTGTAGATGAACTTAGTTACTTTTTTAACTTTCTACATAGTTTCATCAATAATAGGAAAGTATTTAGCATCTCACATACGTTTTAGCATCGAATCAATCTAATGTGTAGCAAAAGGCATCCAATAGAAATAATTATACCTGCTTTGCAAACCTTTTTCAATTCTGTTATAAGTAGCATCATCTTTAGTGATTAATTGTACAATATTTTCAAGCTTATCTTCATTCACAACTTCATTAAATATCTTAAATAGAGTATCAACACTTCTCACAAGGCTAGATATATTAATAGACTTCAAAAATATTGTCCCTTTAGTTTAATAAACTAAAAAAATTGATATTATGCTCATGTCTTCTATTTGTCCAATTATCATACATGAATAAGATGCCCAAGTTGTTTTTCTTTCATTTAAATAACTTTTTATTTTACACACAGAGCTACTAAGAAGGTTACCTTTATAGTCATCAATTGAAAGACTTTATATCTTGGACTGTAGGAGGAAATAACATCAACCATAGGGTGGAGATAATAAGACTGGGCAACATTAATAAGACACCTGCATCATAGCACCATCAAGTTATTATCAT
>JAOTJB010000008.1:17603796-17616893 GCA_027123815.1 Erythroxylum minutifolium | reverse complement strand
AAGACCAATCCCAGGAAGACGAGGACACTAAGTTTGCTGTTTCTGTTTCTACATAATCTGAATCTACTGATACACAATCAGATGATTTCATCTATATGCTACAGCAGACCTGTAAGAAGATAGATCGTACACCAGTTCTGATTTCTTATGTTCAGATCCATATTTTTCAACAGGATAAATATGATCGACCCATCAAAGCTATTGGGTTTATGGATACTGAATCCAGTCGTACGATCATGAAGTCCAATATTTTGCCTTCTGACTCATGGACTTCCTATGAAAAATATTTCATAGCAGCTGATGGCAATTCCTTCAAGATAGGGCTTATTTCAAAGAAAAGAATCAGTCTCATATTCTTTCCTCAATGTACAGTATGGACCAAGTTCTTGACAGTAACCTACCTGGCTTAGACATATTGATTAGAATGGATGTATACAGTAAAGCCTCACCTTTACAGATCATACCCACAGGCCTTAGGTATCGAAACCTATTCAGTCCATACACTACTCTTACTAATGTGTTTGAACTTAGATCAGTTCCTACACAGTACACTACATTACGATATAAATATTGTAATATTTTCCTGAATCTCATGCATAGTTTACTCATCCATATCCTTTATGCAAAAATGTTGACTTTTTTATAAGTCTACCATTTAAGAAAAATGAGGATATCAAACCCACAAAAGCAACTTATCCAGGGATGAACCCTGAAGATTTGAAGCTCCCACAAGATAAGTGTGCTATCTTACTGAAGCAAGGATTGATTAAGCCTACCAAGTTAGATTGGGCATGTCAAACGTTCTATATCAACAAAAGTTCAGAGTAGAAGAGAGGAAAAAGAGATTAGTCATTGACTATAAACGTCTGAATGCTTTCCTGCAAGTTTCCCCTTCCCAAAATTAGTACGCAGGTACTATTTCTTAAGGAAGTTGTTATCTTTTCAAAGTTTGACCTTAAGGAAGGTTTTTGGCAATTGGGTATTCACCCTAAAGAACGTTACAAAACTGCATTCTGCATTTCCAATGCATAGTATCAATGGACTATTATGCCATTTGGACTTAAAGTCACCCCATCACTATTTCAACAATCCATAACCAAGATCTATGAGCCTATCCTCCACAGTACACTGACCCTACATTGATGATATCTTATTGTTTTCGAAACTCATGAGGAACATCAGGCCCTGTTGTCAAAATTCTTGGATCTTACACAATAGTATGGTATTATGCTTTTAGCCTCAAAAAGCACTATTGGCAGTACAGATATTGAATTTTTGGGTATGCAATTCAAAGATGGATTCTATCAGCCTGGTCCACATATTGCAAAAGAATTATTGCAATTTCTAGATGAAAATCTCACTGTTAAATAGATACAACAATTCCTTGGGATTGTTCATTACATCAAAGATTTCATTCCTCATGTGGCGGCATTTACTTCATGCTTATCTAAACTTCTGAAAGAGAATCCACCATCTTGGACTTTGGAGCAGACCAAAGCTATCAAGCATCTCAAGCAAATCTGTCAGAATCTAACACCTTTAGCGATTATTGGCACTCGATAACCCAGCACATCCAACACTGTTAGCTTACTGACACAACATTCTCCATTGCCTTCTGATCATATCTTTCCATGGTTTGTTCGTATTTTACCTTATTATAAATATTTGTTTCAACAAACTTTTTATTCACATGTGAGCAATTTTGCACTTATACTCTCATGGCTGGTTCTTCCCTTTTTACTTTCACTAAGAAGTCTTTTCCCCTATTACCAGAAGACCTACTAATGTTTGTCAAGTAGTATCTCTTTGCCGTATGAGTTTGTTTTATTATTTACATCGTTCTCTTTTTGAACGTAATCTTTCTGGTAGTCCTACTATGTTTAATCTCAAATCACCATACCTAAATGTGATGACCCTCTCAGATTTACTCTCTAAAAACACATTATGGTATTTATGGGCATTATCTTCTCTTTATGCCTGTGCTGTTTCATTTTCTCCTCTAGAACTTTACCAAAATCTCTGTGACATCAACAATGGAAGTTCTTTATTATGGACTTTTCTTGAATGGTTTCAACCTTTGGATGTATGGAAGCTACAATGTGCTAATATCATTTCACAACATCGTTTACGAACTTCTTCTGAAAGATGGCAATCTTCACATTGCTTCTATGTCATTCGTTGTCCAGATCGTGCACATACCACTGGTGTTCTTTACAGTGAGCCATATGTTTAACATTACCATACATCTCTGTATTGGCCACGACATTAGAATAGTGTTTTGTTAGCTCTTCAAGATTTTCTCAAAGAGATCAATCATTTTCCTGACACACCAATACTATCCACATCTATTGGACCATACCTTGGAGAATTTATGCCTGGTAAACCTGAAGCACCAGAAGTTGATATGCCTGGTTCCAATAGTCCTCAATATGACACAGATGATACCGTCTCTAATGTTACAGGTCCTTCCACAACTTAACAACTCTGCTTTTCAAGATGCTCAAAATCTTAATGATGATTCATATAGCCCTAATGAAGCTAAGTTAGATCAATTCCTGCATAAACTCCATCAATGTGAGCTAGATAAACGACACAAGACTCATCATGACAGCTCAAGTGATCCAGACTCTCCATCAAACCTTTAATCATGGCACGAATCTATTCGTGACAAATAATGTCCTGGAAGCTTTGGATCCTCCTCACATCAGGAGACACATTTTTTGAGGAGTTTTGTCCTTAAAGCAACTTTGATATTAAAGGTTTCTTTATAGTCCCCACAATTACTATTCTAAGATTCCTTTTTTGTCGTAATACTGTTTGCTTTAAGATTTTTGTAAAAGTAGTTTACTTTTGCATTATTTGCTTTTAGAAAGTAGATTCCTTTACTTTTGTTAAAGAACCTTTTTTTACTTAAAGGTTTAATTACCTGTGTACCCCTTACTTCGCCTACAAAAGCAAGGCTCTTCGTCAGTTGTAAGCAGAAGTTAATTTTGTTTTGAATATGAATAGAAGTTTGTGTGTATAAACTTCTCTCTCTTCCCTGAAAACTCGTAGTCTTATAATGTTACTCTTTTCTTGGTATAGTGACAAGTATGCTCTACACTCGCCTTTTATTAGGATCTTATGTATTAGAATGTTTATTACGACAGTCTAGGACTGTATTCTTCCAAACAATTCTGCTGCATTGAGATTAGAACTAACGGGGAAAGAAAGTATCTACTGAGGGAGTAAGGTTCCTAAGAGGAAGGATGAGAGTTGAACCCATTGAAGCTAAGGGGGCATGTTAGGGTGTGTTGTCTTGTCTGTTATACCTGAAACTTACAAATACGAGTATGCTACAGTTTGCCTTTAAACTAGCATGTAGTCTCCAGAAAGGTGTTGTTTGATGGATGGTGTCATATGTCTAGGACATATTGATCGTACTTGGAGTACATATTCTTCCTGATTTCCCTATGTCTCTATCTTCTACAAGGTTTGTATAGCTTTTGTGGTGGGTATGCCCGTGTGGATAAAAGATTAAAAAAAAGATGACACTTTAAAGTTCAAATAAGGATTTGATGAAAAAATAAAGTTAAAGAAATTAAATGTTTCAAGCACCAAAGTTTAGGAGCCTTAAAAAACTTTCGTTTCTTAGTCTAATATAATATAGCTAAAATAGTATAGAAGATGCCAAAATTTGTACACAAGAATATTTTTTCAACCATATCATATCAATCAATAAAATTTGTTTAATCATCTTAATATTTCATTCAGTTCAAAATTAAATAATTAGATGAGTTATAATTATGAAACATATATTATTTAACATTTCATACGTTTCTTTTTATGAAAACCAAAATCATTGTTATTTCAATAATAAGATAATAGCTTTTGATTCCATTCTTTTTCTGTTTCGACTAATAAAAAGTCTTAATTTTCTAACATTTTGAAATGGCTAACTTAAAAGAAACACAAAAAATAATGTCAATTTTCAAGAAAAATAATGTCAATTAGCATTATAAGAATTAGAAAGAGCTTATTGAATGTTTTTATTAGGTCTAATATTATTGTAAGATCAAAGTAAGGGTTTTATTAATTAAGCTTTTGGTAAAAGAAATTTATGTAATTAGAATAATTCATTATACCTTAATTTAATAAGTTTATTTCTTGGAAGGTACAAATGTCTTAATATTTCACGTCATTTATAATCTAAAAAGAATTTGGTCACTGACAAATGTATTTTAGGTCATATGATAGATCTATTGACAAGTTCATCATATTTAAATAATAAATTGGGTCTTAAGGGTTGAGTTTAAACTTATATTTATTGACAATGATGAGCATTAGAAAAATGGTTTAAGTTACGATCTAAAATGAAAAATATAAAAATATTTTAACTAATCTTTGAGCTAAATTTAAAATTTTTAAAAAAATTTAGACATTGGACTTTGGACTTTGGACTTAAAAGTACCCAGCCTGATTTAGTTAGACATAATTATAAAAAGACGTAAATTTGTTTAGTGGGATGGAATTTTCAGAAATAGAAATCAAGCATGTTGGTCCTAATTTTCTATTATTGAAACTTAAAATCCTTAGCTTGTCTTGCATCTCCTACACCTATTATGAGCACTGTCATCGCCATCATTGTTGGGATCTCCCATCGCTACTGTCTGTCTCTTATGATAATGTCACCTCTCTATTCTTTCTAGGCACTTCCTCAGTAGGTTGATTCGCGAATCCTCGTTAGAATCCTGCCTTTAGTTCTTTTAAGATTATCAATCTTTTATATTTATTAAAGAACATAAATTGTGTTTCAAGCTTGTATTAATTTTTCTTACTGTAGTTAACTAAGACTTTATATAATTTCGATTTTCTTATCATGGGTGAGCATTGAGATTTGCTTTTTGTCCATGTATTTCCTTATATGAGTAATATTTTATATGTTTTAGTAGTTTGAGCTAACAGGTTTTTTTGTTAGATGCTTTCTCAAATTTTCCTATGACATTACAAAGGTTGTTATTTTCATGTTGCTGCTTGATTATGTTTAAACATAAATTGAGACCAGTGAAAAATGTTACTTCATATAGAGTGTGCTTTTGATGTAAATGAACTGACTAGAGCAACTCCATTTCACTCTATTTGCAATTCTCTTCTCTGTAAATTAAGAATCTACTTATTTTGTGAAAATTTATTTTGAGACTTGCTTTCATGGTTATTTGTTATTATCTTGATGTCTTATGTATATAAATGAAAAGACATGAAGGGTTTCTTAAGCTCATATTGTTTTGACATATTTTGATTAAATTGAGATAATGTAACATAGGTAATATTGTGTAGATATCTATCCTTTGTCCTTCACTTTTACAAAGAAGCAAACAAATTTCTTATGATCAATAACAATGCTATATATTTTTAAAAGCCTAGTAATCTTTCCAAACTGAAGAGTTTCATTGAGTTTTTCTCTTTTACTTTTGCAATAAAGTATTGATATGTTTTGAATGATCTTGAATTAGTTTCTACATTAATTTTGTAAAAACTTTTCAATTTAGTGCATGGTGTCCAATATATTTCATAATTATGTACTTTTATATATTTAAGAGACTGATTTTGCTATAATCTTTTCAAGTACCTTGGGCAGTGCTCAAGATTTCACTGAATTAGAGAGAACCATACTTATTCTAAAGGTAAGTATAGAAACCTCAATTTATATTATTTTTCTATACTATTAGAATTTTGATCCTTAATCTTATGCTTCTAATATTATAACTCTTATATTTAGAGTTGATTATTAATAGGTCAATATAACCTACGGCATAATTAGTTACTTAATATCAAGTATTGTAAGTGAATCTATAATTATTTTATTGTCTATAATTTTTTAAATAGATGAAGCTAATCCTTTGACAAAATCTAAAACAATTGATAGGAATCAAATTGCCTTTAATCCTTTGAGTTTGCCAAATGGACTAATTAAGTGAACAAGGAAGAAAAGGCTTCAAGATATGCTTGATGGGCATTGCAAGAGAAATGACTACATGTGGAGGATTAACTCAAATTGAAGGAAGAGTATCATTTAGCTTAATAAAGCTAAAGTTGAAGACTTAGATTTGAACATAGCCTAACTTTACAAGGTTACAAAAAGATCCACGGTTTCAACCACGATCATGTCCCTAACTTTGTCCAACTTCACAAAGTTATAAAGAGATCTATAGTCTCAAATACAAACACATCCTATACTGTGCCCACTATCGTTAATAATTTTGTAATTAACACGATGTAGCCAATGATTGTGTCCCAGGTTATGCCTATTTAAAACCCTAATTTTTTATTTATATTTATTTGTCCCTAATGGCACCTAAGAGGGGTATGAATTAGGTGTTAGTAAATTTTAAGACAATTTTTATAACATTCCTTCAAAAGATTTCAAATTGAATGAATAAATACAATGGTGATTTGAATAAGCTCAATAAATCAATCAAGTGAAAAATAAAGAGTATAGAGAAGAGAGGTTACTAACTGATTTTATAGTGGTTTAACAAACAAATATTGCTGACATCCATTCCTTGATTCTCTCTTGAGATTTCACTAGTCGTTTTTTCAACTAGGTGAAGAGGAACCTTCTTATACTAATATTTGATTGGAAAAGAGGAAATTTTGTACAATCTTCCTTAAATGGTGAAGAGGAGCCTCAATGCTTCTTAATACACCCAAAATACAAGAAAACCAACCCTAACATCTATTTACAACTCAAATAAATCTTGCTTGCTCGCGTTAGTACTCAAGGGCTCTCAATCCCTTCATAAAAAAATGAATGAAAGTTTATAAAAATTCCCCAAAACTCTTATAAATGTGTTATTGTAAACCCTTAATGTTATAATAATGTCCAATAACCAAAATCCCAAGTGTTTATGCCTACATTAGCTCCAAAATGTCGTTAAAAACAAAAACTAGTAATTATAATGACTAGTAATAGTAACATTAGTTTACCAATTAGGCACATTGGTTCTAATAATATCAACCAATGTCACATACAATCTCACTGTACATAATTTTTCAAACATTTTGATATGCAAAATTTTAGGAATTAAAGTAATATATTAATTTCCAAGTCAAAATTACAAATCCAATTTAACGGCTATACAAGTCATTGATAGAGAGCTACTACTCAATTCCCTATGTTCAAGTACAAGGATTTTATATGTGAGGGATATGGTTATAAATTAGATCCAATTCTTTTCATCTTAGAGTAAACAAATATATTTGTGGCCCATATGATTGTTTACACTTGTAAAGGAGTTTCCTATCATCTAAGTCACTAGTCTCAAGTTCACCATCATATAAATGGCGATTCTAGCTTCTTTAAGTGAAAGGCTAATGCATTCCTTAATCCTTGATATTGTTGAATGGTAGGAGTTAATATCCATTTTATTCTTCTTAAATACTCTTAGGTTGCATTCCCTCTAGATGGATTACACAGTTAAGCAGAAGGCAATTTTAAATAAGGTGTAGTCCTCTGGTAAGAGATGATTGATAGAGATGGTCTATTGAATTATGTTTTTCCAGCTAGCTTCAGACAATAGCTTATGTGATAACTTTTTATGGACTTTATAATGTTTTTGAAAAGGGGCATTGGAAGTATATTTGATCCTTTCTTTTTATCTCATTATTACAAAGGAAACACTGAGGATTGGTGACTAGTGCACCTTTGATTCTATCAAGTATATTTAAGCTACTTTTTAAGGTAAGTTAAATGATAACATTAGTGCTTTGTAATAATGAGACTTCAAATGAGTGCTTTTAAGGGTTCTTTTTGGCTACAACAAGTTGAACCATTAGACTTTCTGAGCAAGAGGCTTAAATAAGAGATAACAAGAATTGTTAATAAAGACTCCAAATGAGTGCTTCAATAATGTCACCCTAGCTTCTACTAGTTGAGATGGTAGATAGTTGGGAGAGCCTCAATGATGCCGTTGAGTCCCTTAAACCTCACTTACCATTAATTACTGTTAATCGATCCCTTTACTTTAGATTTAGCAGAGACTAAGTGCCTTAGATGAAATATCATGGATAAGGTAAAGAGGCCCTTTATTACTCTAGTTATCAATTGCCTATTTTCTGTTTTATTTCCTAGCAAAGAGTGTCTCTTAAGGTAAGCATGTTATTCATAGTCCATAAATTTTGATTCTACATTTTAGTTCACTTAAACTTTTATCCTCTGGATGATATGCATGCATCCATTGGACCCTGAGATTCTCTTTATAAATAAGTCATCTCCAAACTCTATTTACTAAAAGTACCTTATATGTAATTGTTTTTAATCCTAAAACCCTCTTTTTGCTTTTAGTTGCTAATTCTTTCTAGCTTACTTTGGCTCTAGAGGATTTATATGCTTCACCATTCCATAAAAAGTTCCTTAACGGTTTCTCAATGTCATTAACTAGCTTCATGGGGAGAACCAAGTGGGAAATCTAGTGAATAGATAGGTTATTCAATATAGATTTTATCAACTAGAGCCTTCCCTTATAGGATAAGCATTTGTTGCACCAAATGTTAATTCTTCTCTTTATCATTACGTAGAGGGGGCCTATAATCCTTATAAAGAGCTTTTTTTTGTTGTAAAAGTGACTCTAAGGGAAGTTAAAGGAGGTTGTTGAACTTTGAGGCCTATTAGAGAGGTAAGATTATGACTTAAAGGCATGGAATTTGTTGAAAGCATAAAAAAAACTCTTTTTAAGATTGATCTAAATGTCAGAGAGTTTGTTGGTGACTGATGAAGTCTATGAGCAACTTCACAGAAGAATGATTAGCTTTGTTAAACAATGGTAAATCATCAGTATATGATAAGCTGGAGACATTCAACTTGCTACAATTCTTATAAAATTTGAAATAGGATTTGCTTTAAATGTTAAATTGAATAAGGCTTATCAAAACATCCATATAGATGGTAAAGAGATAAGGTGAGAAGGGAACCTTTCTAACCCTTATCTTCTCTACATCTTTAAATATATTCTCTATTTATAAGGACCCTAAAAGTGGGAGTGGTGAGTCATTGTTTGATCTAATTCATAAATTGTAAGGGAAAACTAAAAGATTCCATATATTGTAAGATTAAATCCCAATTAATTAAACCAAAAGCTTTCCTAAAATCAATCTTGATAGCATAACACTTACTCGATACCTTCCTTTGGTAATCCTTGAAAAGTTCTTGAACTATGAGGATGTTATACCTAGTGTTTTTTTTTGTGAAAACTTTGTTATCCCTAATATTCCTTCCACTTATGTAAGCTCCTTATGATTTGCTTATAAAGGCACTTAAGACTATTTTAAGCCTTGATGCTGGAATCTATGAATTGATTTTAAAAAGTGTGTTAAAGCATGCAATTGATCTAAATTCCTTATTTTGAGTTGGTATTAGGAAGTTTAGGGATCAAGGAAATATATGTGTGATTGATCTCCTTAAGAAGTACTCATGAGTTGAATACATCCACGATGGCTCTTATTACTTAATATTTTGTCCAGATCTAGGATTCTTTAGAAAAAAAAGAGAACTAAGCCTACTGGATTGCTATTTGAGTTGAGAGGGTTTTGTGCATTCTATATATCAAATTTTATAATTGGTTTCACAAACTATTTATCCTAGCTTTTTGTAAAAGCTCCAGGTATGAAGGAGTTGAGAAAATCAATAGAAGAATGATAGGAAGAGATGTTTCCTAAGAAGTTCTTTAAATAACTAAACACTTGATCTTTCATTTCCTCTTTACCCTAAATCCTTTCTCTATTGTCTAACATTATATTGGTGATATTATTTTCATTACTCCTAGCATGAATAGACCTAAAAAGAAAGTTGAGTTCCTATCACCTTCTGATAGCTATTAAATTCTTGATTTCTACTTTAATATGGAAAGGTGTGCTTTAAGAGCTTGGATATAGTTAATTTAGGTAGTCTTTTCTTCCTTCTTTAATCTCATGTTTGAGGGATCAGATTGCAAGTTGTATTGAATCAAATTAAAAGTGTTGTTAGTCTCTTTTAAATTTATATTCCCTCTTACATTGAAATTTTTGGGTAGGGTTTTGAGGTTCTACTTTACCTGCCACAGCTTTTTGATGCACTTGTATTATTCAAAACTAGTTGCCACTTATTTCATACCTTTTGAGACTGCATTTGGAATCCCTAATGCTTTCCTATGAAGTTGAAAATTTTAAAGGGCCAATATAAAAATAAGAGCCTGTCAAGTTGTAGACCTCTATAAGGCTTTGATATGAAGTTAAAGGTGAGTTAAATATAGCCTTGTTTCCTTATAATTCAATGAGCCATCTTTAGTTAACTAGTGTTATGTCTAATTTCCTTATAAGTAACCACTTCTCTTGTTGTTTGTTACACCAAGTAGAATGGTGTCCCTTATAATTCAAATCATTGACTTATAGGTTGTTCACATAGGATCTGAAGTCTCTACAAGGTTCCTTTAAACCTACTCCTCCCTCTAATTTTGTATCATACAAGGTGAAATTAAAATCACCTATAATTAACTAAGGTGAATTTATACGTGAGGAGATGGCCATCTAATCTTTCTACAATGATAATTTTTAAAAATTGAGATTAACAATATATATAAAGGTGAGGCAAATCCCTTTTCTAATGGATTTCAAAATAGAAACTATATGGATTAACTGATCAGTGAAAAACTAATGAGTGAACTCAATTATTTCAAGGGTTGTAAAAGACAATGATTCTACTATAGAAGTGAGCACCGTGATTTGTAATTTTTTCTTACTAATGTAGACAAACCATATTTTATTACAATTTTCTTCTCTGATTTTTGTTTCTAATGAACTGAAAATAAAGGTTTTAAAGATTTAAGGTAGTCATACACTACTTACTATTTGTTAGGGTTGTTAAATCCCCTAACATTCTAAGACAGGATTCCCTTTAAAAAGGTATAAAGAGAGAGGTAGCTTCCTGATCTCTTTAACACAAGTGTGAAGTTTGTTTCAGAACTTGAAGATGGTTTAACTATTGCTTCTTGTTGGATAGGCTTTCCTATTATTCAACTGGCCTTTAGTTTGGTTCAGAGAGAGAGTGTCCTTGCAATTTTTTTCAAATTATCATTAACTCTTATTGCTCGATATTCTCATAAGTTGAGTGTTATTTTAGTTGCTCACATATATCTTCTATCATGTTAATGATTACTAAATGATTATAAGTTGGGATAAGAAATTGAAGTGATTCCTTTTGGGGCTTCTTTTAGGGATTTAGGTTGCTCATTTGTGAACTTTATAAATCATTCCTTTCCTTGATTTTTTTATACTTATTAGTTTTTCACAATATCACTTAGTGAAGATCTTGCTTATTGGTTTCTAGGTGGTATTTTCCTTAGTTTTGGACTTCCATTCGTATGTGACTGAGATCTTAATATTATTGCTTTTAGTGACAACTTTTGCTTTCACTAAAAATAGTTAAAAGAAGCTAAGCTCTAAAACATAAAAATAAATAATTGTTTGGTTGCCTCCTATCAAACACTTGCTTTAGGTTATAATCTCGACCCCTTTTATTAAACTTCAACCTAGTGGACCCCTACTTGTAAGGTATCAATCATCTTGAATTCTTCCATTTTTCTTACTCTTCTTCTTCTTCTTTTTAGTAAATTGGTCAACTTTCAGGCATACTTCAAGTTTCTCTATAATTGGTTTGCTCATTTCTTTTGCTTCCTCCTGCATTATATTTGTCCCTTTTTTATCTAGCGTGTTTGCGTATTATATAACATAAGATAAATCATTACTAAACATAGTAAAGTGGAGGCAATCAGTACATTTACCATCAATAGGATTCTTGGATCCTGATTTCTTAAACTCCAATTCATCATCTCTAACCCTTATTGTTAGCTTCCCCTCATATACATTCATATCCTTAACCATATCCAAATCCATAAAGTCAACGAGAATGACAAACTTACCAATCGTTATGGACATATCTTCTAATATACCTATAGGTTGCATAATAAAGTGATCTGTAAATTGTAATTAAATATTTATAGGTTTCATCAAGCTTCTTATAAATAAATAGAGGTAAAAGGCTAAAGTTTTCCCCTAAATTACATAAAAACATGGTCAAAGTAATACAAGGAATACAAAAGCTAATCTTTAAGTTTTAGAGGCAGTCTGTTTTAGGCCATGGTGCTAGACCCCATTTCTGGAGCCTAACTATCCGAAAGTCATAAAAACATGAGCGTGTGTATTATCCTGTAGGGTTATTTCCATGAACTCTCATCAGCTATCGTCGGTTCATCTTCATTCTAATTACATCCCAAAAGTTTCCTATTATACAAATCAAGGTATGCTTAAAAGCCAAAGTAGGCTCATAACTAAGTCATGCTCCTTTAATCGATTCCTTCACTTTCTTTCCATTAATATTTTTCAAATCAACACCAAAGGCTACCAAATTTTTTTTTATGGATACAAAAAAATGGGCTAGGAATCTATTGGTTCAATAATCACTTCACTTGGAGGTCGGACGATGAAGTTATTGCCGAAAGAGTCAAACCTGATTATGTCCTCAATCATATTGTACCTATCTTCGGACAATTGGCATAACTTTCACTAAAGATATTAGATTTTGGTTGTTTTAGGACGGTTTCGAAGAGGTTCGAGATCTACAATGTTTGTGAAGACCTTGAAGAAAAATGTTGTCATCTAGAGGGTCAAAATTGCTTCTTATGACGTTTTATCTGACGCTTTGGCTGATGCTTCGTCTAGTACCTACGCTTCGTCTGAAGGCCATATCTTTTTGGTCTGAGGTCCAAAAATTCCAAACTTTATATCGTTGGAAAGCTAAGAAAAAGATCTAAAACTTTCAAAAGACCACTCTCTCTAATTCAGCCCATATCAATACAGAATTGCCCTAGAATTTAGAACACAAAAATTTTACCCTTATGAATGCTTGAAAATGCAATCTACAAACTTTGAGAGTCATGAGCAAATCACGATCACATTTCATTATCACCAAAAAATAATAATCTTACAAATTTTTAATGGGAATTTTAAGCCACAATATGTCATAGTCCAAAAATACACAATTTACACAAAGTAGAATTGCTCAAAATGCAACTAAAGCCTTGTTTTAC
>JAOTJB010000008.1:17582997-17603696 GCA_027123815.1 Erythroxylum minutifolium | reverse complement strand
ATAATAATAATAATAATAATAATAATAATAATAATAATAATAATAATAATAATAATAATAATAATAATAATATTCAACCATTTTCACAACTTACATGATAGGATAATATTTGACTTGGGAAACTTAGAATATTTAATAACTTAGAATATTATTTATTATATTTTTCTTAAGTATGTTAATTTCCTATATTTCTAGAAATTAGTGTTTCTCTATCATTAAAATTTGCTCTTTGTTTTTTATTTTTAATATTAAATATTAAATTTTGCTATTTATTTTTTTCTTTGTCACAGATATAATATCATTGGTATATCTTTGTGATATATTGCGAAACTATTGGTGTTTGGTTGTGCCTGCATATTTCTTCCAATTTCATACAGATGCTTTTGTTCTTTTTCTAGTCCAACTGTATTATAATTGGTTTATATTATGTTGCTTAAAAAGCATTTGTCTGGAAGTGAAAAAGGAAAAAAACACAAGTAGAATAGTTGATAAAATTCAAAAAAGGAGCAATTAATAAATTTATTAAAAGAGTACGTTCTTCCATTACGAGTCCTGAGGAATCCAAATGTTTTAATTGCTTATCGAATTCTATTGACTATACCTATGACTGTAGCATCAACTGAGAGAAGTTTTTCAAAGTTACAATTATTGAAAACCTATTTGAGGTCATCAATGTCACAAGAAAGGCTAAATAGTTTAGTTGTGTTATGTATTGAGAAAGATATATTAGACAATATTGATCTTGATAATATTATTAATGATTTTGCATCTAGAAATGTACGGAAAAATTGTTTTTCATAAATTATGATCCTTTGTGTATTTGTTAGTATAATTCTCTTAGTATTTTGGAGTATGATATTGTTGTTTGATTGCTGCTATTGCTATTTTATTATTATCGTTACTATTCTTAGTGAATTTATTGTTAATGATATTTGCAAGATCTTATTAGCTGATGTTATGATCATTTAATATTTGGTTGAGTATGTAGACTTATAAATTGAGTCATTTATGTTTCATACAAACATATAAATTTTAAGTTTATATTTTTATATATTGTCGATTTATTAGGGCCCTTTTTTTAATTTTGCCCAAGGCTTATAAAACGATAGGAACGGCCATGATATGAATTGGGCAAACAAAAGGATCGAACCTACTAATAGCACTTATAAGATTACGGGAATGAGCGATAGACATTTAAGTCTAATATACTAACCTCATCTTGTTCATGAGCTGACACCCTATATATTGATTATTATGCAATAATGCCTGTGAATATTAATTCACTGGCGCTACCATTTACCTATATATATACATTAATCATGATTAATAATAACTGAATAAAATTGACAGGTAATGATTAGAAATTAATTTATTAATAAAGTGTAATCTAATAAATCCATTAATATATTACATTATAATTACGTTAATTAATTAACTATATTTTAATTAATTAAAACTATTTTTTATATATGTTAAATATATTGCAGCAACAAAATAACAACTCTCATGTGAATATTAAGTCACAGCCATGACCACTTAAGCTATATATATATAGCGAAGGGATACACTGAATATCACCATATAATAATTATTAATAATAAACAATTAATAATGCACTCATGAATAACATAGATACTAAATACTAACATCTAATACTGAATTAATTAATTATATTTTAATAAATCAATTAATGAATTACATATTAATTATTATTAATTATAACCGAATATACTTGACAGTCAACGAAAAATAATTAATTTATAAATAAAGATTAATTAATAATATTTCTGATATGTGCTAAATATATAATAATTAATCAATCAACAAATTATGTTATAATAATTAACTAATTAATAATATTTTAATTAACTACTCAATTATTAAATAAAAATTTTATTTATATGTAACTTGTAAATATAAATATTAATATGTACTAATTTATCAATTAATTATATTTTAACACATTAATTCATTAATTATATATCAATTATTATTAATCATAACTGAATAAACTATACACTTAATGATTAATAATTAAATTATAAATAAATTATAATTTAATAAAAAATTTTATATGTGTTAAATAAAAAATATTATGACAGTATATAGATGTTAATTAAAAAAACCAAAATACCATGCACGGTGCACGGGAGTCACGCCTACGACTATTAAGTCACAGGCGTGATCTGGTTTTGTTTGAAATATTGAGTAATAATTTAAAACATGTAACTAAATATATTCATTTGTTGATTAACATATATACCAAACATGATCGTGGACTGCTTCATCAATTAATTATATTTTAATGCATCAATTATTTAATTATACATTAATTGTGATTAATTATACTTGAATTATGGATAATTAATTTATAGATATTTTATATTTTATTAAATCAGCTAATTTATGATATCTTAATTATTATTAATTTTAGCAAAAAATATTTAATTAGTTTATTAACTAATTGCGTTTAAATTAATTAGTTATATTTTAATATCTGTTAACTACGTTATAATTAATTAATTAATTAATTATGTTATAATTAATCATCGAAATAATGATATTCATATTAATTCATTAACTATTTTCCAGATCATTCGTTCATTTCATGATCGTGCTTCTGCAACATCGCGGTTTTTCCAAAATTTCTTCAATCTCATGATCGTGCACAAATCCTTATAGGGTCACTTTGTCAATACAACTTAAAATTCTACGATTGATTTAATATCAAATTAATCTAAATTTCATTAAAAAGTTGTAGTTAATAATTAATAATTACTAGATAAAAAATACTTGATTGCTTATAATTTTTTTACTAATTAAATAGTAATTAATAGATTGATTACTTATTAGCGTCACTGTGACAAAGATAATTGTTTCATTTCTTAATTTAACTTCTTTAAAGTATAGTTAATTAATTAAGTTTCATATAATTCAGAATAATTAGTACATAATAAATTAATTGATTTATTAAATGATACTTTGCTTACAAATGGAAATTTATGGCTGATTTAATTTTAAATTAATCTAAAATTGATAAAATAATCACAATTAATGACTGATAATTACTAGATAAATAAAAAAATATAAAAAACAATGAAAAATTAATTATATATAATTGATTCACTGATTAAATTATAATCAATAGATTGATTAATTATTATTATTAAGTTAACCAGTTATAAATTCACATGCATGAATTAAATGTCACTTTTACAAATTTTTTATTTCTTAATTAAAAATATTTAAAGTATAGTTAATTAATTACTTTTGAGATAATAAATAATAAGCACAATATAATAAATTCAATGATGTATTAAACTAAGCTTCATTTATAATTTATTTATTTATCATTAGCTGTTAAGAATATTAAATTGTAATTAATAATGATTAATACATTATTAATTAATTGATGGATTAAATATTAATTAATAGATTAAATAGTTAGTATTAATATTACTCTGGCTGTCGCGATCGTGCCTATGCACGAACGTGCAATTCCAGTTCATTCATTGATCTCGTGATCGTGCTTCTCTTAAAATTTCTTAGATCTCACGATCGTGCAAATCTTTAGACGATTACTCTCTCACCATCGTGCACAAGCACGATTGTTCATCTCTTGTCAAGTTCCAGATTTTCAATTCTTCCTCTCTTTTTTTTTTGCCAAATCTGTTATTTCTAACTTATGTCTTTATTATTTTCTCTTCATTTTTACTTTCATTCACATCTTAATTTATTTCAATACAAATTAAAATTCTATGACTGATTTAATCTTAAATTAATTTAAATTTCATTTAAAAAATTGCAGTTAATAATTAATAATTCTACATAAAAAATACTTTGTAATTTATTTACTAATTAAATAGTAATTAATAAATTGATTACTTATTAGTGTCACTGCGAGAAAGATAATTTTTCATTTCTTAATTTAACACCTTTAAAGTATCGTTAATTAATTAATTTTCATATAATTCATAATAATTAGTATATAATAAATTAATTGATTTATTAAATGATACTTTGCTTAAAAATGGAAATTTATGGCTGATTTAATTTTAAATTAATCTAAAATTGATAAAACAATCACAATTAATGATTAATAATTACTAGATAAATAAAAATTATAAAAATTAATTAAAATTAATTATATATTATTGATTCATTGATTAAATTATAATGAATAGATTGATTAATTATTATTATTAAATTAATCAGTTATAAATTCACAGGCGTGATTAAATGTCACTGTGACAAATTTTTTTCATTTCTTGATTAAAAATATTTAAAGTATAGTTCATTAATTAATTTTGAGATCATAAATAATAAGTAAAGTATAATAAATTCAATGATGTATTAAATTAAACTCCATTTATAAATTAATCATTTATCATTATCTATTAAGATTATTAAATTGTAATTAATAATGATGAATACATTATTAATTAATTGATGGATTAAATTTTAATTAATAGATTAAATAGTTAGTATTAATATTTAATATACAGGTTAGTGATGACCCTGCATTATTAAGCATTAATTTTTATTAACTATTATATACTAATATTCAATATATATGTAGCTTTTCAATTGTGTAGCAGTCACTAGTCACAGGCGTGATCCTCGTGCGGTTCTCTCATATTATAACATCTTTTATTAAATTAATATAAATATCATTCCTTTGTTGATTAATTATAAAATAATTCATTAATTAATTACAACACACTTAACACATATTAAAATATAACTAATTAATTAAAACGCAATTAGGTAATAAATCAATTAAATATTTTTGCTAAAATTAATAATAATTAAGAAATAATAAATTAGCTGATTTAATAAAATATAAATTATCTATAAATTAATTATCCATGATTTACTGTTAACTTTATTCAGCTATAATTAAACATAATTAATGTATAATTAAATCATTGATGCATTAAAATATAATTAATTGATTAAGTAGTACATTTTTTTAAATTAAAAGAAATCTATTACCAAAGCTGAAAACTAGAATATACAATCGTTTTACAAGGATAATTACAAAAATACTACAGCCATAACTATACTACTACAAACATTCCACCCAACCCACATAAATCATCTAAACAAATCAGATCATTCTAAGTTCCTGTCTAATGATGTCTTGCTTCCCATTCACTATGATTAACTCTCTAATCATAGCAGCGAGCTCATACTTGTGTTGTTCCACTTCCTTAAATAAGCGTCTATTCTTCTCCCTCCATATGTGATATATCACCATCTGAAACGAGGTCCTGATGATGAGACCATCTCGCCTGCCAGATCTGGAACACCGTATTCCAATGTATAAAGGCCAACAATCTATATAGTGGATCTTGGCCGGTGGTGGGACATCGTCGTCTGTGGCGGTGTTCACAACCATCTTCATATCAAGACATTCGGTAACATTGTATCTCAGTTACAGACTTGGTGAGTAAGGAGAGAACCATAAGATATGGAAAATTGTCTCACGACCATGCTCATTTATCTTTTAATTTGTCTATGTCTAGTTTACCTTCTAATTTTAAGCGTGTGTTGTCTAATAAAATAGAAAGCCTTGTAGAAATTACTCATGTTCCTGTAGAAAATCTTGTTTGTGAGTCTTCTTTACCTTTGTTGAGTCCGTATAGTATATATTCTCATGATCATTCTTAGACAAGGAGTATTCGTACCATCTTGTTTACCTCACGTCCTAGAGTCAAGGAAATCATCCAGAGTTCTAGATTGGAATAATGTGGTCTCAGATCTACAACAGTAGAACAATACGTGAAGCTTGAAATACCAAAGGAGCTGATCTCTCTTTGGAGATAGCATAACCATACAAATCTTCATGTAGGGGCTATACGCCTTATTCTCACACTTCATGGAGGAAAGTGAATACTTGCTACAGCCAGGATATCTCTTTTAGATACTGCCTAGACAACGTGTCAAAATGTCTTGACTGATACCTTGCTTACTACTCTCAACAATGAAAGTATCATACTGCCGATAACACCTGATTTCAACATCAGGTTGGATGATCTCACTTTGTCTGAACGACTGCAAGTTCAGATCTAGATTACTGGAGCAGATCAAGATCCTACAGTCATCATAGCTACTTTACATCACCAAATGATCTATCATCTACAGAATCATGCTATAGGCCTCAATTTTCCAAATTCTACTTCGGATGCTTTTTACATGGTTGCTGATCGTTTTAATGATCAGACTATTATCATCCAGATCCCGAAGCAACTACTAGCAGTAGATCTTGAAAAGTTGAAGCCTATTGAATGGATCACCAATTACCAAAAGGTATTCCATGCACCTCATCAATACTCTTTTCATACAACGAGTCCTCCGATTCTGAAGACATTAAAGGATGGAACTGTTAAGTCTATCTATGCAAAGCCCAATGATGATCTAACTGGTCCATCTACTTCTGGGGTTGTTCTTATGATCCAGCCCATATTTTCACATAAGGAAGGTAAATCTGGTCCTCCAATCCATTATTTCAAATCTAACGGAGATCTAGTTTATGTTAGCTATCATCGTGGACATTTTGTATAGGATGTTGATCCATCTATGTGCAAACCTGATTGTGAAGTCTGTCTTAACCCCGAGTTAGATAGTGACGATGACGATGATCCTAATCGAAGACGAAGGAGGAAGAAAAATTTTAAACTTCGTTGAATTCCTTCGACATAATATCATCTATAGAAGGATGATTCTGATCCAGATGCTAGAATCCTCATATCTCAAAAAGTCAGCAAATCTATTGATGAAGATCCAAATGCTGGAATCACCAGATCTCAAGAATTCAAAAAATCTATTAGTCTAACTAATGAAAGATCCAAACCAAGATCTCTACGAGAGATGCTAAAATCTTCTAGCTGTTACACAAAACCAACAGTTCTGAACTGACAGACACAGAATGTAGTAACATAGAACAGAGTTCTTAGAAGAATTGATTCGAAGCTTGAGGGAACTAGTCAACAGACACATGTTACTCATCAAAAAGTTGACGCAGTCTCTAAGCAGAACCAACAAATATATCAATCTTATAAAGCTCATATCAAACAACTTGCTGCTGAACTTTGGCATTATATTGACATACATTATATAAGTCCTGACTTCGACAACAAATGTAGAGAAATCGAGAAGATATAAGGAATTGTGCGATAAATGGAAGTTCATATGCTATCTGTATAGTCTAAAGCTGTATATGGATCATCCTCTTCAGTATTTTCACATACATAGCCAGTATATGCTTATCCTATGTATCAGAAGTATCCAGTGAAAACTGACTATTCAAAGGTATTCAAGTTCAACTATCCTTATATTAGAAAGTACATATATCCTTAGACAGCTTAAGAAAAGCCGACAAGGTTGAAATCTAAGCCTAAGCCTGAAAAGGTTCCTGGGCCATCACCTTCATATACAAAATCTGAACCAGTTAACTAGCGTAGTAAACCGTTACAGATCCATACTCCTCCTACTTCTCCACCAAAGTCTCATCCTTCTACCTCTACTGAGAAGGACAAAGTGCCCATGACAGAGTTCATCGCAACTGTTGATACTATAATTGCAGTAGAACAATCTTCTCAATCTGATCAATCAGACAAATTATCAAACGCTTACTCTAGAGCCTTTGAAACCTTTGAAGAAATTGCAACAATTTCTGAGTCATCATCTAAGCAAATTGCTGAAGAATTAGAAGTTAGTTCAACCCAGCTAGCTAATCTATCAGACTTAGCACAATTTTTGATGACTATGCCTGAACCAACTGAAGTTGATATTGAACCTGAGATTAGTGAAGCTGAATCCATGGGTACTGAACCTTTCAGACCTGCATTAGCACAACAAGCTGAACCAGCTGCATAGGCTAATACACAGACCAAGCCTTCTTTAGGTCCTTGGTTTACTTTTGATAATCTTCCACTAAAGAAATAGAGAGATCGACTGCATGAATTCGATTCATAGATAGATCTACAAATGAACAGACCTAATCATCCTTTACCGGATGTTTTGTCTGAATTCACTTCTCATTTTACTGGTAATTTACGAGAATGATGGCAAAGTATAAACAAATATTAACATATGCAGTATATCCAAGTCGCTATAGCTGGAGCTCTTCTTGGAATTATTCATAAGGAATTCATTGGTGATTTTCAACTGATTGATAAACAGATTCATCAGAAGTATTTTGCAATAAAATGATGTTTACTTGACAAACGTGATATCCAAAATCATTACAAACGTATGATGGAAAGGTACTATCTTTTAAATGAATGGAATGATGTTAATCTTCAATATACTTTTATCACATCCCTTCCGGATCAACTACAACCAGAGTTACAAAGGATCATAACTTCTTTGCAAAGAGATATGACTAATATATTTCTTGGAGAAATCTACCAACTTGTTCTCTCTTCTCTTGATAAGTTGTGTGACCAACATGCCTTATTCAAAAATATCGTTAAGGGTGGTCCTATTCTCAAACAAGCTTGCAAGAAGCCTTATCTTCAAATCAAGTGCAAAGACAAAAAGACTTGTGACTGTTATAGTAAGAAGAAAGTTCATCTTTAACAAGTCTACCATAAAAGAAAGTTCCACAGGAACAAAGAAGATTCTAAGCCATTCAGAAGAACTCATGGTAAAAAGAAAAGATTTGTGTGGTTCTTCAAGAAATCCTCTCATTAACAGAAAGTTGATCGTTGCTTTCTCTGTGGATAACCAGGACACTTTGCATGTACTTGTCCTCACAAATAAAGAAAGATGTTAAGTTGTTAAAGCAGATTGAATCTATTATGCCTATTCATCCTTCCAACACCTTTGAAGATCTTATTGAGGAACAATCTCAAAAAGACAAGGACATTAAGTTTGTTGTTTTTGTTACGACTTCTGAAGAAGAATCATCAGATGATTCTCTATACATGCTACAGTAGCGAACTTGTATGAAATTGGATCGTATACTAGTTCAATGACCATATGTATAGATCTAACTCTTTCTACAAGATAAATATGATAAATCCATTAAAGCTATTGAGTTTATGGATACTCGATACAGTCGTACGATCATGAAGCCTAACATATTATCTTCTGAGTTATAGATTTCTCATGACGAATACTTCACAGCTGCAAATGGTAATTCATTTAAGATCGGGCTTATTACAAAGAGAAAGATTGGAATTCGATTCTTTCCACAATGTACAGTTTAGACTAAAGTTTTTGGAAGCAATCTACCTGGCCCATATATTCTCATTGACATGGATGTATACAGTAAAGCCTCACCTTTACAAATCCCACCAACAGGCCTCAGGTATCTATCAATTTTCAATCCATACACTGACATCAAGAAGGTTCGACTACTTCTGAAGCAGAACCTTATGGAGCTTAAGTAGTCATATCAGGCCTAGCAGGTCTCTACTGTTCATCAACGTCTTAAGCAAAAATGTGGTAACAAGAGATTACACATGGTAGCATATTCTCCATACATATCTACTTTGCTAAGACAACATCCTCCTTGGCCTCCTGATCATATTTCTGCACAATACTTATCCTCATTGCTCATATACAATCTAGTGGCAGGATATTCTTTATCTATATGCAATCTGCTTAGTTAGCATCCACCATGGCCACCAGATTTTTTTCCCACTATAAATATCTTCTTTCTCCTCCACGAGGTATATCTTTTAAAGTATTTGCTTTTCCATTCATTATGGCTAATCACAATCTTTCTGCCATTACCAAAAAAATACTTTTCTCCAATAGCTAGTATACCTACGAGTGTTTCTGAAGTAGCTTCTCTTGCTCGCATGAGTTTGTTTTATTATTTGCATCAGTTTTTGAGTGAAACTAATTCTCTTAGTCATCCCACAATGTTCAACCTCAAAGCACCTACCTTAATGCAACTTTCCTTTATGATCCTCTTTCTGAAAACACATTATGGTATCTTTGGGTACTTTCTGCTCGTTATGCTTGTGTCGTTACTATACCTCTTCTTTAACGCTACCAACATCTCTATGATCACAATAATGCTTCTTTATTATGGACGTTTCTTGAATGGTTCCAACCACTGGATCAATGGAAGCAACAATGTTTTATTGTCATTTCCCAACATCATCTATGGAAAGCCTCTGCTAGATGGCAATCTACACATTGCTTCTTTATACTTCATCGTCCATATCGAGAAACTTATATTGGAGCCCTTTACACTAAAAAACGTGTCTAGTTTTATCACACTTCATTATATTGGCCATGACATCAAGATAATGTGCTCCTATCTCTTCGAGATTTTCTTAAAGAGATAAATCATTTTCCTAAGACACCAATCATCTCCACTTCTATTAGACCTTATCCCAGTGAATTTGTTCCTAGTGAACCAAAAGCACCAGATGTTGACATACTAGGTTTCAATAGTCCTCAATATGACACAGAAGAAATAGTCTCAGACATTGCAGGACCTCCTCAGCCTGATAATTCTATCTTCCAAGATGCTCAAGATCCTAATGAGGATAATTACAGTCCTAATGAAGATGAGTTAAATCACTTCCTGCATGAACTTCACATATGTGAGCTCAATCCCAATAAAAGACGAAAGACTTCTCCAAATCATTATGATAGCTCAAGTGATCCAAACTCTCCGTCCAATTTGCAATCATGGCATGAACCAATTTGTGACTCCTAGTACATCACATGCCTTCAGTATGGGACTCTTCTCTTTAAAAGTTTGTCATTTTCCTTTTAAGTGTTTTGATAAAGAAGAATCTTTGTGGCCCATAAACCAGTATTTCATATTCCTTCTTATCATGTTACTGTTTGCTTTTGGAAAAGTAGATTCCTTTTTAAAGTAGCTTTGCTAAAGTGTAATGATTATACTCTACTTTTCTAAAGTCGTAATGAGTATGTCTCTAGGTAAATTTACATTTGTACCCCTTGCTTCGCCTATAAAGGCAAGGCTTCTCTTTCGTTGTAGTCTTGAGTGCATGTTACTATCAGTCTTGATATAGAGACAAGTATGCTCTAAACTCGCTTCTTATGATAATCTTGTGTATCAGAAAGTCTAAGACAATCCATGACTGTGCTCCTAAATAATTTCATTGTATGAAATTAGAACTAATAGGAAAAGAGAGTAGATATTGTGTGAGTAAGGTTCCTAAGAGGAAAGTTGAGAGTTGTATGCCCATAGAGAGAGGCTTTGATGTCTTGGCCATCATGCCTGGAACTTAAAAGAGTCAGTAGTCTACAATCCACCTTAGAGTAGCGTATGATCTCCTGTTAGGTGTTGTTTGAAGGATGGTGTTGTCATATGTCTAGGACATACTAGTACATCTGGGACGTATCTTTTCTTTGTGTGCCCTTCGGGGTCTCGGTGTGTTGACTTTGATAAGTCTTTAGGCTTTCAAGATTTTTAAGCGAGCCCAAAGTTTGATTGGGTTTTAGACTTTTCAAACTCACCCAAAGCCAGATTATGCTTCAAGCTTTTCGATCCCATTCAAACCCAATTATGCTTGAGTTAATAAATAAAATTTTAGTATTAAGCAGTTTTGATCTGGCTCATTACCACTCCTAACTCTATTTAGAACATTTAAATACAAGCCTTAAAGATTTAAGTTTGGATATATTGACATATTATGTACCACTTGATAGATAGATTACTAACTTTATTTATTTGCATACCTTTACATCATTCAAGCTCTAAGTATATCTGGATGACAAACTCGTCTACTCAAACCTATTTGGTGAATTGATTACATTATACATAACATTGATCCATTTTATAAAGTATTACTGAATGTTTGTCCATTCATACATATAAATTGTCTCAATCTATTCGTGGGTCTATATGTGTAAGATATAACATTATAATATCCATAATGCATACGAATGTTAAGCAAATTAATTATAGGTATATAGACAAATAGTAACAAGTAATAAAATTATTTTATTTACTAAATTAATTTAAGAAAAATATATCACAAAATGAATTAAAATGAAAAGTAACAAAAAAATGAAGAAGTAACGAGTTAGATATTTGTATAAAAATAAATATTTGAGTTTTTAAAGAAATTTAATACAAATTAACAATTTAAAACTTAGACTTTATTAATTATACTCGTAGTATTTATATCTTTTCAAATTCATCTTAGTATATTTATGAAAATAGACTACCTTCTATTATATGAAGTTCTTTTAAAATATAAATCACATGTCTTTAACTTAATCTTATGATTAGATTCATAGTCGTAAGTATTAAATCAAATTATTGTTCTTTCATAATCTAACCTTTGAATTTATTAATTTGTTGCATATAATAAGGTTTTATTTTCGTAATACACTTGCCTTACATTATTTATGAGTCATTGCTAACTTTCACTTGTGCTACTTCATGTGATATCTCAAATCAAATCAAGCTTTCATAAGCATTAAATATGAAAGAAAATAAATTTAAACACAAGCATCATAATTTAATCATTCAATAATCAAAAGACTACATCTAAATTTTAAATTAAAGAACTTAGTCCAATTGAAATTAAAAGATAAATGAATCAACTGTACTAAGTTGAATTCAAACTATATGAAATATTAATAAAATAATTATATTTTATGTACTATTGTTCACCTTCACTTGTGCTCCATTCAATACCTTATATCATACAAAGCTAATCAAGAGTTTGTAAGTACTAAGTATAAAAGACAATAAATCAAAATACAAGTATTATTATTTAATCCTATCTAAAATTTAAACTAAAGAACTTATTCTAACTAAAGTTAAAGATCAATAGAATATCTTTATTAAATTGTATTCAAACAATATGAAAATCAATGAAGCATAACAAATAGGAAAATTCAATTTTATGTATTCACTTTGGCTTGTGCAATACCTTAAATCATTAAAAAGTTAATCAAGATTTACAAATATTATGTATAAAATATATACAAGCTTTATCATTTAACTATACGATAATGCCGCATTAAACTCTAAATTAAAAAGTTGAGCATAATTGAAGTTAAAGATAAGTGGATCATCTTTATTAAATTGAATTAAAAAATGATAAAACAATATCAAAATATTAATAAAGAAATTCAAATAAAAAATTTAAATAAAGAAAGGGACAAACTGTAATAACTATAACGAACAAAATTCCAAAACACTTCCGTCTTTTTCCTTTGATTCAATTGAATGCAGAATCTCTTTAAGAAGATTGGTCACGCATGAATTACTGTGACATTGCTAATCAATTCATGATCGTTGATGAAGGACCTACTTAGCATGTATGAGGCTCGATACTAGAGTACACGTCAGTTGCCTAGGGGGCCAATATCTGCTCAACGACATCTAAGCAATGGACCATCTTCCTGGACTTTAGGTTTAAATACTTTTCGTAAGAAACGCATTGATTTTGGTACATAAAAAAGAGTGCAACATTAGAGCTAGCATACCAAAACACTTCATTAGGTTCAAGCATGGGCCAGAAAAGGCTGCCTAACAGTCTGAGGCAATAAACATTTGATTATGGTCAAATATCATGGTTTGGCCACCTTCGACCAGGTCTAACAAAATGTGACAATTCTTAGATAGGAAATTGAGTGATGGTGTTGAAGTAGACAGTGGCAACCATAATACGCGGCCACAAGAAGACTGTTAGCTATCCTATAATACCCTTCATTATATGATTAATACATTCATCTATGTTCCACCAACAAGTTGACGCGGACCAATCGTTTATTGCTAGTGTCGTTTCGTTTTAGGACTGACATGCGAATATTACTCAGGTCTAGATTGAGTATGTTTAGGAAATGGACTTAAAAGTAGGAAGAAGGAATTGTAGTAGGAAACGGACTCGTCCTAGGAAGTTCCATCTGGTATTCCAGAAGGTAGTTACATTACATATAGGAGATCCATTACATTCTTCTTGGTAATCCACGATCGACTCTCCATCAATCTTCACCAGAGTTTACCGATGAGAATCTCAGAGTCAGTGGTCAGCTCCTCCTCCTCCAACTGCTGTGGGTGTTCAGGCCAAGGATTTAACTTGGGTTGGCAAAGAAACAGTAGTGCCTCTGAAAGATATGTGTTGCGCAAGCATCAGGAGAAGGTTAACAAAAACGGCTTCTTGTCAAAGGGTTTGAAGAAGATTTCACAGGTTTTGACATCGCCAAAGTGGAAGAAATTTGTTCGTAGGTTTAGTCAACAAGGAAGGAAGATGCAGTGTCAATATGATCCTCAGAGTTATGCGCTAAACTTCGACGACGGCTTCCAGCGGCAAGAAGACTCTGCATGTCCTGATTTTATGACTAGGTTTTCTGCTGCACCTACAAAATTCAGATGATATAAATAATAAAAGCACACACACTTCGATTAGAAACACGCTGATAGTGCGGTGTATTTCTACTATTTCATTAATTAACATTGAGGATGAAAAATATGAAGATAGATTTCATTACGCCTCGATGAAAATAAAGAACAAATTCACTGAGTTCTAGAGAATGTTATAGAAGCAATCGGATTATAATTCTTCAATCGACTGATATGTATGCTTTTTGTTTTGGATGGAAACGTAAAGTAGTTTTGATTACTAGCTGGTAAAGCTTCGGTTGATAATAACCTTGCAGTACATCCCAAGTAATTTACTTAAAATGCCTCTGGACGTTACGTTAGACTTGGTTTTCACTTGTTCAGTTCAAGCATTATACTGACCCGAGGGTCTTGCGTTAAACCTTAGTCTGTTTGCCTATGCTTGGCCCCAATTATTATTCTAGCTCAGCGTTAAGAGTTATATAGGTTTAATTTCCCATTCATTCGTTCAGGTCCTTTTGCCATCTTCATATACTTCTAACTCCAACTTCACTTCTAAATAACACATCAAACAACCCCATTATGAAGCACACGATTATCAGTTTTCATCCAATTGGATCACCTGCCTGATACTAAACTAATTTGAAGGTCCTCATATGTGCTTCTAGACTGATTTAGAATAATACGTAATGTGACTCGGTGATTAAATCTCCAAAGACAGAATCAAAAGAACGAAACCTCACTCTCTACACTCTATGGGAAGGAAAATTTTTATACATGTAATTGCATATATAATTTCTATCATGCAACACTAATATTATTACACTATACCCATAACCCCCAATCTTTTCACAGATATAAGAAAGTAAACAAAAATCATAAACCTGGAACTCACATGTTTCTACCAAATGCAGGTTTACTAATATTATTCTTTAACCATGAAACTATTCAATGGCATTGCATTGAAACTTTTCAATACATCTGCACGCATGACTTGAACCTTGCCTTCTTAATTCCTCTATGTTAGCTTTTCTCTTCTCAAGAAGCTATGTGTGCTTCTTTCACTTGAATCTGCAGACTACCAGGAAAGGAAGCCCTTTACCATGATAGTGATTGACAGATTCTTCAGGATGGTTGGTTTTCTTGAAATGAATCTCTCCGTCGGATGGTTTACTCACCTGCATTACTTTTTTTTTTCAAGTTAAAGGTTGGTAAATGCATAAAGAAAATGTCAATGCTTAAATCAATATACCTTTTGCGCTTGCTTTTCAATGCTGTCGAAGATGAAGGATTACTGTTCCAATTCCTCTTCCTTTGGTTGATAAACCAGTTATTTATCTGTTTTAATTGCAAACCCGTTTCTTGTACTAGCCTTGCCTTATCTTCCTCCTGAAATGACACAAAGAGAGACGTTTTGATAAAGCAACATATTGACTTTGTCCTAACCAAACATCAAGTAAAGCAGGTCCTCCGCTGATATCTTGTCAATCTCAGCATATTACCAAAGAATTTGTTTGTTTGTGATGTGTTGTACTGTGTTATGTTGCGTAGGAGTCAAGTTCAAATATTTGCATATGCTCAAGGATACACACCCTGATATTTAATGCAGGAAGCTTCGCAGCTTTTGTCAATCTAGAGACAACAGGTGGGGCATAGGGGTACTATAATTTTTACGCCAAGTCTTTTGTGCTGCCCTAGGGGTACTACACAAGTTGAAGTAGGATTCAAGTTTCTCCCAGCATATCTATCTAATAATCCAATTAAACGAGAGGATTGGTGCAGTAACACTTACAGTAGGATAAGGCCACTTGGCATGTGATTGCCACCAAGCTTTTAGGACAGATGTTGTGTCACCAGGAAGCTTTCCGGCCCTTCTCTTTCGCAAAATTTCCTCTCTAATGTCCACGATCTTATCCTTGTAACCCTATGATAGAGAGGGGCAAAACAGCTGTTATCATTCTGGAATATAAGGTACTTTGATGTTGATAATTCCATCTGTTAATTACCGTTTTCAATTCATGTTTTAACTCTTGCCTCACGCGTTCCATCAATGATCTCTCACTCTCTGTTGGCATAAGGGGACCAAATCCCATGGAATCAGGGCCGTCCATGCTTCCATCAAACAAGTTGGCATCACTATCTACTGGATCATCTTCGTCATCAGACATTGTTGCACCTGTACCTTCTCCCGGAGAAACTCCTATTCAAACATGTGGAAGCATTTAGAGATTCAGTGTCAAAAATAAAATCTGAAAGAAAAACATTGAAATCGGGCAGAAACAACAACAGTCATCAAAATATATCAGATTTTGCAACCAAAAAAAAAACATAACATTTTTATAGGTCAAGAAACAAAGTATTCATAAAAAGGCGAGTATATCATGCATAGCTTGGTCTCGCAACATGACAGAAACCATAAGTAACTTGACACCTAAGGAAATTGTCATTGTGTCACTGGCCCCTAAATCTTTCTCTTCACTCTATATAGTTCCTTTTCTGGTCTCAATAAAATAGAATACTAAGCCATTTAACTATGAGATTTCAAGATCACTACAGGACTCGGTACTTCTATGCATTTCTTACATATCCCCATTTCTGCTCTTGTATCTGACGTAGGAGGATAAGATCTTTCCTCAACCTGTGTACTACAGGTTTTAAAGGACCTCCAGAAATTAATGTAGTATTTGCCAGACCTTCTGTAGGATGGTAAAAGAATCGCCAGACATATTTGAGCAACGATGTACATTATCTGCACTATGAGTTGTTTCTGTAATACATGTCTAGATAATAAATATGCAGTTTATCAACATCCAAGTGGGCAGCATTAAGACAGAAAACTGCAGTGACTGAAAATTTTATTTTAATCGAGATCAGGAGAAGCCTTCATTCCTTGACCTTGCCCTTCAAATAGTAAATTAAGCTTTATGTCTTCCTACTCAGAGAGACAAAAGATAAGCTTAAAACATCAGGGAAACATATGGTAATAACTACAAGTATTGATCTGATAAATAACAAGAGGGCAGGTAGCTAAACTCTATGTCTATTGGTTTTCTTTTATCCCCTTCCTATGAGCGATTTATTCCTCATTTCCAAAGAAGCCCCAGCAGACCCACAAGTATACAGCAGATATTCTCACGTGGAAGTGTTGGTATTGCTCATGACTTACTTAAATTGATACTAGTACAGATCGCATGGAAGTGATTAATTTTCAAGCTCACATGTCAAAGAAAAAAATTGGAATAGCACGGCACAAGAA
This sequence comes from Erythroxylum minutifolium, assembly GCA_027123815.1. Classification (NCBI taxonomy): domain Eukaryota; kingdom Viridiplantae; phylum Streptophyta; class Magnoliopsida; order Malpighiales; family Erythroxylaceae; genus Erythroxylum; species Erythroxylum minutifolium. Next base: position 17,586,141 of record JAOTJB010000008.1, on the reverse strand, counting down.
AAGAATACCTGTTAAGCTTTGTAGGGACTGCTCTATCTCCCAGCAAGCCATGACTGCTTCCATTGCATGGACACGAACATGTTGTTGAAGTTGCTCCTTAAAGGAACAAAGCAGCAGGAAATAATGTGTCTACAAGATCAAGAAATGAGGGAATGAGGACTTTGATTTGGAATTCTTTTCATACTTTGCCTATTTATGCATATCTATGTGTCTGTGTGTGTGTTAAAGAACTTCCAGTATAATAATTTGTCATGCAATGAGCGGTTAAGAAATTGCTCACACTAATGTGGAAATGAAGGTTCTTAGGTAAGATTCTATGTCATATGATTTATAAATGTTTTTGATAGGCAATAATGAACTTTTTGAGGAGAAATAAATCTCGGGAAAAAAAAAAGTTTCATGTGTCACAATCAACTATATGGAATGGCTGAACAGGCCGATTTTACATTTCAAAGATCTGTTCGAGTGTTCCCGGTTCTCATTGCATTCCTACATAAAGGTGACAATAGGAAATAACTCAGTTATGTGAATCTCGAAAGAATTGCTTGAGCATATGTCTACTATAATAGGTCAAAGAACGAAAAGCTTTCTGAACCATGCTTTCATAAATCATACCCGCAACATCCCCAGGAACTTGATTAGAATTCTTGCGCAACAAATGGGATAAGGAGGTTGGTGCAGTTAGAAAGAAGCTGCTGGCAAAAAGGGTGTTGGGGAGCAAGGGATTTCATTGGATTACAAGGAAATCATGTAGGAGTTGATGTTTAAAAAATAGCACTAAGAGATGGCTACGTAGATTTCTCATCAAGGTCCTTCAACACAGTCGCGAATATTAATTATATCACTAGTTTCCTCATAAGAGAACCAAAAAAACCCAGTCTCCAAGATCAAACTCTCGGTTCATTATCATACCAAGACAACAACGTGAGGAATGCCATAATACAGCTAGGCAGTTTCTTGTCTGTTTCCTTTTTAAGTGATAAGAAAATTTTATTCGACCTCTTTCCCCTGTTGGCGATATTTCTTCATCCAAGATAACTGGAGACATAAACCCGGAATTCACGGGTACTGGCTCAAGAAACTTAAAATACCAAATCGGGTCATGAGAAACTTTCGATCCTGGGTGCGTCTCATAAGCTCCATTAATTGATTCAACTCCAAATACCAAATTGTAAATTTTGAGACATTGGCGTGTAGCGTTTTTATTATTAGCCAAAATCTGCTAAAGGTATCAGACATAGATCGACTGACCCAGACATACATGCTAGTCCGCTGTCGGTGACTCCACTTCCACTCATTACGTATCTCTAATTCAAACAACTCTCTCTCTATGTCAACCAAACCAAAAACACAACCCTCCAATTTTCTAGCTACCGATCAATCCACTTCTTTCTACCATTAATCCCACATATTTCAATTTGGAAAGTTAAATTTTGAACATAAAAAGAATGGATAAAGGATACACAAAAAGAAAACGAAACAGAATTTAGGAACACCATATATCCATATTGATAAGAAAAGACGCAAGGAAAAAGAGTAAGAAGAGACAAACCATGAACTGATCAAGCTCCTTGTCATCGCCAACCATACCCTGCCCGAGAGCGGAGTACTTGGCCACGACATGCTGCGACTGAGCTAACTGAGCGTCAATCCTCGGCAACTGATCCACCGGCGTCGCGATCCGCAAACACGCCACGTGTGCCGATAACAGCTGGTCATACAAAGGATGCGCCAGTATCTCCGCCTTGTACCTTGCATTCTGCCAGTTTACAGCTGCCGCCTCACCACTCTCCACCACACCTCCTTCGCTTTTGTTGTTGTTCATGGTTTCGCTGTTGTTGTTGGTGTTAGTTGTTTTCAAATCTGCAGAGTCGTGGGAGATGGAGGCGGCGGCGATGATGGGGTCCGAGGCTGTGGCAGCGGTGACGTCATCGATGACATCGCTGTGGTTGCGGTTGAGGAGAGAGGAAGAGCGGGAGAGCCATTGGGTTGGGGCCTGGAAGGCGGTAGTGGAATCGGAATTGGTGGTGGAAGCGGTGTGGAGATTAAGGAAATTGGTACCCCCGAAGTGGCCTGAGAGTGTTGGCGGTGGTTGTTGCGGTTGTTGTGTGCGGAGGAGGGCAGTGTTTAGCCAATTAGGTGCGGTGTTATTTTCTGGTTGCTGCTGTTGTTGTTGTTGGGGTTGCGGTTGTTGTTGGGTTTGGTCGTTGAAGTGGTGAAGAGGGAGTTCTTGAGAGAGGTTGTGGTGAAACGCCATGTTCGTCGACTTCTTATATATATAAATATAGATTAGATTAATGAATTTGACAGTTGAAGAAGAGCCCAAATGAAATGGAAAAAAAAAAAGAAATGAAATGAAGAAAAGAATAAAAGGGGACGATGGTTATGGGACCGTGGATACGGATGGAGAAAGAGAAAGCTAGGGGTTATTGTAGGTATGTATGTATGTGAGCGTGTGTTGTAGTAAGAAAGCCGAGAGTGGATAGAGAAACAAAAGAGATAGAGAAACCCAGTTGATGTAGTTACAGTACATCAAAGAGAAGCTTAAGTTGAAGTTAGGCCAAAGATTATAGCTGGTGACGAAGAGAAGTCTTTGGGATAGCAGTTTTCAAGTGGGTGGGTGAAAGTAAAATACTGCCTTGTTTAATTAGTCAAATTGTCCAAGTTAAATTATATAATAATGAAATTAAACTATATTTAATTTAAGCAATGATTTGTTAACACAAAAACTATTCTTATCATTGCATCGTGTATGTGGATTAGAGCCTTTCCTAAATAGGATGTTAATCATTTCTAATTTTCTATGCTAATACAAATTAATATTTTAGGAGCCGGTTGGTTCGCATAGAGGAATGGTAATAAGAATGGGAATGAATATAGTGAGGAATGGAAATGAATATTATCATTATAATTATGATAGTTGGTTAAGAGGAAGGAATGATTACCATTACCGTTGACTGTGGTTGATTTGTAATTAATTATATTGAGCAATAAAAATTTATCATATTTTAATTAATTAATTACATTGTAATTAATCAATTAATTAATTAAAATATTTTAATTAATGAATAATAATATTTTAATTAATTAATTGCAATATTTTAATTAATGAATGAATTATATTTTAATTAATTATATTGTAGT